>LNAC01000085.1:4661041-4688861 GCA_002007465.1 Ailurus styani
ACCCAAGAAAAAGTTTAATTAAAAAGGTTAATAGGTATTTGAAAGGTATCCTTGAAAAGTGAATAGGAAATAGGGGGAGGAGAGCATTTTAAGCAGAATGAATAGCATGAAACAAAAGCATCAAAGTTAAAAATACAGAGTATCTTCAGAGAATAGACAGTCTAATTTGACTTAGAACGTTAGTATAATGGAGGCTTTCATGGAGAGTTTTAAACACCGGGATGAGGAATCTGCACAGAATTAAACAAGGAAGAGCTATTACCAGGTTTTAATTCAGGGCATGACTGATACATTTAGAGCTTTTTGGGGATATTAATCTAGAAACAAGTGGTAGGTAAATTGGAAACGGAGGAGATCAAAATCATGGAGATTAGCTGTGGTATTCCATCTAATAAGGGTCTAAACCAGGGTGATGTTATTGGGAAATTAAACACCAGCCTTCATTCTTTCATTTATTACACACTTATTGAATATATTCCGTGTCAGGCACTGTTGCCAACACTGGAGATGGGCTGCGAACAAGATTTATGTGGCCCCAACCCTGAAGGAGCGAGCTGAGAACATAGATGTATGAGAAGTAAACTCATAGTATTTTTTTTTGTGATATGGTTTTTCATAGTGGACGAGAAAACAAACACACATGGTGTCTGCAGCACAAGACCGGACGCCCTAGCCTGGATCAATTTTCAGTCTCCCGACTGCCTTCCCTGCCATTCTCCTAGGCTTTTAGGGACTTCGGATTTATTGGGACACTCAGATTCTAATAACAAAATAGAAAATGGGTGGGTGAAAACCATCCCATAGCCGCGGTCTCAGCTGAGGTTCTCTGAGCTTGTAGAACAGAAACCGCTCAAGCTAACATACATGTAAGGCAAAGAAAATGATTACGAAGATGGAGGATAGAGGTGTCTCTCTGAGATCTGGACAGGAACTAGCTATGGCCAGACCTCAGGAGAGACTAGAAAACCATCAAAAGGCAAGAAAGCTATTTTTTCTTTTTTCTTTCTTTTCCTGTCATCATGCTCAGGCACCGTCCCCCTCCCCCCTCTGGCCCTGTACACTCAGATCCTCTTATGTCTGTTTCTCCCTTTGGCTTTGCCTTGTTCTTTCCCTGTCATGCTGTCCATCTCTGTCTTTCTAGGTACACTTGGCTAAATGTAACAGCCCCAACCAGTTTTTCCTGTCTTTAGTTGGAGAGATCTGTGGACACTGAAGGCTTTACTGAATTCCCGTTCTGAATTTCGAGGAGAATCTGGGGGCCAGCCACAGTCAAGATAGCTGTGTAGTTACCACTTCTAGAGCCCATGGCAGGGAGGGGAGTGGAAGGATTTCTTAGGGCAAAAGGCATAGGATAACTTTACAGATACTTCGGTCCCCATCACAGTAGATGTGTGTATGTGATTTTTTTTTTCTCCCTAGAAAACCTGTAGTTAAAGCAAGGTTTGTTTTATAACAGATGATATCCTAAAGCCTAATGATATTTGGTATTTACTGAGTACCTGCTAGGTAGCAGGTGCTTTTCATAATGTATGTAATTGAGCTGCTCTCCAAATATCCCGTAGTGTCTTCACATTTAACGTGCACTACATGGTACCTAGCATCCATCAGCTGACTTTTAGTAATGCCATTCTATACCCACCACTTACTGTCAAACTTACCAGATTGTATTGTAGTTATTTGTTTTCAACTTTGGTCAGTGAGCTCCTTACTACAGCAGACACATGTCTTACTTATCTTTGCATCGCCAGTACCTGACACACAAGTTCCTGCAGGAGTAGTTGCTCAGTAATTGCACTGTGTGGACTATGAGGGGAAATCACTGTAAGCGTTGCCGTCTGATTTGACCTGCAGGTTGAGGGAAAGTTGGGTGACAGAAAGGAAAGTCTGGAGGAGCTGACTGGAAGGGGTAGGGAGTAGGAATGAAGATAGTGGGTAGAGTATGGACAAAATCCAGGTCCTAGATGCCAAATGGGCTAGGAAAATTCAGTTTGTTTGGTTTTTTTTACAGGTTTGTTGAAGCATGTCTTTTGTTTAAAGAAATGCTTTTCCTTTTTAAAAGGCAATTTATTTTAAGTTCATTTTAAACAATAAATAGTAAAGGGGCTTTTTATCAGGACACTATCTAAATATAATACTTACGGTGTTTTGTTTTGTTTTAACAGGAACAAGAATGGTAAGTCCAGCATCCTTAAGAAAACTTCTGGAATCTTGTAAAGATCTTTCCTTGCTTGATGTGTCCTTCTGTTCACAGATTGATAATAGAGCTGTGCTGGAACTCAATGTGAGCTTTCCAAAAGTGTTCATAAAAAAGAGCTTTACGCAGTGACTTACTATGTGTTCTATGATAAAATCAATGTGCTTTTGTAGGGTTTTATTTTAGGGTTGGTTTTGTTTAGTTTTTATAATGGTGGGAATGTCTTAATGTTCCATTAAGGCATCTGTAGATTTTGAAGAAAAATATGAAATTGTCCATTAAATCACGTAAAAATGTAAACAAGTGTTTTCATAAAATATTGCAAGCACTTTTCTTGAAGAGTATGTGAGTGGCTCACATTATTTTTACCTTATGTTAATCAGTAATATTATTCTTTAGTCAGTAATTACATGTGTAATAAAAAAGTAATATGGAAACCTTTTAACTTATTTTTAAAGGAACATGTTGAGCCAGAAAGTATCATGATATTTAAAAATAAAATTAATTTTTCACACCTCCATGTAAGGATGTCTTATTAAATAGCCCTATGACCTGGCCAGTGTTTTATTTGGGTATATACAGAATTTCCAGAATTAGTTGGAGACACTGATCATGCTATGGTTATTTTTTTAAGGTGATACATTAACTCTTCAACTTGAAAATTTTAGTTTTTCCATTTTCCTTCTGACATATTTATCTATTTTACTAGTGGATCATACCAGTATAAAAATATGAGCGTAATCAAAAAACAGAGGTAAAATACTAAAGAAAATAGCTTTCCAACTGTTAAGCAGATGCCTTAAAAATATGCCAGAGGGAAAGGTTTAAGGCTTCTGGAATATATGTGGATTTCATCTATATGTATATATGTATATGTGTGTGTGTGTGTATGTGTGTGTGTATTTCCCTCCCCCATGGCCTAGCACCTTAAATAATTAGGAATCTGTTACAGTGGAGGAAAAACAAACATTGTTTTGTTAAATAGTGAATTGATTTAGTTCTGCTGCTAAGCAAGTAAACAGAAAATATGCTGTGGCGTGAAAAGACAAGGCTATTTTGAGTAGCAAACTAATACTAAGTATGTGGTGTAACAAAATTTATTTTCCCACATAGAGCAAAATGTTAAATTCCAACTTCTGCGCATCCTAGATAATCTTGTAGAGCTCTGCTGTCCAATATGGCAGCCACTAGCCATGTGTGGCTATTTTATCTAATTGTAGGTAACTGAAATATAATTAAAAATCCCATACCTCAGTTGCATTAGCCACATCTCCAGTGTTTGCTAGTCACCTGAGGCTAGTGGTTATCATATCGGACAGGATTACTCTAGAATTTCTTGTAGTCATTTAAGAAAAAGCACATTCAGCTAAAAAAAAAGCATGATTAGTATATGTCTCTAGGCAATTTTCAAGGGTATTCTCAACAATATAGACATGAAAGCATTTTCCCCCCAAAGTAGTTAAGCTAGTGAATACATATGACAAATATTAGTCATTCAATAAATATTTACTGAATGAGTAAGAATATATTACTGAGTTAGGCCATGTAATATGTCAAACTTCAGAAATGTAAGGGTTATAAATTATTACTAGTAGTAGTACTGTGCTTTTTCTTTTATAGAATATAAAGAAGGTAATATTGTGACATTTGAAATGTTAAAATAGTAATAGAGCCTCCTCCACGTAAGAAACCATCTGTATGAGGATTGATGTCATGGGTATGACCCATTCTACCTTCTTTTTCATGGCAGAAGCAAGGGGTGCTGGGAAAGGGCTGGGGGTTGACCTACATCGTTACCTTCATGCACTTGGATTTTCTTTTCACTCACAAATGTATGTAAACATTTTAAATGTTTTATCCGGTGGAACTTGTAGGAGGATGAGATTTATAAATTGACTACCAACTGGGTGAAGTCGTACTTTTATCTTAAATTAGCAACTGGCATGGAGTTAGTGCTTACTTTGTGCCAGACACTCTCTGCGTGCTCTGCATTTCCTAAGTCACTGCATCTTCACAGCAACACTGTAAAATACATACCGTCACTTACTCCCACTTACAGTTGAGGAAACTGAGGCAAAGAAAGATTGAAGAACTTACTCATGTCCCCATCACTGCTAGTGGCAGAGCCATTAAACACGCCTTGGACATCTGGCTTTAGAGACAGTGCTTTCAACCCACGTTTTACTTGTCCAGAGTGGCTTCTGACTCTAGAGCACTGGTCGGCACACATTTTCTGTAATGGACTATGAGGCAAAATTTAGATTATTGTATGGGTATTATATAATGATAGAGAATGATAGAGAAAATGAATTTCCACAAAATTTTTATTGACAGAATTCAAAACATAGTAATTGAGAACAATCTTTTGTGATACGGTTTTCTACCAAGAAGAATGAAATACTCTTGGGGAGGATAATATTTCACTTAGTTGGGATTCGACGTTATTATTTCCTGTCTTCAAAATTGATTGTAAGTATTCATCTGTTAATGTTGATCTCTAGTATGATTTTACATATTTTGTCTTTGAAAATATCTTTTCGTACAGATAAGTATTGCCAAGTACATATGTTAATCCATGAGAATATTTTCACTGAGCATATTTATCGCTTGGAAGGCATTGATAGAATTCTATTAGATTCTTTCTTCTCTTGGTATTTTCCTTAGCATGCTATTACCTTGCAGATTAATCACTTCCAGTTGAAGGTTGGGTGGAGCTCCTCAATTGCACAATTGAATGGATTTGAAAAATGGAAATTGCCTTTACATTTGCATCAGGGTCCAGTAAAACACTGCTGGACCTATGGTTTCAGCTCAGAAAATGTATGCTGCAGATTTGTGTGAGAATGGAGATACTGCTCCTTGTCTTACCTTCTGATAGCACAGGAAATACATAAAGCAGCTCGATGTTACTTTGTGATTCTAATTACGTTAGTTGTCACCAAAATTACTTTAGTGCATGTTTTGCACATGAGCACTGTTCTGCTGGTTCCACCTCCAGAGTTTCTGATTCAGTAGAATATGCATTTTAGTGAGCAGTTAGTTGACCCTGCTGGGCTGAGGGCCACCCTTTGAAAAGCACTACTCCAGAATGCTCTTTGAGTCTGGAGAAGCCTTTTCCTGAATCCCACATTCAGTGGGAATAACCGTTCCCATTGTTTTGCAGTGTTTCAGTTTTGGGTCAAAAATTCATTACAAAACAGGATCAAGTCTGCAACAAAAGCTACATTCCAAAGCCATTTAGTGTCCCATAATCGTGATTGAGGGTATTTCTTCTGGTCCAAAAAAATGGCAGTAACTGTACTGAACTCAAAAACTCATGACAAAACTACCACTGTTAAGCCAACAGAATGCAGTGTGGTAGGACAGTTCAGGATATTCCACTTCTGTAGCCAACAAATGACAGCTGAGGATGGTTCCATGACGTTCACTGCTGAGGGCAAGGTCATCAACACAAGGTCACATTATTTCACAAATAGCTGCCATGTATAATATAGTTAATAACCATAGTTATTTGTATGTGTTTTCAATACTTTGCATGTTCACAAGTTTTCTAAATTTGACCAACTAAGCCTTTTTCTTGCTCCCCACATATTTTGACCATCAAATGTGACACATCTTAGCAGATTCTACTTCAGGTTTCCCCAAAGTCCTTTTACTTAACTTCCGAGAAAATACTCTTGCCTGTAGTTGCTCCACACAGACTATTTGTAGAAACTTCACTTCAGCCACTTCAGCCTCCAGTCACTTCAGTCACTTCAGCCCTGCACTGACATAGCCAATAAACAACGAGAACGAGGTGGTAGCAGTAACATCTGTTGACTCAGCAAGAGCCTGGGAAAACGACTCGGAATCATGTGCCTTGCTTTTTATTGACTGTTGATGTTGTTCCCAATGTTCTCAATTCTTTGAGCCACTGTTCTTGCCAAAAACCTAATTAAATAGTTGAAGCAAGTTTACTTTGGACACTTTTCTGTAACCGATGTATCAAAAAACAATTTAATTAACTCACCATTGGTAAAATGCTTTCCTTGTGGGGCTAACGAATAAACCACTCAGACATTTACTTTGGCTGCTTTATTTTCATTTTCCTTTTATTTTTAGAAAGAAATTCTGTAATGAGTAATGAGATTACTTCTTTCAAATTTCCTCATTTTTCTGGCCACCGTGATGAGTACTTCATCTGATAATTCCATTGTATGTATAGTATTCTTCCAGAACAGCTACAGTGTCATTGCATGGTAAACACAATGCTTTGCCATCCACTGTGGTAACAGAATTATCCATACTGCACCGTACCTTAAACACAGGAAACTTGGAGTCCACATTTTTTCCTTTCCCTTTTTGTTCTGGCATCATGGGTGTCCACTGGTAATAAGACATGGTGGTGTGGCAATGTGTGTGGCATTCAGAATGTGGAGAATTATAACTACATCCCTGCCATTGGTAATGTGTACGCTGAGAGCACCATGGGTCTCCACCAGACTCCCTCACCCCTTCCACGGGGGTGCAGAAGCAACCATAGACAGCACATAAGTGAACGTGGCTGCATTCCAATAAAACTCTGTTTGCTTATGGACACTGGAAGTCTAATTTCATGTATCTTTCATGTCTCAAAAAATACTCTTCCTTTGATTTTTTTTCTCTTAACCATTAGAAAATCTTAAGGCCATTTTCAAGTGGCTATCCGAATTTGGCTGGTGGACCAAATATTTGACCCTTATTCTTGGATATTCCCAGGTCACTACTAAGCTCAGGTTTGCCCATTCCTAATTCTATACACCACTGTCAAACCTGTTCTCAGCCTTTATCTTTCTCACTTTACCATTTAGATTTTAATATGAAGAACAGTTTTTATTGACTTAGAAAAAACAAAAATTTTTTACAATAATGAGAGAATTTTGGATTTTTTCTTTTTTATTAAGGTATATTTGGGGGCACCTGGGTGGCTCAGTCGTTAAGCATCTGCCTTCGGCTCAGGTCATGATCCCAGAGTCCTGGGATTGAGCCCCACATTGGGCTCCCTGCTCAGCGGGAAGCCTGTTTCTCCCTCTCCCTCTCCCCAGGCTTGTGTTCCCTCTCTCACTGTCTCTCTCTCTCTCTGTCAAATAAATAAATAAAATCTTAAAAAAAAAAGGTATGGCAACTAATAATTGTATATATTGAAGGTACACAAGCTGATTATTTACATTGTGAAGTCATTATCATATTCAAGCTAAATATCTCTTTAAATAGTTACCAACTTTTTTTTTTGGTGGTGACAATTGAGCACATTTCAAGTACACAGTAAGTATTGTCAACCATAGTCACATGGTTGTATATTAGATCTTCAGAACCTGTTCATCTTGTATAACCAAAACCTTGTACTTTTTAACCAACATCATTTCCCCTTCCCCTAGTCCCTGGTAACCATTATACTCTACTTCTGTGAATTTGTCTATTTTAGATTCCACACATAAGTAAGATCATGCACTATTTATCTTTCTGTGCCTGGTTTGTTTTACTCAGCCCAGTGCCCTCCAGATGCCTCCACGTTGTTGCAAATGGCAGTATTTCCTCCTTTTCAAGGCTGAATACTATTCCATATTATGTGTGCATGTTATGATATAAATCATATATATAAATCATATACACACATATACATACAAACATATATACACACACACACAAACACACACATCCCGCATTTTCTTTATCCATTCATCTGTTGACAGACATTTAGGTTGTTTCCATACCTTGGCTATTGTGAATAATATGGAAATGACAGTGGGAGTGCAGATATCTCTTTGAGATTTGATTTCATTTTCTTGGGATATATACCAAGAAGTGGGATTGCTAGGTCATATGGTAGTTCTATTTTTAATTTTTTGAGAAACCTCCATACTGTTTTTCATAATGGCTATACCAATTTACATTCCCACCAGCAGTGTATAAGGGTTCCCTTAACAAGAGAAAATATGTGGACTATCCATTAAAATTTGAAGACAAATGACCCATCTTTATTAATATTGTCAACTGATTTAAGTTTTTTTAATATTTATTAGCATTTTGGTAAGATAAGTTATCTTCCCAGTGGCTAGTAATAGATTAAAATACATCCCTAACTCTGTGAGCATAAGTAAATAACCTCTTAATTTAAACTGCTCTAAAGTAAGACCCTAAAAATACACAAAATACAGAAAAGCATTTAGACAAATAATATTCTTCCTTTCTTGTGGGGTGATTAATTTTGAGCCAATATGTAACAAAGAGAAAGTGATTTTTTTTTAAAGAAGGGTTTTTATTTTTGGTGTTTCCCAAGAATTAACTAAAGACTGGAAACTCATAAATATAGTAATACTACCAAAGAGATATAAAACCAAATAAAAATTTCAAATTTGGTTACCATGTAAATTAATAATGAATGTTTGACTTTTCATGTTTTACTTTACAGTATTAAAGGACACCTATTCTGACACAGTAATGTTCATTTCCAAACCATTTCTCACATAGTTTTCAGTGTTATTTCTAGTTTCCTCCTCTCAGCACATGTAACACTAAATTAATATTTCAGAAGAATTTTATTTTCAACCATTCTGAAAATCTTGTCAGTGACCCTTAACAGAATGTTAGCTATTGCTAAAAAACTATTCTAGCAGCTGTGATATTCTCCTTGCAGCCTAGTTCTCTAGCAGTACATTAATGTCAATAAGCAAATGAGATGATGATTGACAGCAATAGCTACAAGTCAAAAGGGAAAGATAAATTACTTTAATCAGAGATCATGATTTATTATATATATTTTATAAATGTGGATAGAGGCCAAGATTTTTCCTTTGGTACAGCAGAAAATGTATTTAAGATTTTTGCCTATAAGTCTATATTTTGGGCTGAAATTTTTGTACATAGGAATACTATTAACGGTTTATTACATTTTGAAAGGAAAAAGGTAATTATGTTGAAATTGACATTTTCAGAGGGAGGAAGATTTTCATCGGTGTATTTGACGAAGTAAATTGATGCAGTGTTAGGTATAAAATTTTTAAGGAAAAATTTAAAAGCAAAGTAGTCATATGATCAGATAAATTGGATAGATTACTCCAAAGATAAAACAGCTCTTTCTGTTACAAATGAGAATCTGTACAGACAAGTAACTGAGATGTTTTAAATTTTATTTGTATAAAAATGCTATTCAATGTCTAATGATTTTTATCGTTTGTATTATTCTATACTTCAGAATAATAAGATAAGCTTGAGTATCTCATTAGCTCACTTTCAAAATTGATCATTTCAGGACACTGCTGAATATAATGGAAGGTTTAGGTAAATAGGTTTGTGTCACAAACTATGAAATTAGACAAGGATAAGCCTGGTAGATGAGCCATCATCTATGTGCTAAACACTCACAATCCATCCCCATGTTATGAAATGATATCGGCTCATTTTAAACTCTAAAATTAGGTGAGTCTGCAATTAACCTGCAGACTGCACTCACACTGTTATTTACTTCTCTCTCCTTTCTCAGTAATTGCCCCAAGTAAGATTTATTTACTTAAAGTTGTTTGTTTGGTTTGTTACTTAAACCAGAGTTTGACACAGTGTTTCCCTGCTTTGATTTACAAGGCATCATGTACTGTGGCATTTGGTTTTTATAAAAGCCAATCCCTTCATTACTAATTAGTTCCCAGGTTCTACAGATCTTGTTGCACCCGAACTATTTTTGGTGAGCTAGAATGGAAGGAATAACACAAGATGAGACACATTCATCCATCCACTTAGTCCACAGTATATATGGACCACAAATATATGTGGAGATCTCCGTGCTGGGCACATATTAGGGTGGGGGAGGCAGGTTTACAGGATGCATATAAATAATCACAGAGCAATTTTCAGAAGTGGTTATGTGCCAAGAAAAAAATCTGTGGTGAAATAAGCATGGGATACCATGGATTCAGCACAGCTAGGCAGATTTCTTTACTGCCAAATTTCAGAACCTTTAATATCTAATGGATGCTGTGAAGGTGAGATGAGGTAAGGTTTGTGGTATTTCCCAATTTTCTGTGGAATATTTGTCAACATTTCTTGGAAACTATAGTTTCTTATGACACAGTTTAGAAAGTGCTACTAAGCAGTAGTATATGGTGTCTTATAAAAAGTCTTTACCACAGGGGCTCCTGGGTGGCCCATTCGGTTAAGTCCCCCACTCTTGATTTCAGCTCAGGTTATGATCTCCTGGTTGTAGGATTGAGCTCAGCATGAGGCTCCTTGCTCAGCGGGGAGTCTGCTTGAGTTTCTCTCTCCCTCTCCCTTTGCCCCCCCCCACTTGCATGCTTTCTCTCTCTCTCTCAAAATAAATAAAATCTCTAAAAAAATTCACTGCAGTAACGTTTAATATACTTCCTCAAGATCATGCATTATAATTTATTTCTAATAAAAATATTTTAAATGCATTATTTAAGAGAAAGATTAGAAAGTTGACTAATGCTTTGGTGATGTGATTTAAAAAAATATTTCTGAGCATGATTACTTTTTATTTTGGCCCAAAATTTCTAAGTCAATTCTTCTTCCTGTATTAGATTTTTAGAATATGTATTTACTATTGTTATCCTAAAATTTTGTGAACGTGAATGATAGTCTAGTCAATGGGAATGGCTAAAGAAACTGCTGTACCATCTGAGGAATTTTAATATTTATATGTAGGATTTCACTGTTATGCCGCTTTACTTAACATTTATATGTCATGCTAGTCCGTAAGCTGTTCTAATTATCAACCGTGTAGTAGTAGAAAAAGAAATTTTAGATTAACTTCTGATCAGTAACTATTTAAAAATGTTGAATCTGTAGTATTTTTTTAAAATGTTACAGTAACAATTCAGAACTAGCACCTGTTTTGCTAGTCTATGAATGAAAGAAGTTGGTAATTTATTACAAGGCTGTTTCTTCCCAAAGAGATACTTTTATGTGAAACCTATTGTATGTGTGGTGAATATAAAGTATATTCTCTCTCTATATAAACACACATATAGGGGCATAGTAGATATATATATATATATATATATATATATATATATATATATATATATATAGTGTAGTTTTATACACACACACACACACAGACACACACACACACACACACAGGGGCGTCTGGGTGGCTCAGTTGGTTAAGTGGACTGCCTTCAGCTTAAGTCATGATCCCAGGGTCCTGGGATCGAGTCCTGTATCAGGCTCCCGGCTCAGTGGGGAGTCTGCTTCTCCCTCTGCCTCCACCCCTCCCCACTGCTCATGCTCTCTCTCTCGCTCTCTATCTCAAATAAATAAAATAAATCACATACATACATTTCAGTCTCTTAGGTAAATATGTGTTTAATTTTGTTAATTTTCTTTTAGTGGGAAGTTGTGTTTCTGCAGTGCTTTCTACAGAACATTTATAAATTGCTGCTAGGATTATAACCACAAAAGCTCGAGAATTATTAATACCAACACAGACTCTCTGGCTCACCATTGTTCTTATTTGAGACGTTTTTGCTGACAGATAACCCAAATAAAGAATTGATAGTGTTGAAGCCCTGTTTCCTTTGCCTAAGAGTCCTAAAAATAATTCCACCCAGTAAAACCTAAAATAAATATTCATAAGTCCTTATAATCAGAAATATTCGTAAAATTGAAAGATCTGAAAATGTGTGTTTCTAGCATATGTTTCCTTAGCATCTGTCAGCAGTGTATCTGACCATGTGTAGCTACACAGAAAAGAGAAAAAATATTGGACTATTCGACAACTGTTCTGCTTCTGTCTTTCAAAATACCTTCTGATCCCCCATCTACAGACACTCCTTGCCAAAGTCAGGGATCTCATGTCCTACCCTGGGTTCGTCAGTCTGACCGTGGGCTGAGTCTGAGCAGAAGGGCATTCCAGGAACGTCGTTAGGCCTGATTCCTCAGCACCCGCAGTCTTAAACCTCCGTAACCAGCCGCTAGCTTCGGTTTTAACTCGGTAGCCCTAAATCCTCCCTCAGAAATCAAACTAGGCCATCTATTTTTTGATGTTCTGAACATTAAAGTACCAAGTGTTAAAGATGGTGACTTTTTAAGCCTTTTGATCAATGTTTAACCTCCAACTCTCTGGTGGGGGGGGGGAGCCCTGATTTGTAGTGCTTTCCAATTTTGTCATGTAAATACTCCCAGTGTGACTGATTTCAGGCTTTCAGTATGAAGTCACTGAATGCTGGGTTGGGATGAGATGCACATACTGTTCTTTTGAGGTGATGTGAACCGGCCCCAGCTCACCGCTGCCAGATGAAAAAGAGGCATCAGAAGCTGTCGCTAGTTTTCCTGCAGAGGTGGTGTTATCTGCGGTCAAGTGGTCCTTCAAAAACAGTGAAATTCTTCCTTGCCACTGACTACATTGAAAGAATAAAGTTAAAATAAATTCTCCTAAACTATTATCAAATCGTCACTAGTAGAATTAGTACTAAGAAGAAAAACTTTGCAAAAACTTACAAGGAGAAGCAACTTATTTTTGCTGACGTAAATCTGACATTCAGTCATGTAAATTGATAGAGCATTGTGGGTTTGTGGGATTATAATTTAAAAAAAATTCCCCCATATTTCCATGGACTTTGAAATTGATATCTCCAGATAAATTGTGACATTTCCTTTGTGCATGTTGGTACAATTTTACATTACGAAATTGTCATGGAGATTCATTACACCTATTTTCCAAACACAAATGACCATAACTCAAATATGTACCTATCATATACTGAACTTTAAACTGCAAAAAAAAAAGAAAAAAAGAAAAAAAGAAAGTCTATCACTAATACGTATGCAGGCACATTGATAAGATATGTACACATTTTTCACAAAGATTCTTGGAACCTCAAAATTTTTACTTTCAATATCTTTCTGCCTCAGGAACCAGGTTTTTGGTCCAGATTTGGAAGTATTATGTATTAGCCTTTATCAGGCTGCAGTGAATAACCGCCTCAGAAGTATCATAACATCTATTTCTCATGTGGCATGTTAGCTACTGTGGGTTGGTCACCATAGCTGTCCTCCATCATGTGGTTCAGGTACAGGTCAGCTCCCTCCAGGACCCAGGCTCAAAGAAGACCCTAACTGGAATATGCCCTTCTAGTGGCAAAGGGCACTGATGGAAGAGAACTGGCAGCAACGGGAAATGCCTCTCATAGGGTCCAACTGGTTCCATCGCGCGTTACGTCTGCTCACATCTGTTGGCTGAAGCAAGGTGTGTGGCCAAGCCCAATCATTGGGCAACAAGACTACTTTCCTTCCAGGGAGCCATGATAGGTCGTAGCCAATGGTGTTGGGGACAACTAATTTTGAACAATAATACCCCAGGTACTGCAATTTTCCACGAATAACCGAGTTCACTATAAGTAGCCAAAGTATGTCAAAATAATACAAAAGGAAATAACATCTTACTTTTTTAAAAAATGAATGTATGATACATTGGTTTAGGTTCAGAGATTTCAGAAAGATGAAATACTCTTTGTATTTCATCCTTTGTAAAATATAACGATTTCCACCAATTATCACCATCACCTAATTCTATAGGAAATAAAAAAATATGATAAACTAATTGAAGTGGCCCAAACCCGTTGATGGTGTAGTTGTGGAAATAATGGAAGGGAAGCAGGAGTCCTGAGGAATCCACAGTCTGGACTGTGCTACTTCGTGGCTGTTACTTAACTCTTCTACCTCCCAATTTCCTCATGTGTAAAATAAGAAAGTTGTTCCACAAGCTTCCTAAGGTCATTCTTACTATAAAGCTCTCATTCTAATGCTTTTTTATTGTCATCTAATTAACAAAGCATATCCTTTTGCAATTTTTATTATAGTTTAACTCGTTTTTCCTAGAATTATGGCAGGGCAATGGAATCTTAATTTTCTTTTATTCATATCCCACCCTATTAAAAAAGGGATTTGAGATAAAGTAATAGAGTACATTTCTCCTTGTTTTTCGTCTTAATATTCAAACTGATATTCTTCCATTACTCTGAGATTTGCTGGTTTAAACATGATCATATGTAAGAATCATCTGGGAGCTTGTTTCAAATGTAAATTTCCAACCCCCAAACCCCTGGAGATTTCAAGCCTAGACAGAACCCAGAAAACTACATTTCTAACAAATACCACAGGTGTCCAAACTAGTCTAAGCACTACAGGTTCTTTAAATTTTATTGATAATAATAATAATAATAATGATAATAAGCCCATATATTGGGATACTGTATACTATAATAATGTCAAATTAGTTAATACCATGTTTCTCAATTATACATTCCTTATTTGGTGGTTATATTTTGTCTTCGTGAATTTAACTTTTTAAAAAAAAGCATATTTAGGTATGTGCTATGGTGAGTGCTATGAATTGTGTAAGACTGATGAATCACAGACCTGTGCCCCTGAAACAAATAATATATTATTTGTGTATTTGTATATTATTTGTTAATAAAAAAACCATATTTAGTATATTGGACCTCTGTAAGTGATGGGATTATGTTTATATGTAAATCTTAGAAACATGGAAACCAATTATCTTACTATTCTTTTGAAGTGAATGTGCTTTGACTAGTATTAGATTCTCCAAATCCACAAGGTAGATCCACTTCAGACTGAAATACTACAAAATTACAGCTACTGTTAGACGGTGACATCCAGTGTCCCTGCTTCTCCCCCTGTTTCCTCACCTTCTAATCTCCACATCCACAAACTGCTTCTAAAACATACTCCCATCATGTCAATTCTCTGCTTAAAACCGTCCAGAATAAAAACCCAAACCCTTATTCTCTAGGCTCTTCTCTCCCCAACTGCCGCCCTCGCCTCCCCACCTGCTCCTTGCTGCAGAGCTCTTCCCCGGGTATCTTTTTTTTTTTTTTAAGATTTTATTTATTTATTTGACACAGAGAGAGAGATCACAAGTAGGCAGAGAGGCAGGCAGAGAGAGGAGGAAGCAGGCTCCCTGCTGAGCAGAGAGCCCGATGCAGGCCTCGATCCCAGGACCCTGAGATCATGACCTGAGCTGAAGGCAGAGGCTTTAACCCACTGAGCCACCCAGGCGCCCTTCCCTGAGTATCTTCATGGCTCCGGAGCTCGCTTTCCCGGGGACTCCACTCCACTACTGCCTTAATGACAGACAATCTGATAAAGTAGCATATTCTCTCCCGCCCAACAATCACTCGCCTTTGCACCCTACATTTTTGTTCAGTGCACTTATGACTATTTGACATACTATGTGTTGGTTTGTATCCACCCCTCTATAATTTTTATCTCAATAAAAACAAGGGCTTTGTTCTGTTCACTGCTGTCTCCTGGGAAGGAGACTAATACTTGGCACAGAGTAGGGGCTCAGTAAATATTAGTTGAACAAATTTTGGAGATTTTACACCGCATGGCCTGTCTCCAGTCTAAGGCAAGACTATCAAGATCCAAGTTTTATAAAATAGGCAATGTTTTTAAAGGCAGCTTTATTTTCTCTTAATTTCCCATCTATTTTGAAAGTCACTTTAATTTTACTTTTAGATTTATCATCCCTTTTGCAAAGTCTCTTCTTTCCATCTTTTTCTAGTCTATTTTTTAATTATGTGTGATACTTTATTTTGAATTATGGCAATTTAAAGATGATATTTCATTTCAACAAGTTTTAATTACTTAATTGAAATAGGAAACTCCAACTATGAATTCAATGCTGGTGAAAGGCACCAGATTTACACCCCCATAAAACTGAGCACTTATCTTCATGTGATACATATATGCGATAGGTATATGAATGTGTAATAGCGTTCACGCTTTCCTCAGAAAACTCGAAATCTTCTTGATTAAAAAACAAACTAAAGGGATAATTTATTTCTCAGCATCCTCTGATACATAGCCTCTAAAGCCAACATATGTATTGGTAGGAGTTTTTATGCCATAAAAATTTGCCTGGCTGGGGTGCCCACCTGGCTCAGTCCACAGAGTGTTTGACTCTTGATCTTAGGGTTGTGAGTTCCAGACCCACCATGGGCATAGAGCTTTCTTTGAAATAAATAAAATAAATAAAAATAAAAATAAAAGCCTGATTGGAATAGAACTGAGATTATTGAGACAATAGGTCCAAAGCACTTTGAAAATGAAGAAAAAATAGCTTTGCAATGTTTACAACATTTTTAGTAAAATAAGATTAGATCAGGAGCATGTGGGTCGCTCAGTTCATTAAGTATCCAACTTGATTTCAGCTCAGGTCATGATCGCAGGGTCAGGAGATCCAGCCCTGCCTCTGGCTCCATGCTCAGGGCAGAGTCTGCCTGAGAGATTCTCTCTCCCTCTTCCTCCCCTTTGGCGCCTCCCCCCACACGTGTGTGTGTGTGCGTGTGCGTGTGTGTGCTCTCTCTCAAATAAAATCTTTAAAAAAAAGAAAAGATTAGACCACATTAAAACAGTCCACTTATTTGGACATTTCCCCCTCTTGGCCTACATTTCCCTAATTGTTACTTACTGCCTGGTCTGGTGCCTAGAAATGCCCTATGTGCCAGAGCACAGTCAGGAATGAAGGTTTGGGTCACTTCACCACCTGAAAAACCAAGACCAGTAGAAGTGCTTGCTAAAGGCAAAGGGAATACCAGTGGGTAGGGGAGGGAGGTAGTCATGAATACCAGGTATGACCACGTGACCAGTTATGGAAGTAAGGACTGTAATTGTCATGAGTACTTGCTCTTTATTTCATTATGAATATGTTTGTGTGCATATTTACATAGCAAATAACTTTGTTTTAGTCTCTCTCATCTCCTTATCATGTAATACAAGATGTATTGACTTTATATCATAGTATTTAAATATTGTTAATTTTACGTCATGGTATTTACATTATGGGATATTAAGAAAAGTAAACATCAGGGCGTCTGGATGGCTCAGTCGTTAAGCATCTGCCTTGGGCTCAGATCATGATCCCAGGGTCCTGGGATCAAGCCCCGCATCAGGCTCCCTGCTCTGCGGGAAAGCCTGCTTCTCCCTCTCCCACTCCCCTGGCTGGTGTTCCCTCTTTTGCTGTATCTCTCTCTTTTTGGTTGTATGCAGGATAATTGTATCATGTTAGGTGAAATTGTGACCTTATTTTTTTATTTGGAGATTAAGTACAGTTGCAGAACATGTGTATGCATGCCAAGTTTATAAGGGGTACACGTGTGATGGTTAATTTTATGCATCAACTTGGCACCACCAGGTGCCCAGATATTTGATCAGACCGGGATGTATTCTTTGTTTGGATTAGATTAACACTTAAATTAGTGAACTTCAAGTAAAGCAAAATGCCCTCCATAATATAAGTGGGCCCTATCTAATCAGTTGAAGGCCTGAATAGAACAAAAAGCTTGGCCTCCCCAGAGCAAGAGAGAATTTCTCCAGCTTGCTGCCTTTGGGCTTTCTCTGCAACATTAACTTTTCCTGGTTCTACCGCAAACTGTCTTTGGACTCAAATTGGGATCCTGGTTCTCTTGGGTCTCTATCTACCCAGTCAGCATTCCCTGCAGATTTTGGATTTGCCAACCCCAATAATCCCATGAGCCAACTCCTTTTACTATTGTATAAATATTTATACATATATCCATACATATATCCATATCCCATTGGTTCCATTTCTCTGGAGAACTCTTACTAATAGGCTTCCCGACAAGGCCAAAAAAGCTTGTGACCTACACATTATATACAAGAAAATAAAGACATTCTGCTAACTGAATTCAAAACATTGTATACATACAATGACCATGTCATATGATCATATAAAGCTAGCAGCAGTTCGCAATATATATACTTTATTGGAGAGATCTAGCCATTCGCTGAACTTTAAATATATAGGCTTTTCTATCACCATGTACTTGCCTATCTTACAAATACCTATTTTTAAATGTATCATTTTTGTAAGACTTTTGCTTTTCTATGAGCTTGAGACCCAGAATATTTAGGGTACTTTATCCCTGCAGACATTTTTTTTTGTAAATTCTGTAAGTTAACACTGGTGCACAATGATATCTATTTTCAACTTTATATATTCCCAATAATGGTAACTTAATTTTTTTCTTATAAAATAGGAGAGCATGTTTTTCATGTGTACAGTCCTACCTAATATCTGTAGGCTGAATACAAACTAAGAAGACAAATAAAAATCAGATTTAAATATGTCAGCTACTACCTTCTTTAAATCAATTACATATGAAGTTGAACCACAGAAAAAAGTAAAAAATTATAGGATATATTTTCTGAATCATTTCAGAAGCCACTGGGAGATACTGAGGGTGTGTACTACAGTTTACAAAACAACATACAAGAAATTAGAGTATAGCATTAGTAGGCTTCCTGCAAGAAAAAAAGAGCAATTTTTGAAGTTCCTTCAAGGACAAAAGATAATGGATGTTTTTATAGTTTGCATCTGGACTAACTCTATTAGCATCATTAGTAGTAATGTATTCCAGAAGCCATTTAATGTAATTATGCAGATAATATTTTTTCGTTAAGAATGTTGTGGAATTTCAAATAAGTACATTTTTAGATGAAATCTTTTAATCTGCTAAGAGTAGTTTCCTAGAAAAATCTATTACCTTTACAGCAAGAAATAGGGAAACTGTAGGTTAAGAGACTAATAACGTTCACTTTTGTAACTCACTTAAATAATGATATAACTCATTTTTTAAAGTTGCTAAGTCAAGATAGAAAAGAAAGAGTTCTGCAAGTGCCCTTACTTTTAGGTCTTAGCCTAGAGATGTTTAAAATACAACACTACTGTATTAAAAGTTTCTGTTCAAGCTACCTTTTACCCTTCTTGCACCATCACCCTGACTTTCTTTGAGAAAACACCCCTCTCAGACTAGGGATATATGGTTTAGATGGAGCTGATTCCTTAGTTTTAGAAGTTGGCATGTGAACTAAGGACTGACCAAGAAGAGCACGGCAGCTCTTTTTACACGCACACGCACATGCACGCCAGCAGGTGCGCACACGAAACACTGAATGCTTAAAAAAAAAAGAGCATTAAGACTAATTCTTGGGCGCCTGGGTGGCTCAGTGGGTTAAAGCCTCTGCCTTCGGCTCAGGTCATGATCTCAGGGTCCTGGGATCCAGGCCCGCATCGGGCTCTCTGCTCAGCAGGGAGCCTGCTTCCTCCTCTCTCTCTGCCTGCCTTTCAGCCTACTTGTGATCTGATCTCTCTGTGTCAAATAAATAAATAAAATCTTTAAAAAAAAAAAAAAAGACTAATTCTTGACTTCAAGTGGAACTCTTCAAGGTTACACTCTTTGTAGTACAGAACACAAACCTATCTTCGATCATCAAGCCAGCAGGCTTGGTCACCAAAATGAGCTCACCTGCCAGGAGATGGAGCCAGCTGGACTCAGTTCGCTGGTGCCATTTGCCCTTTTGCGTCAAGTCATTTCAGAAGTTTTACGTTGCATGATCTAATAAATTCCTGTTTTGTTTTTGTTTTATTTTATTGTATGGGGTTTTTTTGGGGGGGGGTTAAGCCCGCTTTATTTAGTTTCAGTGACTTGTAAATGGAAGAGTTCTAGTGGTCAAATACTAGTATTTTGAAAAAAATATTCTTACAAGCGACTACTCCTCCACCTATCTCCTATAAAGGGCAAGTTTCCTTTGCCTTTTCCAGTAGTTCCCTCTGTAAAGTAGCAGCCCACTTCTGCCACATCACATCTCCTTATCTTCCTAAACTGTACTAAATTGTTTTCTTGTATTACTCTTCTTAGCTTTGAATTCTCCTCCAGCTAAGAATTCTGCGTCACATAAAATTCATATGCTTCTGCTGTCCTGGAAATTGGTACAGATATGTGTACTCAGATTATAAACTTCTTTTGGCAATTATAAATACTACCGAAACTACCAGAGGTGGTCAGGGTTCCCCACACACTTAGCCATGAGTGAGGTGCCATTTGGACTGGTTATTTGAAAATTTTCATCTAGTGTAAAGTCTCTTTTGCTCACAATTGACATGCCTCAGAGGACTGCGGGTTGGGCAGGAATGGCACCCTAAAAATGTTTAGATATTTAGTTTCACTAAGATGCAGAACTGTTATGACTTTCTTTGGTGAGCATTTATTATGACTTCACCTATAGCACAAGCCCATTCTCATATTACCCCTTCTCTCAGTTATTCTGCATTGTAGTTCCCTCAAAATGTATGGCTTGAAACAATAATGATTTGTTAGTTCTCACGGCTCTGGATTGTTTGGCCAATCCTGTTCTTGCCTGTCATTGCCCATGGCTGCATTCAGCTCGCTGAGTGGTTGTTGTCTGAGGGACCTCATCTCTCCTCTCCCCTCAGGGCTTTCAGAGGCTCAAAAATAGAAGTGACACAGACTCTTGAGTCTTAGTTTTGCAAGCCATGTAGAGTCGTTTCCATGGCCACATTTTCTTAATCAAAGCCAGGGCCAGCCCAGCTTAGATAGGACTGGTGGTCAGGGGTCTAATTCCACCATGTGATGAGAGAATGGCAGAAACCGCATTGCAGAAATTGTGCGGGATGGGGACTATTGTTGGGACCATCTCTGGAAACAACCTGTTGTTTTTATTCATAATTGGAGAAAGAAACTACCTCTTTATACCCAAATTCTCTTGATACTTGTAAGTAGGATCCTTCTTGAACCATTTAATAGTTATAAAAGTACTCGAAGTGAAAAAATAATGCTTCCATTTGGAAATAAATATTTCTGAGGTGGCAAGTATTAGGACATATAGGTATTTAAAAGTACACACATATAATAGTATTGGGCTTATATACACAACTAAGCTGATAATTTGTAAAATATATAGGTTTTGTTTATTGAAAAAGGCAAAATGTACATATTGCAATTGCTATCCATTCTGCCTTTTACAATGTCCTGTAGAGCTTCAATTTTTGAAAGCGTTACTGGTTTAGAATAGCCATACAGGCCTTCGAGCCATTTTATTGCATTATGTGAGTCTGAAAAGGATAGCAGTGTATCCAAAGATGCCTGTCTTTTGCATTTGAGATCTTTAACATTTTTTCTACAAAGTGTGATTTATTCAAAAGTTTCAAATTATTTATATAAATTTTTAAAACATGAAGAACTCTTAAGAATAAAAAATATATGCTGGGGCACCTGGTTGGGGTTGGTGAAGCACATGAGTCAGACCTTGGGATCATGAGTTCGAACCCCATGTTGGGTGTAGAGATTACTTAAAAATAAAATCTTAAAAAAAAAAGAATTAAAAAATATGTGTAAGAATACATATGTAAGGAATTAATGGGTGGAAAACACTAAATTCAGGATAGTAGTTACCTCTGGTGGAGAAGAGAGAAGTCTACCGGGGAGCCATAACTGAGGGGCAAGTAACATACTGATGATGTTCAATTTCTCAAACAGTGTGGTAGGTATGCAGGTATTTGTGATCTATTTCTTTAGCGCTTTCTATATGAAAGACTGCAAAATTATGAAGAGAAGTCTATACTTTATCATCTGATTAAGATGCCATTCAAATCTGCGCTACCTGAAACTCAGAAATATTTAATTGGTTTCTAAATCGTTGCTTTACTACACAGATAACCCTAATAACTCAGCCCCAATGCTGCACTATTTTATTTATTTTTTAAAGATTTTATTTATTATTTGACAGAGAGAGAGAGAGAGAGAGACAGCGAGAGAGGGAACACAAGCAGGGGGAGAGGGAGAGGGAGAAGCAGGCTTCCTGCGGAGCAGGGAGCCCGATGTAGGGCTCAATGTAGGGCTCCATCCCAGGACCCTGGATCATGACCTAAGCCAAAGGCAGATGCTTAACAACTGAGCCACCCAGGCGCCCCTTTGCTGCACTATTTTAAAGTAGCTCTTTCTCTTCTTTCCAAATCAGCTGTGCTGACGACAGACAGAGAGAAGAGGCAGGCAGCACAGGCAGCTCCTTCACTCAACACAGACATCCTCTACCTCCAACCTGGTCGTCTTATCAGTCCACTTGGTTGCTCCTAAGAGATTTTTACTGGAATGCATTTTGTAAAATGTTTCAGAGGGTGGTGTTGACTGGGAGTAGAATCTTTATGTCTGAAGAAGTGCTTGGGAAAGGACTCTAGAAACTTTGATGCCCTTAACAAATTTGGATTAAATCTTATTCTGACAAATATGGCAGAAAATAGCTTCTCACTTTTTCCCCCAGGAATCCCCCAGATATTCATTTCTAACAAACACTTTCAGGTGAAAAGTTCTTTTCTGAAAAATGGAGCTTCCAAGGAAAAAAAATCAAGGACATCTGGTGAGCTTGATTTACATGGGAAGTGGAAAATAAAAGCAATGTAGGTTGACTATCTGTGGTATACGAAAGAGGAAGAGAAATTCTATGAAGTCAGTTCACGCTCTGTCTTTGAAAGCAGGCATTCTCAGTGACTTTACACCACATTCTAGGGAATATCGGTGGACTCACATTCCACTGGCCTCTATTCAAATTGCCTTCCTTTCTTCATAATCATACTAATCCAGTATAACATTCCTAGGTTTTTGAAGGCTAGGAAATGTTGGAGAAGGGTTTGCACATATTTATTGGGAAGTAGTATTAAATATAAACAAATATATTATCCCCAAATCTAACTTATTGTTTTCAACACTTGACATGTTAAATAAGGAACATTTCATGTATATCTAAATTTCTTCAAAACAGACTTTTCTGTTTTATTTTATTTTATTTTTTTAAAAGATTTTATTTATCTATTTGACACACAGAGAGAGATCAGATCACAAGTAGGCAGAGAGGCAGGCAGAGAGAGGAGGAAGCAGGCTCCCTGACGAGCAGAGAGCCCGATGCGGGCCTCGATCCCAGGATGCTGAGATCATGACCTGAGCCGAAAGCAGAGGCTTTAACCCACTGAGCCACCCAGGCGCCCGAGACTTTTCTGTTTTAAAAAAATTTTATTATTTATTTGACACACAGAGAGATCACAAGTAGGCAGAGAGGCAGGCAGAGAGAGAGAGGAGGAAGCAGGTTCCCTGTCGAGCAGAGAGCCCAATGCAGGGCTTGATCCCAGGACCCTGAGATCATGACCTGAGCTGAAGGCAGAGGCTTAGCCCACTGAGCCACCCAGGCACCCCATCTGACTTTTTTCTTTAACTCTCTTAGAAGCAAGGTGAGATTTGGATGAAAATATGTGATAGAAAATACATGAAAAAAAAAGGAAGCCACGTGGCTTTTGCAGGCCTTCTTCCCGGAAGTTACAAGAACCTTGGCTGTGGTCTGTCTATAAATGTTTCTCTACCTGGTTGGCATCTTCTATGTACAAAAAATTTGTGACCTCTGATATATGTTCCTTTTTTCTCCCTTCCTATTCTTTCCAGCTCAGTTACAGAGACGTCATTTAGAAAAGGGTCTGGCATCTGATATGTGCTTAATAAAAATTTCCTTTATTGAAATTAAATTGATTTATTAGCTTAGCCTTGGAGGTAGGTTCAACAAATAGATAAGTGTTGCTGAAAAACCTGCTACCCTGATGACTTTGTGATACTGTGTGTGTGTGTGTGTGTGAGAGAGAGAGAGGGAGAGAGAGAGAGAGAGAGAGAGAGAGAGACTAGTGAAAGTAGTACATCTCAAACTGAACACAATTTCTTTGTTCCCGTCTCTCTCTCCTTGTCCATCTGATTCCCCAAGAATGTAATCATGGTCTGGCAATTTTTTATCTCTCCTTTTAGTGCCTACAGCCATGTCAGCACCATCATCTGCCTGTCTTTCTCAGCCTTCCCTGACAACTTTGAGTCAGGACTACTCCCCGCAGCCCCCTCGCCAACCTCTCTGCTTTTCATCCTCTCCAATCTATCCGATGCACCGCGCCAACTCTCTTCCTTTCTGAAGCATTATTTTCATCGGATCAGTCCTCTACAATGGCTCTTAATTGCCTTTTGAATCTAATTAAAACTTCTTCAAGATCCTCTACCAATTAACTCTGTACGCAGGCTTCTTTAGCAGCCTTCGCATGGCTGCGCCGGCTCCTGTTCTCAGGCCCGGCGGACCAAACCTGCTCACCCTCTGCCTTTTCCTGCTTCCCCGGCCTCGCCTGGTGCCAGCTGCCTCCTACCTGGAGTGCCCACTCCGCTTCCTTCTTCTTTGTGCCAAAGCTCGCCCTCTCTCTCTCTCAAAACAGAAGGAAAAAAAAAAAAAAAGAATCGCTAAATACCTTTCCTTTCCAACTTGGATTATTCTAACCAGGAATCGTAATGGACTGAACATGGGTCTATCCTTTCGGAAATGCGCGTGTTTTCATGTACCTGCATTATCAACGCCTTGCTGCAGGGAGCAGTGCCCACACATCTTGGCTCAGGGACTCCACGCTTTTGGAAGAAGTCCTGCTGTTCTCGGGCTAGTGGTTTGGCTTTTCCGAAAACTCGGCGAAGGTGCACCTAGTGTTCAGTCTTTGGCTCAGGCCGGATAGGCAGGATAGGGCACGTCTGGGTGCCACCTCACTTTTCCTTCCTTGCCGGCAAAGCACGCTGCCCTTCGGGGACTTGGGCAGCCTCGGCCGCCTCTCTCTCCCACCCCGTGAGCCAGGACAGGGGAAGCCTCAGGGGCCTCCGGGCCTTCAGAAGGTAGACCATTGAGGAGAGAGCCCTTGGAGCAGGGTTGGGCCCACAGGGCTGAGGACTGGAAGGCGCTGGTCATTTCCCGGACGGGCCACCTCCTCGTCAGCGCCAGGTGTCTTTCCCGGGTCCAGGGGGCGCCCCGATGGTGGGGCCCCGCGGGCCGGCGACCGCCTCCTCCTTCCCCACAACTCCTGGGAGACAAAGTGTAAAACTTGGCCCTGGCACGCCCCGGAGGCCCCCTGTTGCCAACAAGAAGAAGGGGGTGGGTGGGTAGCCCAGAAGCGGCCCGGGGGAGAAACTCTTGCTCCGCGGGTACTTCGCGCGCCCGGAGCGCGCCCGCAACTTCGGGTCGCCAGCGCAGGGACCCGCGCGCACACTCGGCCTCGACCGCCCCCCCCCAGAGACCCCCCGTCCCAGGTTTCCCGCGCGGGCGGGGAAGCACCCAGAACCTCTCCCTCTCCACCGGGCGGGCTGGGCGCCCCAAGAGGGCCTCCTCCGGACGCAGGCAAAGGGAGGGACTGGCCGGGGCCACTCCTCCTATGCCTAAGTGGCAGAGGGACAGCCCACCCCCATCCCCCGGCAGCGGCGGAAGGAACTTCAGGGTGGTGAAGGACGCTTCGAGCGGGCAGGGGTCATCTGAGTGGCGAAGGGTACCCCAGAGTGCAGGAGCGGTTTCCGCCACAGCGCCCCTCCGGGGAACTCCCGGGTGTCGCAGGCAGCCTGTTGGATCCAGACTGTCTTTACTTTCCAAGTTCAGGGGCTAGATATGGCCCGCGACCCCTGGACTCTCCACAGGTGGGCCTGATTCAAGGGACCCTGCTTGGTGGTTGGTGCTGTAGTTACTGTTGCTGCTTTATGTGTAAGTGTGACTGGTGTCGAGTCTATGATCCCGGTATTCTCTTCTTGACTAACGCAGGCTGCTATAAATGACACCCAGAGAAGGACACTATAAATGTCAAGAGGTTATAAGATGTTTAAAAAACAAAGCAACAAAAACGGGGAGGGGGAGGGGTTTGCTGGAGTACCGGGCTGGTGGTGGAATCACAGAGGAGCTCTAAGCGCTGGGATTACTCTTGTGGGGTGCTGGAGGCCTAACGACGGGTTTAGCCACAAGCGGAGCTCGAACATCCTAAATACAACAACAACGACAACAATCCGGGGCCCTGGTGGCCTGATTTAAAGCTAATCAGAATCACTGGGTCCTTTCCTAGATAATGCAATTCAGATGGCTATCCCTGCATTTTTTTCTTTCTTCCATTGTCCATGCTGATAGACATGAGGCTGCGTCATTATTTTTAAGCTGAAAATATCTTTTGCTGGACAGCCACAGCAGAGGCCTCCAGGGGAACTGGCGACTACAGAACTTCACATTGGTCTTGCACTTTATAGACTTTCGGGTACATTATTTCATTTAAGCCTTACTTAAATCCTGTTGGAAAGAAAGAAGTGGTATTATCCACATTCTGCCTAAGGGAACAACTGAGATTTGGCGGTGTCGGCTGACTTCTCCTCGGTTACTCATACATAAGTGCAGAGCAGGTACCCGATGCAGGTGTTCTGACTGCAGGCCCATTTCCAGCTCCATGAACACTACTGTGAGCTGTCGTGGGTCCTTGTTCTCTTCTCCCTTCTTATCGGGAGACTTGGGATAAAAGCAGAGGGAGAAATCACCGTTCGTGGTGAGAATGGCCTATAGTGTGAGAGAAAGACTAATTCACTGGACTCTGAAGGAAGAAAAATTCAGCTCCATATGCTGGATTGATGCTTTTGGTAGGTATTTCTTGCGGGGGGGGGCTAGTCTAGAAAGCTCTTCCATGGATAGATAGGTCTCTGTTCAAGTGACAGCTAGAAACTCACTTTTTGAAACTTAAGACTGGACAAACCTACTATATAGAAAGAAGTCACAGGCATAAGCTGGGCTGAATTAAAATAGCATTTGCTGAGCACCCTTTTCCCTAAGTATCCTATTTATTATTAACCATTGCTTCTAACCTGGTATTCTAGTCTTGATGCCCCTAAAGGACCGAGGCTTCTCTGAGAGACTGAAAAGACTTGCCAAAGTCCAAACACGTAGGGACCAAGGGTTGGGGAGCAATTCTTTCTTCTTACCTTTTGGGGGGAGCCTTTCTGTTATAAAATGTATTCTCTTTCCAGATGAAGCTTTCAAATCCCCACTCAGGAACTACCTAGAACCGGATGTTTAGAAACCTTCGTGTGAGTCATATGTATAAAGTCACCTTCGTGAGTATTTGGCTGGGAGTTGAGGGAAAGGATGTAGAGTGAGGAGCCAGAGGAAGAGGAGGGGGAAGGCAATTGGATCCGAAACAAAACGTTGGCACAGATCAGGAGGCTGCAAAATTGAGAGTAATTCCGAGCCGACGCCACTGTGGGGCGCCAAAGTTCTACTCGGCTAAGGCCTGCGGCCGCGGTGCGAGGTGCGAGGACAGAAGTCCTGGAGAACAGATGCACTGGGGGAAGAAAAGAGGGAGGAAGGAGGGAAGGGAAAGGAAAGGAGGGGTGGGGCTGGGGTGTCCTTTATTCTCCATTTAAACTCGCTGGGGAGACTTTGTTACATAACAAGTCCGTGCGTGGTGGAAGAAGATTTTGTTGGAAGGAAAGAAGGAGGGTGTGAATGGGGGAAAGCGCTTGGAAGACAATCTCAGACCACTGAGCTGACCGATAGGGAACGCAGACGCTCCTGTCCGCTATAGAAATTCTTGGGCTTCTTCCCAAACTGGGGCCACGACCTCTTTTAAAGGGGCGTGTGAGGAGGGAGGTAGATTAGGAGTGGATCTGCTCCCCCCCACCACCGGCTACCCCGCCCAACTTCCTCGCCCCCCCCACCCCTATTTGGGGGCTGCCGCCCCCGGGACCCGGGGCTCTCTATCCTCCGGGGCGCTGCGGGGGTTGCCCAACTCCGCCTGCAGCCCCCGAGGACTCCTCCGCCGGGATAAAGGGCGGCCTCCCTCAGCCGGCGAGCGTCCTGGATGCTCAGCCGTCAGCTGCCGGGAGGCGCTGATTTCATTCCGGCGCGGCTTGGGCGGCGGGCGGCGGGCGGCGAGGGGCGGCGGGCGGGCGC
>LNAC01000085.1:4700257-4773197 GCA_002007465.1 Ailurus styani
GGGGGAAGGCGCTGGCGTGGCGGGGGTGTTGGTGGTGGGGCGGCCTCAGCCGTCTTTCGACCACAGTCACTTGGAAGACTTGGGTGTGTGGGGAGGCGGTGGTGGCGGGGGTGTGTGTCGGTCTACCTTCACTTCCTATTAGGGCTGGGGTGGGGGGTTGAAGGAGAGAAAAAAGGCTGAGTCGCACGGAGCCAGGGGTAGTCCCGTTTTTATTCACCTTGGGACACACACACACACACACCAGTGTTTCTTCAACCTAGAGCCAGAAGCCACCCTTGTCCCCCTGTTGTAGTCTCCTTTCCCCCCACGGTTGGAATTTCAGGGTCCACGTGCTCCAAGACGTGCGGACACTTTTTCCCCCAATAAAGGTCCTCTTCTTCCCCTCCACCCGCCGCTAGCGCAGGCTCTCTTCCCTTTGGGTTCCAGGCCCAGTCGTCTCCCAGCTCCCGAGCGAGGACCCCATGAGAGGCTGGCTCAGCCTACCCTCGTCCGCTCAGGAGAACTCCCGTAAAGGCGCGGGAACTGCCCGCTCTGACAGCGCAGCGGCCTGGACCGAAAACAAAACAAAACTCAGAAAGTCTCTGTCCGAGTCACACAACTGGGGCGCGCGCGCAGTTTTTGGTTTAGAAAACCAGCAGCCTAGGCAGGCGGACCTTTGCCTTGTGCAGGGCTCCGGGAGTGCAGGCTAAAGGCGCTCAGCCTCCGGGGGCGGTGGCGGCACCAAGGGCCGCTCCGGGAACCCGAGACGCGGGACTGCGTGCGCGCTTGCCTGAGCGGCTGGCGGTTTTCGATGCAACTTTTCCGTTAGCTGCTTCGAAGGGGAGGAAGGGTGTGTGCAGGAAAAGGGGCTGATGCTCGGGGCATCTTCCTAATTAGTAACTTCTGCGGGCGCCAGCGGGTGGGGCTGGTCGAACTCGGCTCTCCAGCGCTAGCTAGCGAGGAAGCTCCCCGCTTAGCCTTCCGCCGTGAACTCCAGAGCAAGCCCGCCGGGCCGTCCGCCGGCCGCGCCGCTCTGCGGAGCGCCAGCGCGTCGCGCGGTGCGTTCCCCAGCCGCCCCGAGCAGGTGCCAGCCGCGGGTTTAGGAGCCTGCGAGCCGGGCAGGAGAGACTCAGGCGCGGACCCAGACTGGCGCCGCGGGACTACCACGAAGGGCCAAGTGAAGGGCGCGGATACCGAGAAGAGAATCAAAAGTTGCTGCTGGGAAGAGCAAAAAAGACTCCAGGGAAAGTGAATCGCATCCCCACCTCTCACCCTTGTCCCTGCGCGTTGTAGCGCCGGGCGCTGCCGGTGCTCTTGTGTTTGTGAAGGAAGCCAAAACAACGCTCACGGGGAGCACTTTGGGGCCTCTGAGCATCTTCATCTAGACAGCAAAGTGGAGCGGGCCGGAGAATTCATCACGACTAACGAGGAACGAGCTCTTCGGGGAGTGGCTGAGTTGTTTATAAATCACCATGTTGAGCACCCGCCCGGGCAAGGCGCTTTGGCTGAGGATTTCCACGTGCCCTGTGTTTATGAGTGTGTGTGTGGGAGAGAGAGAAACGGTTAGGGGAGGGGCGAGCCCACAGGCCGCCAACCGGACGGACCTGCATCCCCCACGCGCGCACCCGCGCGGCAAGGCGAGGACACACACGGAGTGGCGCTCGGTTCCGGCGCAAGCGCGGAGCCGCTCCGGCCGCGCGCCTGGGACCGCTAGGAATCCCATAACTTGCCGGCTAGGAAAAAAAGAAAAAGTCCTAGACTCGGAGCGCGCAGACTCGGCGGCTGGCGCCTGCGGCTCCTCGACTAGGAGCGGAGGGGCTGGGCGGCGGGCAGGACCGCCTCCTTGCGAAGGCGGCCCGGAGTTCCCCGCGCTGGGCGCGCGGCTCTCTTGGGGCTTCGGGGGCGCACGGGCAGCGTGCCAGGCGCGTCGCGTCCAGGCCTGCCTCTCCCCTCTGCCCCACCCCACCCCACCCCCGCCCCTCTGCTCGGAGAACTCCGAGATCCCCAGATGGAAGACTCCAGCCGCCGCCAGGAAGGGCCGTGTCAGGATTCTCAGCAGCTCAGCCGCTCACCGCCTCACCCCCTCCCTTCCCCTACCAGGGCAGGTGCCTGCTTTTCTCTGGATTTGATTTCCCATTTCTCAAGGGACAAGGCCCTTTGCAGCCCTTGGGGTGATACACTCGAGGGAAGAAAAGGGTTTCCAGACGCATCTCTGAGAGAACCGAGGCGGCTGGGCTCCGAGTCAGTTTAAAAGTATCCCCACCTTCCTCTTCTGCCCCCTCCCGCCGACACCGTGCCAAGGGCGCTGGGTCGGGGGCGGGCGGGCAAGAACATGCTGCACGTGTGCATCAAAACTTCCTGTCTGCAACGGGACTTGACTGGAGATTACCACTCTGAGATGCATCCCACGTTGAGGTTCCGGGTCTCTACTCCACCCCACCCGCCCCACCTCATTTCGCGCGCAGGCGTTGGCTCCAAAACGTTCCCAACAGGGTAACCCGGGTAGTTCTATCGGATTAATACACCCAATAAATCCCCGAGAGTACACAAAGCAGTGCCCAACCCCGGGCCTCAGCCTCTGCACCCCACCCCCAACCTCGGAGCCGGGCCAATCGCCGGGCGGGCAGGGCTGGGCGCGCACTAGGGCTCCGTGTACCACCTCCCCCAGCGCTCCCCCCGCCTCCCTGCTGGTCGCGGGAGGCCCGGTTGGCGCGAACGCCGGGCCCTGAGTAGCCTCAGCTTCCTGTCTGCCTCCCGGCGCGACACCTCGCTGGGACTCTGGGAACCCAGACTCTCCGGGGTTTTAGCTCCAGATGCGGGCTTCTCCATCTTTCCTTACCGCCTCCCTCCCCCCACCGTCGCGGGCTCCTTTCTTTGCTGCTGACCCCGCCAGGGCAGAGTCTGCAGGTCTGCCTGCCTTTCTCCAACCCGCATAAAAGCACGTTGAAGGTGTCTCGGGGAGACACCTCCAGGTTTTGATTCAGCTCATTCCCTTTCACTGTTCAAAGCAGCTGTTCAAATACAGAGGCTGCTTACGTTGACGTGGAGAGGATTTCAAACAACCCTAAAATGCTTTGAACTGACAAGGTGTCTTGATATCTCCCTCACTCCAGTACAGCTCCCTGAGATGACTCGCTAGGACAATGGCTGAGCAGGCAGTTCAGGCGGGCCTCGCTGCCTGGGGGCGGCTTCAGGGTCCCCTGGGCCCTTTCCGCGAGAAGAGGCTTGAAGCACCCTAGGAAGAGATGCTGGAAACGGTGCTAGCCCATGCCCTTCCCCTAGGTCCCAGGAAGGGCTGTGCTCTTTCGGCATCCTGACCTGGACCGGTTTGTAGAAGTGGTGCGGACTCCCTCCTGTCCCGGTGCCTTGGGAAGAGAGGAATCAGCTCAACGTATCAGAACTAAGCCAAGGAGACCCATATTTTATTTCCACATTGTCACACTCCTTTAAAGAGTGAGCTGGGCCTGGCACCTTAACCCATGGCCCCCAAAGTCTTCGCTTGAATAACAGTAATGGTATCAAGCCATGCACTCTAACACGAACATAATTTATTAACTCGTTCATCTACTAAACACAAAATATCATTTATTTATTAAATATCATTTATTTATTTCTATGTACCAGGACTTGGCAGAAAAACCACCATAATTATTCCCATACCTTGTGCTGCAAGGCCACAGTTATTAAAATACAGATGAGATGGTATCCATTCATTTGATAGATCTTAATGTATTTCTTATTTATATAGTCCCATGATAACAGAAATCAGGAAACAAAGGGAAACTTCTTAGGAGGTGGCAACTGGCTTAAACTTGGGTAAAACTATCTACTGGTGTTTCCTTTTCGGTGTATCTACCTTGGAGGAGGATTGTTTTAATCCCATCTTTTCCCAGTCCTCCTCCCTCCTCCTTTTCTCTACCTCTTCCCCTCCCCCCTTCCTCCTCCCTCGTCCCAGTCATTCATTCCTGCCCTTTCTACTCTCCTGCTAGCCCCCAGATTATGTTTTATTTGGTGGATAACTCCCCCACATCTGAATGGAACTTCTTTGCTAAGGGCCTACAGAATGTCAAAACTGAGGCTCCCTCTTTAGAGCTGCAGCTCTAAACAGCCAATCTACACAAAGAGGCAGCTGGCGGCTTTAATGAAAACCTCCTGAAAGCTTCAAGAACTGCAGTCTTGGGGATGCATTTATAAGGAGCATGGAAAATGCATTTTCAAGTTGTTAGTTCTTATGAGAAACACAAACATTTAACTTCTTAAAAAAACAACAGAAATTAGTATCTTTAATTATGTAGCATCACATTGTCTCCTCAAATTAAAAAATCTCATACAGAATTATATAAATTGCTGTCTATACATGTATTTTGTATCTATCTCTATGTCCTAAATGTGGATCTATCCCTATGTCATAAATGGTTCTGAAGAAGGAAAAGTTTTCTGAAAGTTGAAACTTCATTCTTCGTATGCTTGGCAACTCTGTTTGTCCACACCTCACATACAGATGATTCTATTTTATCCTCACTAATGTGTAAACCAGTGTGATGTATTCTAAGTTCAGTATTTGAAATGAAATTATTTGAATTCATGGATATTAATCTCTTCCCCCTTTACTTCCAGTTCTGAATCTTGTCATTAAAAATGATCCCCCCTTTGTAGTCCGCAAGTGAATATTTTATAGACAGGCATGGTTTGAAGACTTCTAAAACCACATCACCCAGGCAGTCTAGCTGTTTCAGGGATTACTTTGAGTAATTTATCAAAGGAAGACTGCTAAATTTTGAGTGGTGAATGTGAGGCCTTAGAGAGGAAAAAGCATAAAGGACACATTCTCTCAGTGTGTAAGATAAATTCTATTTGGAGTTTAAACAGCTTGTTTATATTGAAATACCAGGAACAGAACAGGAGGTGATTGGTGGCTTCTAGTTCCCATCCTGAAATTTTGTTTTTAAAGGGCTAATGACTTCCTAGCAATGAAGCCCAAGGGTGCCCACCTCCACCTCCCCCCATCCCCGCCTTAAAGCAGGTGGATGGCTCCTACCAGGAGGGAATGACAACTCTTTGTTAAATTAAAGGGATTTCCACACAAACCTCCTTAGCTCTAAAGCATTTGAAAATGAAGCTCCTGCTGCAGTCAGTTCCCTTTCTTACGCTCTGGAGTAATCTGAGAAGCGGAAGGCGAGGGCCGAGAGCACCCGCACACACCTGCGGACAGGCGCAGGGGAAGGGCGTCCTCAGCTATTTCACTGGTGCGGTGTCCAACGGGCAGGGCTGGGTTTTGATCGCTAGGCGAAAGAAGGCAGCGTTTGGTTGATGTAGGGCTTCGGTTTTTTTTGTTTCTGGCTGCACAGATCAGGAATGCAAATCCCTTCTAAAGTATACGAATGCACTTGACAATTGTGTTGTTAGTGTCCGGGGGGCCCTCATCCAGCAGGGCAGGGATGGTGCCCCCGAGCGAAGTTTTTCTCAAGGGCAGTTAACCACAGCGGTAATGGCTGTGGGCCGCGACTTTCTCCTAGGTTTCTGAGCTTTAGATCTGTCGTTCCAGGCACCTCTGGACTTAACAAAGTTAGGGATGACTACTTCTTTTCTTTTTTTTTTTTTTAAGGCACATTTCCAGAATGTGGGTCCCGGTGATGTAAAGGGTGGCATCGTCCGGAAGACGACGCAGAAAGAGGAAGCTTTAGGCAGGATGGAGCAATGAGAACAGCTCGCTCCTCTTGTCTTTCCTTCGAGAGTTTTCGATGGTAATCTAGGGCAGCCGGGTCCCAGCATTAAATGCAAAATAGGAACACAGGACACGGCCAAGTCACAGGCCTGATCATATTAACGCCCTAGGTCAGAGGAAGAGAATAATGAATAGGCGCGGAGCTCAGTTCGTGGAAGGGAACCTAATTAACCTTGGGAGAGTGAAAGAAAGTCAGAGATCATGCCTCGGATCGTGGTTTAGGATGCTTATATTTACGTGAATGTGAGAGCGTGCGGGTGGGTGGGGAAGTCAGGGAGTCGTCCGCTTTGTGCATTATACTAACAACTGTTTTTTTAATCCTGAAAAACAACAACAACTGGAGTTTGTGCTACTCGGGACCATCCAAGCACTCACAGAAACCCGTGGAGAACTCCGCTGAGGGAGCTCCCGAGCTCTGCCAGGAGGTTCTGAGTCTCAGCCTCGGCCTGCGTGGGGGATCAGCCCTGGTAGGGAGAAGGGGCTGCGGCGTCCCCGCGCCCTGGCCTGACCTCGGGAGGGGCTGCTAGGGAACGAAGCGGGATGGGGGTGGGGGCGTTCCCTGCCACTGAGCCACTGAGCTCCTAGGCAGGTCCTGGCTGCGATCCGGTGGAGGAAGACGAGGGCGAGAAGCGGGAGGCCGGGCCATTGTCCAGGGAGGGCGCATTTTTGTCCGGATGCTGCTGGTTGCTATAGCGAGGAGGGAAATCCAAACAGAAGGGCTCAGTTCGCCTTCTGCGGGCCTGGGAGCAGCGTTCTCTCTTCTCAGCCAAAATAAAAGTGCCGCCCGGGGCCTGGCACCCCTTCCCAGGAGAGCTGACCGCAGGCTCGAGGAGAGGGGCCCGAAGGATCCGGGGACCGAGCGAGGGGAGGGGGTATCCAGCCCCGCAGGGAACGGGCAAGCAGGTTACTGTTGGAGCGGGCGGAATGCACCAGCCACAACTCTCTCTCTCTCTCTCTCTCTCTCTCTCTCTCTCTCCCTCTCTTTCTCTCTCCCCCCTCCTTCTCCTCTCCCCCTCCCTCGCTCGCACCCAAGGTGACGTCTTTTATTTAGAAAAAAACCTCACAACCGCAAAGTCCTGTGACTTTCCCGGTGGGTGAAACCCCCTCTTCGCCGGGGCTGATGGTCGCGTTTGGGCGCTGGGAGCGCCGTCGGAGGCAGCGACCGGTGCGCCGCACCACGCTGTACCGGGAACCAGCGACACCACCAGCCGCAGAGAGACCTGCTTGTTCTAAGTTTGAAAACCACTCAAAGGGAAATTTCACTAGAACGGGGAGGGGGAGTGATGAGCGAATTTTCACGTTTAAAAAAGACTTTTATTTTGCAGTAGTGTGTGTGGGTTTTTTTTTTTTAATGTTTTGCTATTCAACTTTGAAAACTGTGGAGGAAAGGTTACAATAAAAAGGCTCTTTACGGCTTATAATTTCTCCCCAACAGTATAGCTCAGAATAGCTAGGGGAAGACAGCAGTATTTAGTTAATTGTGGTATGGTATCTTTAGGAAATTTTGAGTTGGTATTTTTAAAATGGAAGATATTAGTTTACTCTAGGTCAGGTAAAAAGTTAGGCTATTATTTGTGGGGACAAATTGTCTGCACCAGAAGGGCACAGGGTAGTAGGGACTTTAAAGAATTAATTCTCTTACTCCCCTGTGACTTTTAAATTCTCTCTCCTTCCTCCCTCTTCTCTCCCTTCTTTTAAAAATTTTCTGTCTCTCTTCTCTCTGTCTGTCTCTTGCCTAGAAGCTGCCTGAAAAACTAGAGAGAAAACTTTTATTTGACCAGAGGAAGCCATTTGAAAGGCACAGTCAAGGACTTTTTTCCTCCCTCCTCCATTTAAAATATATCATTTCCTTCCCAGTGACAAGTCCCTTAAAAGAAAAAAAAAAAAAAAACCAGTTCACACAACTTTGTAAGAAGTTCCTTAATTCATAATAACATTCACATTTTAAAAAATGCTTGAAAGAAATCATGTTAATGAAGAGAACATTTGCAGTAATTTGGTGATAATTATCAGAATCGCCACATATTCGCAGAGGCTTGAACAATACGTGTTCAGAGAAAAGCAAAACACATTATTTTAATAGTCTGATATGCAAACTATGGACCGTTCAATTATGTGGCTTAATAATGCATACATGATGTGATCTTGTTATTGGGATGGGAAGGTCTGCGGTGAGTCACTCCTAAGACCAAGTGTGCTTTCACATCCAGTAAAATCCATTGCCATGGATCAGGGGCCCCTGCCAAACTGCATTTAAGAGAATAAAAATTAATGACTGAGAATTTGAGCGTTAAATTAACATTAATTATATGACCTGCATGCTGGAAAGATTAAATTTCTTACGCCCTAATTAGATAAAGTCTCCTCATATATCAAACAATTTCCATTTTCATTTCCAGGTTTCAGGAAAACAGGGCAAGGTGGGGAGAGGCAGTAGTTGAGGGTGTTCCTTCTCTGAGGTCAGAGTTGGGGTGACCAGCCACCATCTCCACTGCTTTCCTTTTCTCTTCCCCTTGACTTTGCCATGAAAAGCCCTCTGGTTGGAGGTCATATCACAGAGAAGTAAGCTTATTCTCCACTTCTCACTGCCGGTGGTAGTTGGAGAGCAGGGGGCTTGGTGGGCGGCCCCCAAATAGACCTGGAGCATTGGAGGGACCCCTTGTAGCTGTCCCAAAGAAGGCTGGGCCACCTGTCAGTCTCAGGCCAGGAAAACTAGGTGGCAAGATCCCTGACAGGGATGCACAAGAAAGGAGTCCCGTCAAAACGTACCGCGGACCCTTTTAGAGTAGAAACGTCTGAGCTAGAAGTGCAAGGATGAAAGTGATCCTCAGTGTTGTGTTTGGAAAAGAAACAAAGGTTTTCTTAGGTGGTGAACAACCAAAGGCCAGGACAACCGTATCCGTTTCTTTCGTAAAGAGGTCCATAAGAGGTTTGTCTGCCATCCTCCCAGCAATGCCCTGACACTTTGAAATGTCACACCACGCTGGCCACGGGCTCCCATGCCAGCGAGGCTAGCATGGCCTGTCTGACCGTGTCTGGGGCCAACCCACGGCTGGTCTCGACCCCCAGGTGAAAAGTGAGCCAGGTGTGTGGGTGGGTGTGTCTCCAGTACTTGAAAACCTGTTATCAATGAAGCGGGGGCAGGGAAAGGTCAGGATTAGGGTAAGCAGTACCCCTACCCCCCCACCCCCAGGACAGATGGTCTGTGACGACGCGTCCCCTCCCCCCATTCCTAAAGCAATTTAGGGGGTCCCAGGGCTCCAAAGAAAGCTGCCATGAACATTTGGTTTGGAAACAATGCACAAAGACTTAAATTCCTGGGATTAGAATTCGGAGCTTGCTCTTGGATATTCCGTGTGGCCCCAGACCTCTCACGTTTCCTCGTCCCTCTTCCTCCTCGCCTCCTCCTCCCTAGGGACGGTAAAGACTGCCGGGACCTTCCGGACAGCTGCCCCGAGCACCGGGCCGGACAGGCCGAGCAAGATTAAAACCTCAAGCCTGCGGATTCTAAGTCACTCAGAATAGAGTTTTCACGTGTCAGTGTTTCCATTCAGCCACTTTCAGACTTCTGGGAAAAAGGGCAGGCGCGCGTGAGCGCGAGTCTACGCGTTCGCAAATCGTGTGTTACGTGCCAGGGGAAGAGGGGCTGTTCGGAAAGTTAGCAGATGCGGGAGGGAGGGGGGTCTCTGCCCGTNGGGAAGAGGGGCTGTTCGGAAAGTTAGCAGATGCGGGAGGGAGGGGGGTCTCTGCCCGTGAGCTCCCCTTCTCGCGGCGCCGTGGGGCCCCGGAGGGATCGTCGTCGCGGTAGGGGCGGCGCGGAGAGGGGCGCGTCCGGCCGGCCCCCGCGGGGCACAGGCTCTCGGAGGCCCCAGGCGGGGCGGCTCCCTCCCGCGCTCCTGGCCCTCCCTGCCCTCCGGCCGCCCGCCCCGCCGCGGCCCTGCGCGCCGCCCGACGCACGCTCACCCTGGGCGGTTACCTAGCGCTCTCCGGGTCGCCAGGGAAAGCCCAGCTCAGGGGTGGAATGGACCTGAAAGTGAGCCCACCCGTTATCTGGGGCTTGACCGCGTCTGCCTCAGATCCGGGGCCAAGCCGGGGGCCCCGGGATTGCGGCGCTCCGCGGCGGGGCTGGGCTCCGAGGCCGGGTAGGGCGACTGCACCCAGCACGGTGAGGGCTGCGGGCCTCGGGAAAGTCGGGCGACGTTGAGAACCGGGCGTGCGTGCTCTCCTGCTCCCCGCCCACCTGCTGCTCTCCGAGGGAAGGGAGGGCGTGAGGATCGGGGGTAAAGTGGGCGAGGTGGAAGGGACACCGGATCAAAGATGGTCCTTCCCGCCTTCCCGAAAAATACAGAACTTCTCCTTTGGCAGAGAAACGTCTCTCCTGGCAGGTCTACAGAATTAGAGCGTCGCAGCTGTTGTGGCAAGAACTTCGCAGCCCCGCTCCTTGGGCAGAGAGAAGCCTCTGTTCGCTCACCACAGCTCCCCCTTCCCCTCTCTGCAGCGCTTTCGGTTTGAAACGTGTTTCTCCTTTACACAAGCCACCCCCCACCCCAGCGTGCCTTTGCTCGAAATGGTTACTCCTTTTAGAAATTGGAAAATCAATACTAGTTTAGCTTCTTCCGTGAGATGATGCACTGTCTAACCTTACAGGGAGGGAAACAGCCGAAGGCACAGCTCCAGCCTCTGGAGAATTTTACATAGGAATTTACAATGAGTGATACTCCTGAGCGCTGCTGAAATATACTTTGGTTTGTAGCATTACTATAAGCCCAAGACACACCTCTTAGGTACGTATTCACTATTTGGTCGTGGTTGAGGTTTGGTTAAATGATTGATCATGAGCTCGCACGGCGGGTGTTTATTCTTCCTGTTTTCTTAAACCACTTCTCGGATGGTTTCCTGTTAGTTTTCAGATGTCATTTGCAGCACAGACAGATTTCATATGCCTAGTGCAGATTGTCTTCAAAGTTCTAGTTTAAAGAGCATTATGTAAGCCTCTCTCTATTTACATAAGAGCTTTAACTCAAACCTCTTAGAAAACCATTTATTACCAACTGAAACCCCATCAAGGGGAGCAGCATAACCGACCTATATCTTTATGACACTCTCAAGAACAGCAGTAGTTCATTCATTTTGAAAAAAGAGAAAAGTAGATGTAACAAAGAATTGGAGTATTTTGCATTTTTATTCAGCTTGGTTTTGTATCATTTAAGCATTATTCTTAAGCTTCAGGCAGCAATAGTATTTATAGGATGCACCTGTTCTCTATCTGGTCATTATTTAGACGAGAGAGCTGGCCCTGTCCCCCTCAAGTGCAATCCTGAATGTGAGAACAAAGATCTTTTAGTTAGTAGAATCAATTAAGTACAAATTTTACTAAATTCTAAATTACTAAAAGGATTCATGAACACATTATCACTGTAAACAAAACTCAAGTAATAATACGATATGTAGGATAAAATGTTCTATTTCTTTTTTTTACCATCTGTACCTTCATCACATTCCCTTTCCCATAGATAACCACTGTTGGTGCTTCCTTTCTCCCTTTCTCTCTCCCTTCCCTTCCTCCCTCCTTTTTTTGCTCTCCATCTAGTCACTAAACTTTGAAACAGGTTTGTATTGTTATACATTGTTACAATTACTTTTAGGAAGATGGAGCCTGGTGAGATAGGAAATTTGGTAACAAGGAGTTGAAAATTGGAACACTCTAGGAAAAGACAATATCTTGTCTCAAATCACATGGGATGCTAGCTTTGGGGTATTGCTGGATCTGTGTTACTGCATTAGCTGGGGGGAAAAAAAACAAAAACAGCCATTTAGACGCCGGCAGCTTCATGTCAATAGAAAAGATCAACAAGGGTTCTAGGGACATCTTTGCTTAACTATTAGAAGAAGGAAATATTTCAGGAGAGTTCTTAGAGTCTGAGGTTTTCATGATGACCATCTTTTATTTAAGCAATCTCTCTCCCTACAGACACAGGACAGATGCCCTTCTATTGCCATGTCTCAAATATGGAATTTGCCCCACTAGGGAACTTGTCCTGTTAGATGTTCTAAGATGTTAAGTGCTGTTATGGTAGTTTTACCAAGGGGATTTGTGAATCCGACAGGTTGTGTCTCAAGTGTTTTCTATTACCTGCCACCCTTCTCCTCATGCTTTCCTATCACTCTGGCCACAAAGTTCCAAGTCTGCCCTTTGTGACTTTTTAACCCATTTAGACTCTTCTCTCTGAGGGACTCCTCACTATTACCTTCCCTGTCATCATTAATCTGATAAGGCAATCAATGTTAAAGTGTTAAAAGATGATAAATGCGAAGAGACATTTACTTTTTCCAAAGCAGTTGGAGGGTCCATGTCATAGGCCCACAACAATGAATCTCAGTAGTGGAACTGGAATTTAAGACTTTGGTTGGCAGATGGGGAAGATATTTCAGGCAAGAGGCATTCACAGCATTCCTAAAATAAAGCCACATGGCCGTGAGTCATGTTCTTTGTCCTCTCTTTAAAGACCTGTTCTACCTCAGTGGTGTACCCAGACATGAAATTTTTACTGGAAGAACAGTGCCCTAGTAATTGAGCAGTGTTGGAAACATTTTAATGGGATTGATGTTATATTGAAGAATTTACTTCCAGTAACAGGTTCCATAGAACTGACATCAGTCTCTGGGGAGAATGACCCATGATTGGCCAATTGAACTATTTGTCCCCACAGTGATTGGTTCAGGAAGTGCACATGACATGACCAGACCAATCAGAGCCAATGAGTATTTGGACTCATAATTTTGGCCAGAAAGATGAGAAAGGAGAAAAAAAAAAAAAGCTCAGATACTGTATATACGAAAATAAAAGCTTTCATCTTCTAGGAGCTTTAATGTGGTGAGAATATGCTAGATAGAAACCAATACAGAGAAAAGTAACATAACATGATATAATTGAGCCCCTGGGTTCATCTTTGCTTAAGTTGTTTTTTGTTACTTAAGCCAAGAAATCAGCGCCCCCAATCCCTGAAGTTAGTTTGAGTTTTTGTCACTTAAAGTTTAAACAGCCTTGACTCATGATTCTCATGCTCTTAAGGACAGAAGGTTGAGTTAATTATACATCTCAGTGCATGGCACATTATGATTATTGCTTAATGCAAAGCCTTTTTCACAGCTATCTCCTTTCCTTCCCTCTTTTCTCCCTTCCTTCTTTCCTTCATTATCCTTTATTATATCTCACTCTGGTTCCTATCTGTGATAAACCACCATTCTTTTTTTTTTAAGATTTTATTTATTTGATAGAGTGATAGCAAGAGACAGAGCATGAGCAGGGGAGACAGGGAGAAGTAGGCTCCTTGCTGAGCAGGGAGTCTGACGTGGGGCTCGATCCCAGGACCCTGGGATCATGACCTGAGCCAAAGGCAGATGCTTAATTGACTGAGCCACCCAGGCTCCCCAGTAAGCTACCACTCTAATAAGTTGTGTGTATTCTTGAAAATACATATTGTTTTTCTGAAGGACTTATTTTTAATTCATGTAAATGACACTGTGTTGAATGTCTTGTTCTGTTCTTTGCTCTTTCACTCAGTACAATGTATTTAATATCTTTTTGTGTTGCTTATGTTTACATCTAATTTGTTGTTTCCAACTCCTACATAGTTCTCTTTCATGTGTGTATTAGTCAAGCTCCAGTAGGCAAAAAACAAACCACACTAGGTATCTCAATAGGGAATTCATTTATTTTTTATTAACCTATAATGTACTATTTGTTTCAGGGGTACAGGTCCATGATTTATCAGTCTTACACAATTCACAGTGCTCACCATAGCACATACCCTCCCCGATGTCCATCACCCAGACACCCCATCCCTCCCACCCCCTCCTCTCCAGCAACCCGCAGTTTGTTTCCTGAGATTAAGAGTCTCTTATGCTTTGTCTACCTCTCTGGTTTCATCTTGTTTCATTTTCCCCTCCCTTACCCTATGATCCTCTGTCTTGTTTCTCAAATTCTTCATATCAGTGAGATCATATAATTGTCTTTCTTTGATTGACTTATTTTGCTTAACATAATACCCTCTAGTTCCATCCATGTCATTGCAAATGGCAAGATTTTGGGTTTTTTTGATGACTGCATAGTATTCCATTGTATATATATACCACATCTTCTTTATCCATTCATCTGTTCACGGACATCTGGGCTCTTTCCATAGTTTGGCTATTGTGGACATTGCTGCTATAAACATTCAGGTGCACATACCGCTTCGGATCACGACATTTATATCTTTGGGTAAATACCTAGTAGTGCAATTGCTGGGCTGTAGGATAGCTCGTTTTCAACTTTTTGAGGAACCTCCATACTGTTTTCCAGAGTGGCTGCACCAGCTTGCATTCCCACCAACAGTGTAGGAGGGTTCCCCTTTCTCCGCATCCTCGCCAACACCTGTCATTTCCTGACTTGTTAATTTTAGCCATTCTGACTGGGTCGAGTCAATAGAGAATTTAATATAAGGAGTTGATTACACAGGTGTTGAAGAGCTGAAAATGCAAAAAAGCAAAGACTAATGGAACATAGGTGTAATAATTGCACAAAGAGTAGGGCTGGGAGAACAGATATAAAAAATTGAGTCTACCTAAGCTTTCAAGTTTGGAGGAGAAACCCCAAGGAGCTGGAACTCAGACCTCTGAAGAGGGAATGCTTCTCAGCTGGTATGGATACACCTGAGGTAAAAGGAATAGTCTTGAAGAGCTGGGACTCAGACCTTAGGAGGGGCTGAGGGCAGGACTAAGGAGGCTACTTCTAGAAATAACACAAAACATTGGAGGTTAAAATTCACTGCTGTTGCCAGTGTGAAGTGTCTTTATTTGGGTGACACTGACAGGTGTCAAATACTCGGCCATTTCCATGTTTTGCCTTTATTTTATACACTTATTTATTTTAATTTTAATTTTGCTTTCATGCCAATTGGTACTCATGTATACTACTTCTTGTGAAAATTTTCTTTAAAATGTTATGATAGGGGCACCTGGATGGCTCAGTTGGTTAAGTGTCTGCCTTTGGCTCAGGTCATGATCCCAGGGTCCTGGGATCAAGATCACATCAGGCTCCCTGCTTACTGGAAAGCCTGCTTCTCCCTCTGCCTTTCTCCCTGCTTGCGCTCTCTAGCTCTCTCACTCACTCACTCTGGCTCTATCGCAAATAAATAAAATCTTCTAAAAAAAAAAAAAATAAAATGTTATGATAATCTTACCAAACATTTAATGGGTATGAATTTACCAATATATAAGAATCAATCAATCAATCAATAAGAAGAAAACAAATAAATACACACATATACTTTTAAGCTATTTTCAATGCTGAAGAAAGAATTTTGCAGGATAAATTCAGTCAACATTTCATCCTCAAAAAGTCTCTGGCTTTCTCTTGCAGAGTTTAGGAATATTCCTGCCTTATTTAGTCCAGGAGAGCACACAAACCTCCTGTAATTCACACTCTGGGGACAGTATCAGAGCAAGCATTCATTAAAGCTGGAAGCAGGCATTACTGGCTACTCAAAACAGTTTATAAGAAATGGCCATCCAGTAAATAATGCGTTGTTTAATGTCTGTGTTAATGTCTGTGAGACGTCCTCCTTGGATGACTTGCTCAGCTCTTCCAGGAGAACCCTAGGAAGTCCAGATAAAGGCCCCAAAGAATGCATTTTCCCTTTTGCTTCATAGTTTTCCCTGGGTACTCAGTCAAGGCCAAAGTATCTGTGGCACACTGGCTGTTCAGTACATGGCTCTGTGTTTTTGGGATTGCCGCAGTACGTATGCAAGTGGAGCTCTTTGTTCTATTTTCCCATTTGAGATACATAAGCAAAATCTCATCTTTTCTTGATCTCCCTTTCTGCTTAAAAAATTTTTACTTGACCAAGGAAATTCCTTTTTTAAAAAAATTTTATTGTGTCACCATACAGTACATTGTTAGTTTTTGATGTAGTGCTCCATGATTCACTGTTGCATATAACACCGAGTGCTCCATGCAATCCGTGCCCTCCTTAATACCCATCACTGGGTTCACCCATCTCTCCACCTCCCTCCTCTATGAAACCCTCAGTTTGTTTCCCTGTAGTCCATAGTCTCTCATGGTTTGTCTCCTCCTCGGATTTCCCCCCCTTCATTTTTCCCTTTCTTCTCCTAATGTCCTCCATGCTATTCCTGATGTTCCACATGTAAGTGAAACCATATGATAATTGTCTTTCTCTGCTTGACTTATTTCACTTAGCATAATCTTCTCCAGTTCCATCCACGTCGATGCAAATATTGGGTATTCATCCTTTCTGATGGCTGAGTTATATTCCATTGTGTATATGGACCACATCTTTATGACCAAGGAAACTCCTTTTGCCTTCCTTCATGTTGTCTTTCTCAACGAAACATTGAGCTCCTACTAGATGCCAAAGGATGTAAAATGAATAAGCCACTGTGTTAGGAGGTGAGGTTAGCAAACACCACTGTGCTTCTCACAGACTAGGGGACGAACCACGGATAGGTAAATCTTATAATGTGGTCTGTGACATATGTCACTCATTTACTGACCGAATCTACTTATTCATTCTATTTCACATGCTCTGTGTATACCACGTACTGTGCTAAGCCTCTAAAGTAGTAGTTCTCAATCTTGGTTCACATTAGGAGAGCCACCTGAGAGAACTAAGAAACCTGTTGGTCCACCCTCAGGAGTAATCATAAGTGGTTAAGCTTGGGCCTTGGGAGTTTGAAACCTGCCTGGTGATTCTTACATGCAGCCAAGGTTGAGAACCTCTGTTCCAAAGAGGTAAAGACATTGTCCCATTCCCCATAATTTCATGGCAGAAACAGACAAGTAACCAGACAATTATAATCCAGTGTGAAGAGCCTTATGCAGAGACGAGTATGAGGAGCTAAGTACCTTCTTCCTTCCATTTAAAAAAATTATTTATTTGACACACAGAGAGAGATCACAAGTAGGCAGAGAGGCAGACAGAGAGAGAGAGAGGAGGAAGCAGGCTCCCTGCTGAGCAGAGAGCCCAATGCGGGGCTCAATCCCAGGACCCTGAGATCATGACCTGAGCCGAAGGCAGAGGCTTAACCCACTGAGCCATCCAGGCGCCCATCCTCCCATTTTTACAGATGAAGAATCTAAGAGTCTTCACAGGTTAATAGATTTGCCCAGAATCATGGGTTGAGAGAGCCAGGAAATAAATCCAGATCAACTGCGACACTAACTCCCAATAGAAGGGAACTGCCTTCCTGTAGAAGGAAAAGATATGAGCCAGGACCACTTATTTTCATTATTTTACAAGGGAATTTGTAGTGTTTTTGTATGTTCTAATATGGATATAGTATTCACATGAGTTTCTAAGGGTTTAAAAGTGAAAAACTATAACAGCTATAAAAAAATACGCTGGTGAGTCCATGTTCTCAAAATATTTTCTGAACTACATATCCACAAGGAAATCCTGCAAAGGCGGTATTTTTACATCATGATTCCTATGTGTCTTGGAATATCCACCTAACACAATTGGGCAATGTTTATTTACTTTTCATTCTCAGGGGAGTATGATAATAGCAAATATAATTCTGGAATTCAGGGTGGAGGCCTCTATGATAATCTGACCCATAATGATTAACTCTTGAAATATACAACACAATGTAATTTGGACATCCCCTAGGCCTTCTCAAGTGTCCTTCTAGTTAGTTGTTTTTGCTTTCCTAGAGACTTCACAGCGTCCTCTTATTTTTTATGCAGGAAACTGTGAAAATCTGAATGCGAAGTTTCTGTTTAAGTTATTCTATTTTAGGTTTTTATTTTTTATAGTTTTTCTTTAGGAAAACTTTTGCCTGTGGAAAAACATCTCAGCTCATCATAAAAAGGGTATACGCAGGCAAAAAGCAAAATAACTTTTCTACATTTTCTACTGATGTTTTATACATCAGTGAGGTTGTGCATGATATGTCCAAATTGAAAAGAAAAAAAACCCCAAAAAACTGAAACAGCATCTCTGCGATGTCCATCTGGAGGTTTCCTGAGTAAGGAGTATTAGCCAAACTCTAGAAGAAACCCCTAGCCCTTGCCAAAACAGCAGTGGGGCTGGAACTGACAGAAAAGATGTGAGATAAAGCAGAATTTTACAATTTTAACTACATTGCAGCAGTGACCCAGGGAGAACAAGGGAGTCTAGATAGAGAGTCAACTTCTAGAAATAAACTTTGAAAAGAAAAAAAGAACCAATGAGGCAAAAATTTTATGAGATAATAAACAGTTGAGTGTCATTGAGATATTTAGTGGTTATGTTAGAATGCTTTTGATTCAGAGATTTCAGAATATCTGAAACTTAAAACTATCACAATGATTCAAATTATGCATATCTATAGGGGGTCTGTTAAATGTCCTATGGCCTTTTCATTTTTATCTTTGAGATCGTATTGAATTTCTATTGAGCTGATTGTATGAAAAGGTCCTACCAAATTCGAGATAAATTTTCTTCCCTAGATCTCATCTTACAATAATAATAAGCAATGATTACTACTTTGGGTCATTGTATATAATAAAAACTACTTATTTCCATTCATGGGTTGATATATGCAAACCAACTTCTTTCGGGCCACACCCAGGAAACAGATATTTGTCTTTATTTGGTATCTCAAAGTGACTGGTACGCACGGGAAATTCAGCATGGGTAACTCAGCATTCAATGCCCCATGATAGGCATTTGATCCTCAGGAAGCAATTTATGGAGGTTGGAAAGGGCTTTTCCAGGATGCAAAATTATACATGTGCTATGCAGCTTGCCTTCTATACAAATTGTGTGTGAAACTGGGCTGCTGTAATGTTGGTGCAGAGCAGAGCCCCCTGTATGAGGAAGGCTAATCCCAAACCCAACTGTCTGAACAATAAGAATGTTCTTTTGTCCTACATACCAAGAAATCTTGAGAAAGCATAGCTCCCATGTTGTTCATTGGCTCATTGATTCCATAAGAATGCAGTTCGATTTCTTCCCCTCAGCTATCTCTAGTTTTCTCCTCAGGGAGCTTTCCTCAAGGTTACAAAGTGGTTGCTGTGGTTGCAGCATAAGATGGCGATACCACGATGTTTGATAGTTGAAGGATCTTTGATTCCATGTGTCTCTTTAGTGAGAGGAAGTTAACTTTTCCTGAAGTCTCGAACAGTCTATATCCACAGACTGGAACTGGGTGGTTTGCACACACCTGAACCAGCTGGTACCCAAAGAAACAGGATGATCCCAACTGGATTCCTAATGAGGGTTTACCCTGAGTCACAGAGGAGAAGGGACACTTAAATTGGAGCCATTCCTGATAAGAAGAAGGTGGAATGACAAAAACAGGGGACTTTCTGGGGGAGAATAAAGAGAGTGATAGAGGAGAATGAGAGGGAGAAAATAGTTTAAGGAAATATAGTTCAGAGATGATTCTTCATAACAGATGGATTTACAGCTATTGGAAGCGGGTGGCAACAGAGTAGAAGGACTCTGATTTTAGCCACCCTAAGTGGACCTCTGTGCACACCAGGTCAGCACTGTGGGTAAAACAGAATGGGGAATTGGAAGCTTCCTGCATTGGTTATTGAATTAATGTCAGTTGGTTTTGGTTGATTAAGCCAATTAAGGTGATTTTACAGTAAAACCTTGCAAGAAGACCCTGCAGTTGAGTGACTTGTTCAGATTCACATAATAAATTTGATGATTCCCTCCACCTGTACAGCCTGGAAACAGATGTGGAAATAATCTAGAGTGAATGTCTGGTTTTCCTCATTCATCCATCCATTCAGTCACTCATTCATTCATACATTCGTTCATTCATTCCCCCACTCATTCATATCTTTACAAATATTTATTGAGCACCTATATGCCAAGTGCCATTTTAAATTCTGGAATTAATACTGAAATAAGAATAGGGTGTCTGTCATGAAGCTTACATTTTAGAGGGAAGAGAAAAACAATAAATATATAAAGAACAGATGATGATAAATTCTATAGAAAAATAAACCACTCCGGGGTACGGGGAGGCAAGTTTGGTGTTTTACATAGTATGTTCAGAAAAAACCTTATTAAAAGGCTTTTTGATCTGAGACCTTAAGGGAAGAGTGGACTTGAGGTCATCTAGGGGAGGAATGTTTCAGACAGAGAAATAGAAATTAGGAAGATCCTGAAGTAGGAGCTGGCTTGAACGCCAAAAAGGCCAGAATGGCTGGGGCGGAGAAAAGAAGATGGGGAGTAATAGGCGGTGAGTTTAGAGAAGTAAAAAGTCATGCAGGTATTGCAGGCCGATGGTTTTCATACTGTGCTCCCAGACCAACAGCTGTAGTGTTTCCTGGAAACCTGTTAGAAATGCTAAACCCAAAACTCTGGACCCTGCGCTCGGTGTTTTAACAAGACTCCGGGTGATTCTGATGCTGTTGCAGCCAAGGTTTTAGAGATAGAGTTGGAGACTATTGTAAGAACTTTAGATGTTGAAATTTAAACAAAATATCACCTTTTATTTTTTTTAAATTTTTTGTTGAGAGAAAGTGTGAGCTGGCGGGGAGGGGCTGAGGGGAAGAGAGAGAGAGAGAATCTCAAGCAGGCTCCACACTCAGCACAGAGCCCAACACGGGGCTTGATCTCAGGACCCTGAGATCATGACCTGAGCTGAAATTAAGAATCAAGCACTCAACTGACTGAGCCACCCAGGCTTCCCCAAAGTATCTCCTTTTAAACAGAGACAGGATCTGGTCTTATACTTAGGCTGTTTACCTTGCTCCCCTTACCTTGGTCTTAGCCTTGTCAAAAAATCATTTATTTAAAATTCTGAGATTTTGCTCATCATTTTTTAAATTTCTTTTCTTCTTTAAAAAATTTATTTAAATTCATGGGTGCCTAGATGGCTCAGTCATTAAGCATCTGCCTTCAGCTCAGGTCATGATCCCAGGGTCCTGGGATCGAGCCCTGCATTGGGCTCCCTGCTTGACGGGAAGCCTGCTTCTCCCTCTGCCACTCCCCCTGCTTGTGTTTTCTTTCTAGATGTCTCTCTCGCTGTCAAATAAATAAATAAAATCTTTAAAAAACTTTATTTAAATTCAATTAATTAACATATAATGTATTATTAGCTTCAGAGGTAGAGTTCAGAGATTCATCAGTCTTATATGACACCCTGTGTTCATTACATCCCAGGCCTCCTTAATGCCCATTACCCAGTTACTCCATCCCCCACCCTCTATCCCCTCCAGAAACCCTCGGTTTGTTTCTTACGGTTAAGAGTCTCATGGTTTGTCTTCCTCACTGGTTTCATCTTGTTTCAGTTTTTCCACGCTTCCCCTATGATCCTCTGTCTTGTTTCTCAAATTCCTCATATCAGTAGGTCATATGATAATTGTTTTTCTCTGACTGACTTATGTTGCTTAGCATAATACCCTCTAGTTCCAACCACGTCGTTGCAAATGGCAAGAGTTCATTTTTTGGATGGCTGCATAATATTCCATTGTATATATATATATACTACATCTTCTTTATCCATTCATCTGTCAGTGGACATCTAGGCCCTTCCCATAATTTGGCTATTGTGGACATTGCTGCTATAAAGATTGGGAAGCATGTGCTCCTCCAGATCACTACATTTGTATCTTCAGGGTAAATACCCAGTAGTGCAATTGCTGGGTTGTAGGATAGCTCTATTTTCAACTTTTTGAGGAATCTCCATACTGTTTTCCAGAGTGGCTGCACCAGCTTGCATTCCCACCAACAGTGTAGGAGGGTTCTCCTTTCTCCGCATCCTCGCCAACATCTCTCATTTCCTGGCTTGTTAATTTTAGCCATTCTAACCAGTGTGTGGTGGTATCTCATTGTGGTTTTGATTTGTATGTCCCTGATTTACATTTATTTTCATTTAAAATATTATATTAAAACATCATTTATCTCAATTAATGAGTTTTTGGCACCTCCTCAAAATTTGCACCTGCAATGACACTCTCACCCACCTTGTTCCACCGTCCAGACAAAATACACACAGAGGCTAGGAATACAGGCAGTGGTGACTCTGACAAAGGATGGCTCAGTGGTGGGGGTATGATAAAATTAAAGTGGGAAGGTTCAGGAGAGAAAGGGAAGAGAGGAATTGAATACAGTGAACTTATACTATTCTTCTAAGGAGTTTGATTGTCAAAGAGGAACAGAGAAATGGTCATTAACCACAGGGCATGAGGGGTCCAATGTGGGTTTTATTTTATATGGAGAACATTGCAGCATGTTTGAAGCAGAGAGAATATTACAGAATTGGGGGGTTGATAATATAGAAGAGGGAACCTGTGCCATAGATGTGAACAGAAGCTGGTCGTCTGCGTATGCAAATATATTTGCTGAGAGGCCTCAAGGCTTGGAGTGAGGAGAAGGACGTATTTTCAGTTTTACTAGAAACAAATCAAAGGGCGTCTGAGTCAGTCAGTGAAGTGTCTGCCTTAGGCTCAGGTCATGATCCCTGGGATGGAGACCCGCATTAGTCTCCCTGCTTCCTGATGTCTGGGAGCCTGCTTCTCCCTCTCCTCCCTGCTTGTGCTCTCTCATGCGATCTCTCTCTCTCAAATAAATGGATAAAATCTTAAAAAAAAAAAAGAAAAGAAAAAGAAGCAAATTAAGTCAGCCGTTAAGAGGGCAAATGCAATATATTCCTGTAACTAATCCTTGTAACTATTGTATATATGACCTGTGTAATGGAATGGACAAATATTCTTAGCAACTGTTCCATCACACATACAGAAACAAGATCAATATGGATCATCCTTGTAATGTCCTTTGAGGAAGGGTCAGGTCATGCGAAGGGAAGTTGCCTGAGTATCTAACCTTTCGATGTTTAATATGCTGTAAGTCGAGAGCTCGACTTTCAGAGGAGCAGACAGATGGCATTCGTAAATGTACTCTCAGTCCACTGGGTTTTTGGTTGGAACTGGATGGCAAACACTTCGAGGTGATTTTGTCAAGCTTGATGTCTATCAGTTAGTCCCACTGTGGAATAAGGACACAGCACATCTTTTTGGGAACCAAGTGGTGGTATCAACACATTTATAAGAAAGTTAAGGAGCCGGCTTTGTGTTCTGGCCCTGACAAGACGCTTCTGGAATTTACATGGAGGGTCACAGATAGAACTGAGTGTTCTCCTCAGAAAGCAGTTGAAAACAGTGTTTGGTTAAGACTACCTAAGGAGCATGGCAGAGATGATTTTAGTTTTAATTTTTTTTTGGCGATGGGGAGAGTGTTACCAGACATCCATAGCCATATAAAAAAGTTAGGTTGCTGCAGTATGCATTTACCAGCCCGGCATGCTGACGGGCCTCCTGGGGGTACAGAACACACCTCTCAGAGGACAGAATGAATTGGACTGAGGTATGGAATTATTTGTTATTGATCTTTTAAAGGTTGGTGATATCAGCCTGGAACTGTAATTTCCTTTTTTTCTTTCTTTCTTTTTTTTTTAAAGATTTTATTTATTTATTTGACACAGAGAGAGAGAGAGAGAGAGAGAGAGAGAGAGAGAGAGAGATCACAAGTAGGCAGAGAGTCAGGCAGAGAGAGGAAGAAGCAGGCTCCCTGCAGAGCAGAGAGCCCGATGTAGGCCTTGATCCCAGGACCCTGAGATCATGACCTGAGCCCAAGGCAGAGGCTTTAACCCACTGAGCCACCCAGGAGCACCCTTTTTTTTTTTTTTTAAAGATTTTATTCATTTATTTGAGAGAGAGAGAGAGAGCACTGTGAGAGCACAAGCAAGGGGAGGGGCAGAGGGAGAGGGAGAAGCAGACTTCCCGCTGAGCAGGGAGGCTGATGTGGGGCTCCATCCCAGGACCCTGACATCATGGCCTGAGCCGAAGGCAGACCTTAACCAGCTGAGCCACCTAGGTGCCCTTCGAATTATAATTTTCATTTAAATTTTCTTTTTCTTAGATTTTTTTACCCCTGAAAGACGCCAAAAAGGATCATTTGGCATGTAAGTAACTAGTCGAATACACAAATGCCACAATTAAAATATAGTCAAACTAAATATTTTGTGTAGTACAAACTAGGGGTGTCTGGGTGGCGCAGTCGGTTAAACGTGTGTCCCTTGGTTTTGGCTCAGGTCGTGATCTCAGGGTTGTGATCTCAGGGTCCTGAGACCAATCCCCTCAGTCGGCTCTGCTCTCAGTGCAGAGTCTGCTGGAGATTCTTGCTTCCTCTGCTCCTCCTTGCCCCCCCACCCCGCCCCAAATAAATAAATAAATTTTTCAAAAAATGTGCACTGACTACCTTTTGCAAACTCCAGCTTGAAGGGTTAGTGACAAGTAAACCCAGCCACAGCATAGCCCTAGCATGGGGTCCCAATGTCCTTCATCCTTCCTTTTTTCCATCCATCTTCCTTTTTTCCTTTCCTTTCCTTCCATCCTTTCCTTTTTCCCTCCCTTTTTTCTGCCACCAGGGAAGAAACTCTGTAATGGGGCTGGGCTGAGAAAGTGCAGCCACACTAACTGAGCACCAGCCTGCCCCCAGGAGCCCGGACATATCAAAGAGCATGGAAGGAAGGAGCAAAGTCTTCGGGCTATGCTAGATGACTAGGCAGAGACAGGGTGCTGAGGGGCCCAGAGAAGTGCCACAGGGTTAAACTCGTGTAGATACCAAAGTTCCACTCGGGGAAGATCACAAACTGCTATCCTGGGGTTAAAGTGCCAGGATTTTTATGAAACCACTAAGAAGTCCTATCCTTAAGGGGGTAACTATTCACGTCTCTGGTCTCTTAGAGATGACTCATCTCAGAATCATTTTATACTTTTGAAATTTGTCAATGATATAATGGGAGCAAAGTTTTTCCTGTAAAGAAGACATAGACTGTTTGTTCCCTGCAAAGGAAGTGAAAAATGAGGAAACCATCTGGCATTCGCTCAAAATATCTAGATAATTGAGGCCAAAGTATCTTTTAGCTTAATTTTATATCAATGAACATCCTTCATGCCCCCTTCCACATTTGCTGCATAGAAAGTATCTTAAGGAAAGAGCCTGAAATTTTCTAGGAAGAATTTTGAAATACAATGGTTATTAATACCATTGGATTGTGCTCTCCATTATCCCTAGCAACTCTGCTCTTCTTGAATTTAATATATGTGTGTGTATATATATTAATTAAAGAGATAGTCTTTAAGAATTTTTATAGATTCAAAGGTCCTACCTTTATTGAAAATTTCAGAGCACTGATCAGATATTTCTCACAGGTGATGCGATCTCTCTGTTATCTCTCAAAATTTGCATTTCAAAGCTGATTGATAGACTGAGATGAAGTTGATGTCCTTTCTGTACAACAGATACGTAAGATGCATTTCTGCTTAGAAACATTATTATTTACTGCCAGGTTATTTAATAAATTTAGTTTCACATTTCTAATTCAGAATCATATATTCGATGCTACATATTCAAGTTCTGTTGTAAAAACTCACATTTCTTGGGAAGACAGAGTCATATTTAAAAGACATTTAATAACTGTTTTTTTCACATCTACATAAGTGTATCAAGTATTGTTTTATTATTCTTAAGTGTGATTATGTGATGGTATCTTCTCATGTCAATGATGAGTACCATCTTTCATTCCTAGTTTTAATCTGGGTATAGATCACTTTCTGGTTTACTGGGAATAAATGGAAAACATTTGGGAAAGACGGTAATTCCCTAAAGAAAAAAAACTTTATTTCATAAGAAAAATAGTATTAACACCTAATCAGACTTGAAGCCATTAAGTGAAACTGGTGTTAGTATATTTAGCTGGGTTAACTAATTCTCCTAACTGGTCAGTATTTGAGAGTCATTATCAATTTTGCATCAAAAATTTTCCCAAATTTCATCACCCTAAATGATACAGAAAGATGATACTATATGTCATGTCCTTTAAAGTTTAGAAATTGAATGTTCCAATTAGGTTGTAGGCTTGAAGGAAGCAAACTGATCCAGAGTACGAAAAAGATAGAATTTGTGGTTTTTCTGGGAAATAGATAACAGGAAGTATATGATGGATATTTGGTTTTGTCCTTAGGATTCTGTATTCTAAAAAAAATATATATTCCTACTCTTCAAGTTTCTTCTTCTTCTTCCTCTCCCCTTCCTTTACCTTTTTCTCTTCCTCTTCTTTCTCCTGCTTCTTTAACTTAGGGTTCAACTCCATTTTCAGCAAAAATGGCAAGCATCCACTGGAGATCACTGTAGGTAATTAGCCAAACAAGAGAGGAGCAGTGGCTTTTCTTAGTTGAAGAATCAGCACGATTCCTACTTTATATTTCTCCACTTTTCCCTAGGCTGTTTCTTAACAGCCATCAATTGAAGATAACTCTGGTTGATCATTTTGAATGGAATTAGCCTATTTTTTTTCCTCTGTATTAAAAAAACCCTAATTTAGAAGGACCTGGTTTACCTTCTTACCCTAAGGAACTACAAAGCTGGAAAAAATACATGAAATAAGACTTTTTAAGACATGATGTTAGACAATGAAGGACAGTGACTCCTGAGAGATGGAAAACTAAAGAGGGAGCTCTATGATTACACCACTTTCCTGTTATAGAGAGTTTCAAGGCTACAGCACGGGGAGAGGGGAACGCAAGTAGATTTTGGTAGTCTATCTGAATCCTATATTCAGTGAATTAATTAATTAATTAATCAATCTATTCTTAGAGAGAGAGAGTGAGAGCTCAGGAGCAGGAGAAGGGACAGAGAGAGAGGGAAAGAAATCTCAAACAGACTCCCCACCAAGCAGGGGGCCTGATGTGGGGCTTGACCCCACAACCCCTGAGATCATGACCTGAGCTGAAATCAAGAGTAGTCAGATGCCCAACCGACTGAACCACCCAGGTGCCCCAAAGTATTTATTTTTAAATAAAAATTTAAAAAATATTTGTCCAGGGGCACTTGGCTGGCTCAGTCAGTGGACTGTGGGACTCTTGATCTTGGAGTCATGAGTAGGAGTTGGGCCCATGTTGGGCATAGAGTTTACTTAAAAATAAAATACATAAGATAAATTTAAAAAATATATTTGTCCAGTTTTATTAAGCTAAAATTGACATATAACATTATGTTAGTTTAAGGTATATAATGTGTTGATTTGATAAGCAAAATGATTACCAACCCCAGCATTAATACCTCCATCATGAAAATATTTTCTAAATACAATGGTGAAATAAGTACTCTTTCAGACATACAAAAGCTGTAAATATTTATCACTAGCAGAAGTATACTGAATGAAATGTTGATGGAAGTCCTTTTGGCAGAAGGAAAGTGATACCAAGTGGAAATCTGAATCCACAGAAAGGAAAGAAGACACTGGATTAATAACTATGTGAATAAATGTAAGATATTTAAGTCTCTTTGAAAGATAATTGTCTGTAGAAAAAATAATAATGTATTTGGGGGTATATGATAGAAGTAGAAGTAAAATATGTGAGAAAAACAGAACAAAGTTCAGGAAAGAGAAATTAGAGTATATTATTGTAAGATTCTTATGTACCGTACGTAGAGTGGTATAATGTCATTTGAAGATAGACTATGATAAGTTATAGTATAAATCCTAAAGCAACCACTACGATAACACTGTGAAGAGGCTTATCTACTAACCCAAGAAAAGAAATAAGACAACATCATGAAAAACGCTCAATGAATTTCAAGGTAATCCGAGAAGAGGAAAAGGGGAACAAAGAGGAGATGGGACAAATAGCAAGCAAATATGATTCGGTAGACAAAATCAAATTATATTACTAATCACATTAAATATAAATGGTCTCAGTATCCCCATTTAAAAGAAGACATTGTCAGACTGGATAAAAAAAGCAAGACTCAAATATATACTGTCTACAAGAAATATGTTTCAAGTGCAAGGACAAAAATAGGTTACAAGTAGAAGGGTGGGGAAAGATACACCATACTAATCAACAAAAGCTGGAGTGGCTATGCTAATATCAGACAAGAGAGACAAATGACCTTTAAGACAGGTTTTACATATTATTCATTCCTTTATATAAGTCTGAAATACAAATATTACAAAGACTAAACTTTGTCCCAATCTTATTCAATAACGTGATTCTTCAACTATAGCTTTAAAAACTGTAGATACATGTTCTTTCATGCATATCTTTCTTTTAAAATGCTCTTTTCAAGGCTGGAGAGGAGAGAGAGAGAGAGAGAGAGAGAGAGAGCATGCGTGCAAGGTTGTGTCAAAACAAGCACATAAATGCAGAATGAATTCTTAGTTCTACAGTTGATTTGGGGTCAGAAAAACGGACAGAGGATGTTGTTTTCTTTCTTTTCTCAGGAGGATCTTTATCCCCCCCCACTCCCCCGCCAACCCGTTTGGAAGTGTCGTACCAATGCCTTGAGGTTTCCCCCAAACATGTTCAGGCATTCTCATTCCACTTGACAGTAAGTTCATCTCTTCAGTTGCTTAGGCTAAGTGCCTTGGAATCATCCTTAATCTCTTCCACACTCCACATCTTAGTGGTCAGCCTGTTTACTTTACCTTTGAGTTACACCTGAATCTGGTATCTTATCATCTTCATTGCTATTATCTGGTTCAGCCACTATCTTCTCTTCCTTGAGTCACTGCAATGGGCTTTTATATGTATTCCCTGCTTTCACTCCTTCCTCTCAGTAATATGCTTTACCCGTTTAAAATCAAATCATGTTCTCTTCTCTTCAGCAACCACCACACCCTAGCTTCATCAGCATTCCCTCTTCCTGCAGTGTGAAATGTGAAATCCTTACAATGGCCCCTACGCTCTAGAATGATGGGGTCCCCATTACTTCTCTGCCCGCCTCTTCTGCTCTTCCCTTTGCTCACTCCCTCTGCTCCAAACCACTGTCCTGCTCTATGTTTCCAAAATGGTGCACACTCCCTCTTTAGGTTTTGTACTGACTGTTTGCTCTCCCTGAGACACTTTTCCCTCAGATATGCTCAAGGAGAACTCCTTTACCTCTTTCAGATCTTTGTTCAGGTGTTAACGTTTCCAGGAGGTCTACCCTGACTGCCTTATTGAAGTCATAACCATCCTGGCTTCAACCTGACTCTCCACTCCATGACTGCCTGGCCTCCTCTATCTTATCCTATTGTATTTATTATTTTTTGACATACTATACATTCTACTTATTTATTATGTTTATTCTTATTTTTGGTCTCTCAACACTAGCATAGAAACTCTATGGGAACTGGAATTTTTGTCTGTTTTTTTCACTGGTGTATATCTCAAATGGTCTTAGAACACTGTCTAGTACAAAGTAAGAGATCAGTATTTATTAATGGTTGAAAATAGCATATTTTATCTTTTCCACCAAAATGTCTACCACAGTGCCACATGCATCTCAATTTATATTATTGGTTGACAAACATTGAAAGCTTCTAACGGATGAGAAGATGACTAAAGATTTTGGCCACCTCTGTAATTTTTTAATTTTTGTTACAATCCTGTGGTATAGAGATCTGGTTGTTCTTATTTGGGTGTAATTCTTATATAACCCAGTCAAATGATTAACATTATTAGTTGTTAGGCCTGAGGGGGTAGAATTTTACCTGTTTAGTTTTTGTCAAATGTCAGTCATAGAGGAAGGAGATGTACCTTTCAGAATGGAAAATTTCTCTGGGCTTGTGGATTCTTGAGAATTGCTTTTAGGCTTTAGTAGAAGGTTTCAGTGTTTCTATAGAATCTATATGGTGAGTCTAAATATAGTACCCTTTACATGGAGAGAGGTTTGAAAATAGGGAAAGAAAATAGGGAGCCAAAGCTTTGGTGTACCTGACTATGGGGCTACTGGACACACACACACACACACACACACACACACACACACACACACACACACACACCCTTCCCATCCCCACCGTACTCCCTACTCAGGATAGTTGTAGAGCAAGACCAGTGCGATTGAGGATCAAGTCAACCAAGGAAGAGGTGACCACATCTTTCAAAGTAAATCCTTTCAGGGTTTGAGTTTATTTAAATATCTGGTTGACATTTGCAGTTTGAATTTGCTGTGCATTTGGCTAGTAGTCTGTACAAGGTGCTATGTTAGCCAAGGGTTATATTTGCCATACCTTGCTGGTTGCTGAAATTGCAGCCTCCTGTTTGACACGGTTGTTATAGCATCCTTTGAGCTAATTGAGGACACATGTTCTCTTTCTTTCCCAGTCTTCCTCTGCAATGGTGTTACTTACCAATGACCTAGGCTATGACCGCGGTAGCCATAACATCAGAAACAACTAAATCAACTTCCATTTATTGATCATCTGCTATATGACAGGAAATACATTATATATTCTACAAGCTTGTAAATGTATATTGTTATTAAGCTATCTTTCATTTTCTTTGGTTTTCTTAGGCCTCATGACAATCTCTGGAGGAGATGTATTTACTTTTTATCTGCCACATTAAGCAGGGTCATTAGAGAAAGGACTGGGACAGGAATAGGGGTTGGGGGTAGGGATGTAGAATGTGTAGAGTCACTACCAACTAATCCACAAGCAGGCAGGTGAAATTTGTGGCCCAAATAACAGTGAGAGCAATAAACCAAGAGTCCTGCTGATGGAAAATCAAGGGGAACTCTTTGACCATAGTAATAAGAAACTGAGAGATGGAGGGATAGATCCAAGCCTTCCTAACTAACATTTGATAATTGGCTCTGAATCAGAACTTTAATAAACTTGAAAATACTTTTGAATCCTTCAATAGTTTGTATTTTTTGCATATCCCTTCCTTTACTAAAAGTCAAAACAAAATTTGCCAGTTTTCTATTGTACTTTCAATTTTATTCTAAAAAATCTAAAAAATCACATATATATAAAACATATAGTATATCACATTCTAAAAAAACACATATATATGACATATAATACATCACACACACATACACACACACTCTTAGGAGCAGAATTGTCAGGTTTCGAGTTTGTGAATGTTTAACTTTACAAGGTTATGTTACGTTATTCTCTAGTTAAGTGGTGCTCATTAAAAAAAATTTTTTTTAAACTACAAATTATCCATGATTTATCCCTAACTCCTGCCTGAACACGGTATTCCTGGTTCTTGGCTGCTTATAGGAATCATTTTGATGCATTAATTTTAACATCAACTAACCTCTCTTTATTGCTGTCTCTAATTATGAGGAAGATCAGCTTTAATTTATTCTAGTTGAAAAGATCTCAGGTCCTGTGTTGAGTAACTCAGAAGATGAAGGAACATCATAATTTCGAGCTCCTCCTAGGAGGTGGAGGTACTAGGAAGCTAATGATGCTTAATCTTCAAGACCCTTATTTGCCCAGGTCTCTACTCACATCATTGGAGAATATTCATTTTTGTATACATTTTTAATTCATAATTTAAAATTATTTTTCTAAAAAAAGATTCCAACTCATATAAACTTACGGTCCCTCAGAACCTGACTTTGTCCTTAGTTTCCTTTATGTTATGATCTTTTTACTTTGGGGTTTAATTTACATTTTATAACCTTTGCCTTCCCAATCTTCTGCAATAGCTTTTAAGAGACTTTTCAAAAGATTCAAAACATCTTTCCCCTGAATATTTAAAAAATTACCTCAAACAACAGACTAGTCATTTAACTCAGTAATGGGCTCTTCCTGGGGGGACATCATTCCAGTGTTAGTGAAGTTGTTTGGAAATGAGTCAGAATTCTAATAGTTTTCAACACAATGGATTAATTTAATCGATTTAAGTCCATCCAGTTTAGTTTGGTTATGATGTGGCTGTATGTGCCAAATCAGATTTAAGGGTCAATGTATGGTATTAGTGTTTCATAGACTTGTCCCAGAGTTTCCCTATAATCTCTGAATTAAAATAATAGATGATATGAGGTATAATAAATCAATTAAAAATCTCTGAATTAAAATAATGGATGATATGAGGTATAATAAATCAATTAACTATTTATGAGAAAGGAGTGGACCTATGAATTGGTGGTTATTAGTACATTTGATCACTAGTTAAAGATATCTTTATTGACTTCTGACCATTGGCATCAAGACACATGACTACGAAAAAGCACTCCTTAAGAAAACAGCAAAGTTGAATTGGAATATCAACGCTGAATTTCTAGGCAGATTATTTCTCATGAATGTAACTATGTGTCAGAGTTCTCTGATTTTTGTTCCAGATCCATGGGGGACAATTAGAAAAATCTTTGGTTTCTAACTAAAGCCAGAACCTTCTCCAGGGCTTTTATTTTATGGCACTCTTTCCACGCTGATAATCAAAATCCTCTCTATTGTTATTCACTGAGGGCACCAAAGCTTCCAACTCTACAACCATTTCTCTTATTGGCTCCCCACAGAGGGAGTGAATCAGGTCACACCACTGATGAGTGTTTTGCCCTTTCTGTCTCAACCTCACCAAATGCTATGCTAAACCTTCAAAGTCCCTTACATGCCTGAGTCCTATCTACCTTCATTAAAAAATACTTACTTTTGGGGCACTTGGCTGGTTCAGTCGGAAGAGCATGTGACTCTTGATCTTGGGGTTGTGAGTTTGAGCCCCATGTTGGGTTCAGAGATGACTAAAAGAAAGAAAGAAATGAAAAAAAAATATTTTTGTATATAATTTCTGTTGTAATGTTTTATTCTTTTTCATAAAAGGGTTCTCAGATGCACACATTTCTTTTTTAAAAAATTAGGTAATCTCAGAAGTGGTTTTAGTGTAAGATAATGTTTCTTGAATTTAAAGCTCTTAGGTTCCTTAGAATATACCCACAGACCTAAAAAATTGGTACAGGGGCTCCTGGGCGGCTCAGTCCTTTCAGCATCTGCCTTTGGCTCAGGTTGTGATTTCGGGGTCCTGGGATCGAGCCCCACGTTGGGGTCCCTGCTCTGTGGGGAGCCTGCTTCTCCCTCTCCCCATTTCTCATGCTCTCTCTAGCTATCTCTCTCTTTCTCAAATAAGTAAAATCTTAAAAAAAAAAACCAATCCCCCCTCCAAAAACTGATATAAAAATCTGACATTTTAGTCAACTTGGATGTCCTCAAACTCACCAGGTGAGGAGGCCTTTTCCCATTTAAGCCTCTGTCATGAGCATCTCCTGTGGATGCTCCTTCCATCCAGACCTTTCTTGCTCCCCTCCTCTGGGGACTTCCTGTCCAGTCCTAGCCTCCTCTCAGGTATATCTGTGGGTTACTGTACTTTCCAGAGCAAGATTTGCCTTTGCATTTCTTAATAGCCCCAGCAGCCCCTCAGTCTCCAACAGGGTGTGCTTTGATCTCTCCCCCCACCTCTGAAAGTAGCACTAATCCATCGCCTGACTGTCTTGGACTAGATAATGGGATACTCAGCCAGAGGTAGGATGTTTTTAGCCACAGAATAGCAACCCCAGTTAATTTGCACGGAATATCTTATTCCAATGTCTCTCTTAGGTAATACTTTCCTTCTGGTGAATGTAAGACTCCTCGAGCAATAATAACTTGCATTTATACAGCCTGATGAACATGAACTCACATAAATCACATTCATTAGTGCCTCTTTCCTTCAGAGGTCCCTTTCCCAGGTGACTAGCGTGTCTCCAGCCTGCCTCCCAAGCTCTGCCTCGCCTCTATTATTGGTATAATCGTACTTGACTTTCCCAGGGGAGGCCCACCTGCCCAGTCCTTTTTGTCACTCTTTGTGACTCTCTCACCAATTTAGCTGAGGCCCGTGACTCCCCCCTGCCTGTTCTGAGGAGCCCTCCCCACCGGCTGCTCCACTCACCTGTGTCTCCTCCAGTTGGAGTCCCTCGCCTCTGGGTTTTGTCCAGAGGACAGAGTTTCTCTGTCTCCTGTCCTTCCTATCACTCTCCCATCCTTCCTATAATATTGGCCATCTCATCAAATGAATCAAAACAGCATAGCATAGTAGTTAAAAGTGTAAGCTGAGGTTGACTCTGGCTTGGCTGCCAGGGTTCTTAAGAATTATCCTGTCCTGAAATAGTTTAACTAGGGGACAATTAAAAAAAAATCCTCTAGGCTTTGGTTTTCTCATTTATAAAATGAATTTAATAATAGCATTTACTTCCAGGAGAAGTTGTGAGAGTTCATTGAGAAAATAAATGGTAAAGTATTTATCGAAGTTGCTTAGCATACAGTCCACAGACAATAAATGTTAAGTTTTCATTACAGGCTTATCCGATAGGATTGCTATTTGATCTCTCTGTGCCAAGGAGAGTGAACTGTTTACACTTCGTTCAACATATCCAAGAAGTTTCAAATATGAAATGTTATGCTTCATGCAACATATTTGATTTATTATTGATTAGGGCTTTTAGGATGACCGTCTTTTCTTTAAGTGTTTGAAAATAGAACATCGTTTTCCCCAACACTGCATGGGTAGTATTTTTCTACGTTAGCTGAAACTCTTAATAAATATTCATCCATTTTATTCATCTTATTGAAAAAATTCTAGGACAGGAACTGTACTTTATCATTTCCATTCCCATTTCAAAGATGGGGCAATGGAGGCATTGAGAAAAAAGGTCATAGGCCTGAGGTCACAGAATGACTAAGCGGGAAAGATAAGGCATAAGCCTAGACTTAGTTTGCTTTTTTGTGTAATTTTGTATCAATATTTTAAAAAATGCACCAAAAAACCTAATCAGAATCTCCTGAATAGCAATCATGTGCTGAAAGATGGTGTATTCTTTTTGCATAAAAGATTTTCTGCATTACAGCAGGGGGCCCTACCCTGATGTATCAGGAGGAAGAAGAAAATTCATTTCTTATACCAGCCTGTCAGCTGCCCTTTATGATTGAACCATATACCATTAGACAATCACAAACAGTGACAAGAGCTTTTGCTCTGTAGTGATTCTCATGTTTGAATTGGTTTGCTGAAATGCTGCACTAGGCTGCATTACTGGAAAACACTACAAAGAACAGATGTGCAGTACCATGCAATATTTATCATTTAGATGTTTAATCTGGGTGTTTTAAATACTACTCTGATTTCGTTACAGTGTATTTGCTACTTGAAGTGGTTTTTTTAAGAGCCATGTTAAAAACACAATAAATGATATATTTTTATGGATTAAGTAAATCCTTCGTTGTTGACGTAATCATATCCTGAAAGTGACTGAAAATAAAAATATTTCCAATTTTCATATATACATAATTTTGATGGCGTATCTGTAGCAATTTTATCAGAGTAAATTCACATCCTCTGTAGCTGGTATAATTCTTATACCTACCTTAGGGGAGACTTCTGTAGAAACACAGAAGATCTGTGCTCTGGTATTAACTCCCAGTAGATTACAAAAAGTAATCAGAACCAAATGGAAGATATACTGTCCATCATATATTTTCAGGCTTGAAGTAGTATTTTTTTTTCCCCTGCATACTAAAGCAAGTAGGGACCTTTTACATTATCTCCAGTCCCTTTATAACTCCTTGAGTAAGTGTATTGCAAATAAGCACATTTATCATTGAAGACTGTTAGTAAAGAATATGGTATTTATTCAGACAATTCAGAGACACGGCATTTGAAGAGTTTTTAAATTGCTTATTTGGTTTAGAGCCATATTCACTTCTTGACTAAGATATTGTTAAGTGACGAAAGTTAGAAAGCTTATCATTTCCCTGATCTCTGTCATAGTCAACGAAAATATTAATTTTAAAGAATTAAAGTGTAGAAATAGGCTATATGAATTTTAATAATGTTTCATGTTTAAATTATTAGGAAATTTAATAGAACATATACTCCTAAGGTTAATTTTAAAGACACTGCATTTCCTGAGTCAACATGAATGCTATGAAGAGATTTCAGGATGAAAAATTAGTACAGAACAAAGCCCACTGTGGAGAATCACTAAACACCAGCTATGATAATAGCCTATTACAAGGCACCTGGTTATACCATGGATTTGATCACGGAGGTCACATCGTGTTCTCTGTGTACATAGTGGTGTGTGGTGCATCCCCTTTCTTATAACTTGGAAAGCATACAGTGAGGGGGTTCTGTGTGTCCTCTGGCTCCTGCATTATAACAGGGCTCTACGTAGTAAGGCTATTAAGACATTTATGAATGCATCAGTGGAGACCTCGCTGGAGGTTGCAAAATGCCTGCGGACGGAAAAATTCATGCTTTCATATTTATTTATTTATTTAGGATTTTATCCTTCCTGCCATAGGATATGGAGTGGCTTCCATACTTAGAGCAATGAAGTAAATATATCAAAACAAATATTAGCCTTTCAGACAAACATTTTTTCATTAGTCTTCTCTCCGTGAAGAGAATGAAGTTAAAAATGGTTTGAAGTTTCTTAAGTCATTATGTTCTGTGGCTTTTCTAAAATTAGAGTGTCATGTTTTCAGAAACCGTGTTTGTATTTACATAATTTTATTAATTTTTATTACAGTTCAAAGCATACAACCATTTTACCAATTGCCTTTTTGTAATTAGAATGTTATATCCTCACTTTGTTTTGGCTCTCAGTGAATACAGTAGCATCACATTTCATTAGCAAATACAGAACGGTATTTCCTGATGTAATTAGACAAGTGTATTTGGTGTTTAACATGATTTTCATCTTCATTAGAGAGAGATATGAAACTTATGAGTCTCTTTTATCACTTAGAAAATTCTTCTGCCTTGAAAGAAATTCTCTCTATTTTTGGTATTATTCCCGTTTGGTTTTGTGAGGCCGCACGTCACCTGGATCTGTGGAGGAAGCAGATTATCTTAGTTCACCTGGTGGAAGAAGAAAAGGGGGTGCGTGTATGTAAGAGAGAAAGGACCACGCTTGGAAAAGTTAACATAAAAATTATTGTTCTGCTCACACTGAGAAAGATTTGGCGTTAGACTTACACATTGGACTGAGACCTTTCTCTTGAATTAAAGACTATTTTTGAAGGTGCCAGCATTCAAAGCATTAGGTGCTTGGTTACCTACGGCCCACGCTGTGGAGATCAATGGAGGTTTTGGGTTAAATAGAAGAGCATGATGATACACTAGCGGACAAACTCTATCATTTAAGAATGCTGGAGAAGCACATTCTATAACAGCCACTTGTCACTATATCTCCTTCTTCTACTAGAATCAGAAATTATTTATTCACTCTGTCTTACCATAGTATAGACTCAACAAAGGAAATAGGGTTTCCAGCCACTTGAAGCTTTTTTCTTTCTTTTTTTTTTGTAACAAAAGAGTCCCCTTATCATGTTGATTCTTTCCCCCTCCCCCTAACTGGCAAAAATACAATTTGTATATTTCTATCACTGTTGTGTGGCCAGTTTTAATTTGGCTTTTATTTCTACACAATATTGTCCTTCATGAAAATGTCACTAGCAATGGTGTGGCCTTACAAATTTTACAGGATTAGGTACTAATTATGATAATATAAATGGTATTTGGAAGTAGATAGAGGTTGAATACTTGTGATATCTTTTATCTAGAAAGTTATTTATGACATTTACTTGAATTTAGGGTAGTTCTTTTTGGTGAGGTCTTCTCTGCAGCAGTTTTGAAATAATTCCTAGTTCAATGGAACAGGTAGGTATCAGTGGACCTTTGTGATTATCTCAGAAATTGAGCATGATAGGATCAAATATTATGCTCTTTCTGTTTGTCATATATGTCATATATTAAACTATTATTCATTACACTGTATTTCTTCAAGGGATTTGAGTAAATTTATCAAAAAAGGAAAATACAAATTAGTAAAAGAATAGGATTAAGAAAAAGCGGAAGAAGAATAAAAGTGTCAAGATCAGAAACAAAATAGGACACAGATGAAATAGCTGTGCTCTGTAGTCCTAACGGAAATTTCTACCATAGAGCGCATATGAGAGGCCCTGAAGAGCGCTCTCAACATGTTCCTATTGCCAATACATGGAAGCGCTTCCAAAAACAAAGCTTTTTTCCTTTCCATTAATTTGAATGAAAACTAAAGCCAGATGATGAAAGAATGGTTTAGTATAAGCAACTCCATGAGGGGTCTTGACAGTGTGGTAATAATGAGAGTGTTTGATCTCTACCTCTCTCCCTCTAGAGGAACGGATCACAGCAAGCCCTTCAAATTCTTCTCCCCTGGAAGGTAGGCAGTTGGAGGCTGCGTCTCTGGTGAGGTCCTCTGTGTTGCACATTAAGGTTATGAGTGCTTGTGGTGCTCTGAGTGCTCACCACAGACCCACAGTCCCTTCATGAGCACGTAGTTCCTTGTATAAACATTTCCTGCCTCATTGTGTGACCTGGCCATTCCAGCCACAGCCACAGATGGGCCTGCAGTTGGTGCTAAGCCCCACGTCAGCATCTGAATGGCCTGGGGAGACCTCTCCTTCCACTGTGGTGCTCTAATCTGGATGTGGACTGATTATGGAAATGGCATCTTTGCTCCTTGGGAGAGCGACTTTCAAATAAACAAAAAGATGGAGGCCAACAGCGTGGCTCTGGGGCAGTGAAGACATACCCTGGACGGAGATAAGTGAAAGCCCTGCGCTAGAGAGAGAGGAGGAAAGGGAAATCTAGGCACACAAATGGCAGACTCCTGGAGCTGCTGTTGAGCTTCTGGAACTGCAGTGGAACCAGGAGTGCTGTCCAGCTTCTTCGAAAGTCTTGTTTGGGGGAATTTCTCCTGCTTCCTTACTCACTTGGGTATCCTTACAATAAAGGCCATTATACAAGGTAATCTGCATATTTTGTTTTTTTTGTAAATGAAAAGAGCCAAACTCAAGGGTTGACCCATGTAATCTGGAGATTAAATGACAGGATAGTTTATTATTCTTTTATAGAAATTAAAGATTCTAACAAAATGCTTACCAAGATGAATCATTATATATGTTTATGTCTTCTTGTCATTAGTGATAGAAACAAAATTTCTTCTTGGAGTAATTATAAGTAATACCTATTGACAATTATTGAGACTTACGTTTTTGTTAAATCCATAAAACAAGAATTATACATAGAAACCTGGTAATGCATTCGCTTCAATAATAACTCCGGATTAAAAGTTGTGATGTTTTAAAATAGCACAATATCTCTTAATACAGTGGTAGCAGTGTTAGAGAGCACTACAATCTCGAAAGTAAGGTCTTCTATGATTTAGCTAGCATGTATGGGGCTGATGTCTTTGGTTATAATCAGAACAAACAGGTGGGCTGCTTTTACTGTGTTACGTTCCAACAAGAGGAATATGAAATCTGGGATGCCTGAGCCCTCTTATTGCCTCTTCCTACAGTAAAATCAGAATATCAAGTTACAGTGAGGTAATGCTGATGAATTGAAGCACATTCATTCTTCAGCCCCTTGAAGAGCACTCTGCTAACATGGTCTCCTTTCTTTAATGTTTCAACCCAAACAGGTGATGACCTTTCTAATGAATCATAAAGCCTACAATACGCAACCTTACTAATATAGTGTAATGTAAATAGGTCACAAAAAAGAATCTTGTTAAGTTTGCAGTGTCGACTTTTGCCTTTTCTAGAATTTCTAGTTATACCAAAAGTGCCTCACCCCTCACTGTGTCACCGTAATCCTGCTCCAAATAAATAGGAGTTTATTAAATAAAACTTCTAAACATTATCACTATGTAAAATATCTGAGTGTTTGATGATTAAAAAAATCATGATGGGCGCCTGGGTGGCTCTGTGGGTTAAAGCCTCTGCTTTCGGCTCAGGTCATGATCTCAGCGTCCTGGGATCGAGGCCCGCATCGGGCTCTCTGCTCAGCAGGGAGCCTGCTTCCTCCTCTCCCTGTCTCTCTGCCTGCCTCTCTGCCTACTTGTAATNTCAGCAGGGAGCCTGCTTCCTCCTCTCCCTGTCTCTCTGCCTGCCTCTCTGCCTGCTTGTAATTTCTCTCTGTGTGTCAAATAAATAAATAAAATCTTAAAAAAAAAAAAATAAAAAAATAAAAAAATCATGATGGTTAAGAGTAATAAAGTTTTGGGCGCCCGGGTGGCTCAGTGGGTTAAAGCCTCTGCCTTCAGCTCAGGTCCTGATCTCAAGGTCCTGGGATCAAGGCCCGCATAGGGCTCTCTGCTCGGCAGGGAGCCTGCTTCCTCCTCTCTCTCTGTCTGCCTCTCTGCCTACTTGTGATCTCTCTCTCTCTGTGTCAAATAAATAAATAAAATCTTAAAAAAAAAAGAGTAATAAAGTTTTACACATTACTCATAGCCATGCTACATATTATCACATATATTTAAAGACTGTTACATATATTATTTTTAGAATTTTTTTATTTTCTAAAATAAATTTTAGAATTTGTTTAAAATAAATAAAATAAATATTTTCTATTTGAGAGAGAGTTAGAGCAAGAGAAATCACAGAGGGAGAGGAAGAGGCAGACTCGCTGCTGAGCTAGCAGCCTGATCCTGGGCTCCATCCTAGGACTGTGAGATCATGACCTGAGCAGACCCTTAACCGCTGAGCCACCCAGGAGCCCCCTATTATAGATCTCTTCTTAAAGAGATATAATTTGATGAGTGAATTAAATAGTTCCACTTTTAATAGTGTTTTGTAGTTGTCCTCATTAAATGGTTTCCTTATTAGGAATAACTTTGTTTAGAGCTGCTTTAGGGATGTTGCCTTCCTAAAGAAACATCCACAGACCAACGGCCTGTAGTGATCACACTTGCCTGTTCGTTGAGCTGCTTTTGAAAACTGACTTTTCAGAGTCACCCCCTAGTTCTTCTGAAAAGGTATTAACCCTCTGCCCTATATAGAATTGTCATATATATGTATGAAATCACCCAATGACCTCTTAAGGTAGACTTACTATTTTTGCCTGAGTAAGTATGGGAAGAAAAGCAAAGCCCCTTGAACTGCAAGCATATCACTTTAATCTCTTATCTGGCTACGCATGGCCACTCCTAAGCCGAAGTTTCTGGAGCTGCTGCACCGGCGGAACCGGGACGGGCCAATGGCTCTCTAGAGATGGGCGGTTGCTTACTTTCCGTGTGGAATTCACATAACACAGAGGACTGTGTGCCAGAACGAAACGGAGCCCACGAAAGTTACTGAAGGTGTGCGATGAGATCCCGCCGGGTGAAAGCGGTGGCAGAGCAGGTCCCCGAGGGGCCTCGGAGGGAGCGGGCGGGCTCCACGGAGGCGGCACACTCGACCGGGCTCCACGGTCCCGGCGGGCGAGTCCGGGCTGGCTCCGCGGCGCACTCAGCCACCTCCCGTGGACGTTGCTGCAGGCACATCAGAATCTCTTAACGCGCTGAAGAAGAAAGGCGACGAGGACAGCAGGGAAGGGAAACCAGGGGGAAAACGTATAAAAAATTCACCACATAAATTAGCTGAACCTCTCGTCGCCCAAACTGACGATTTCATCTGAATGTGAATCCCGGGCTGCGGCTTCAAGTGCCTGGAGGAATCGCACCACGTCATCTACAAGGTAATTATTAAACATGCATAGATGGTCGCGTAGGAACAGAAAAATTTGGAAACCTGTCTCCGAAAAAATATTAAAAGGTCCGCATATGTCAATGAATTAGAGTAGGTTTTCTCCTGACAGCTGCTATTTTGGGAATTCCTCGGAGGATGTTTAAAGAGCAAGTTTTGTATATTGAGGTGGCTGCTCCATTGTCGCGGACAGTTGAAACCAGAGTAGGCTATTGAGGGGAGCTAACGGTTTTGGCACTGGTTTTGGGTGTTAAGTATCAACTAACATGTTTATGCCCGCCCTTCAGATGTCCACATACAAAGACCCCTTTCTCTCCCTTCTGGCAAGAATCCAGGCCAATCTTGGAATGCTTAGTCCCCCGCCCATCATTAAGGGCACTGTGTTAATCGTGGGGCTTCATCTGAGAAGCACCCTGGAAAGGAATGCTCACTGACCCACAACATCCACATTTCCGCTGCTGTGGAAATTGCATGCACATGAACATGGGGTTCTGAAGCAGCACTAAAAAACAATCAAGTTCAAATTCACTTAAAACTACCTCGAGATTTAATATTTTAGCCAGCCTAAAGGAGGGGTCATTGAATTGTTGGAACCAGTTAAAAAAAAATTGTGTCCTAGTAGAGATGTATGCTAAATGTATATCCATGATATATATATATATATATATATATATATATATATACATACATATACATATATATATACATAGAAGAAGAATGTGATATATATATATACATATATATACGTATATATATACATAAATATATGTGTATATATATATATCACATTCTTTCTCACCATTACTTCCATGAAGAACACAGATACCACATATTTTATTCAGTGAGTTGTAGACCGGTCTTAGGCTGCTAAAAAGATGTTCACTTGGTCTAAAATAATATCTTCAAACTGGGTTTGATAAATAGGATGATAAGCAGTTAGGCAGAGGAAACATTACATCCTTCCTTTATAGCTCTAAGTCCAGGACCAGAACTAAAACAAAATAAAACAAAACATTATTTTCTTTTGTGACCTATTTGGCATTAAAATTATCTGGATATGCTGTAGGCTTTGCTGAGACTGAAGATCTTAATGAGTTGTACATTTTTGAATTTATTAATATAAAATCTATTGTCAATGGAGAAGAGAAATTTGAATCATTCTCTTAGTAAACAATTTGCAAGGTATTTTTTGGAAAATATAAGAAAAGGAGTACATAGTTTCTTTTGTGAATATTGCAAGTTAGGATCTTCAACTTGCTTGGGGGGAGGAGTTAAACAAATCTCTCATCTGAATTTTTACAGATTTTTATATCATATAAATGATTACTTATTTACTCAAAATCGTGACTTATTTAGGTTACATATAGAGCATTATAGTTTTACTAGATGCTTAATTGTTTTTATGATTCAAAACTGAGTCTTGACAATCACCATTCTGTTTTGTCTCTATGAGTTTTGTTTTGTTTTCTTTGTTTTGTTCTTCTGTTTTGTTTTTTAGATTGCACACGTAAGTGAAATCATAAGGACTTTGTCTTTCTCTTCTGACTCATTTCATTTAGTATAATGTACTCAAGTTTTATCCATGTTGTCGAAAATGGCAAGATTCTGTTTTTTTATGGCTGAGTAGTATTCCATTGTGTGTATATATAATAATAAATTTAACTTATTATAAATTATAATATTACAATAATTATATTGCATAAGATATCTTACATATTACTATATATTACATCTTTTTTATCCATTCATCCATCACAGATGGTATCTAGACTTATTGTGCTAATGAATTACATTGCATGCAAATATCAAATCATTATGCTGTACACCTGAAACTAATATAATGCTATATGTCAATTATACCTCATTAAAAAAATGAGTTGACTCTTTAGAAAAGCAGAGAAATTCTCCCCTACATGCCAACTACTTTACATGTTTATGCTGTCCAATTTATATTCTTTCTTTCAAGATATTAGTGGAAGAAAAGAATAGTGAGAACTAGAATAATTTGTTTACTTCTTTAAAAAGCCCTCACATGTTAGTTTTATTTACTACTTCACCAGTTACTTTGCCAGCGTGGTGTCTTTTTAGGCTAGCACAGGCATGATTCTTTACCCTTCAGGCTGGAATTGTGGTTTTAAAAATCCTTGGCGACAAGACCTGCACTCCTTGCCGGGTGGGACATCTGTCCTGCTTAGTACCGTATGCCTGGCATATAGCTGGCACCCAGTAAATAATTTTTGAATAAATAATTGGATAAAGACCTAAAGGTCTTCGTGATTCATGTGAGTGTGAGAGGAAACATGAGGCCCTGCCCCTTGTCACATGTGTGCCCTGTAGACACCACAGCACTGGACAGGCCTACAGCCTGGATAACATTCACTTAGGTTTCATGACAACAGGCTACAGCTGCTGGGCCCTTTGAGACTGCGCCGCTGTCGCCCTTTGTGCCATTGCTGGGAGTAGTCAAACTCACTAAGCCTCATGTCCCTGTTCTAACTGTGGAAGGTAAATGATTTCTACTGGAGAGAACGGGAGAGCAGGGGAGGGGAAGGAGGATAGATGTTTCCATTGTTTGTTCTCAGTACCCTCTTCCCCATTCACCTGTGTCCCCTCTCTGATCCAACCCCCCACCGACATCAAGGTGACACCCCACCGCTCTTTGATATTTCTCTCCATTCTACCTTAGTCACTATTCACCCTTTAGTCCTCTGGTGTTTCCATAGTCTTGTTACTCCTTTGGCATTACTTTAGATTTTTTGCTTCAACTCTGATATTTCAACATCCTATTTTCTGACCATACATAATCTGTCATTTTTTCCTTCCTCACTCACTGCATTTCTTCTGCAGCCAGATAAGAACTCTAGTTCCTTGAACTCCTTATGTTCTAACTTCTCTCTCTTTACTTCCCTACTTAACTTAGGTTTTGTACTCTACTTCTTTCTTTTTTTTTTTTTTTAAAGATTTTTATTTATTCATTTGACACAGAGAGAGAGATTACAAGTAGGCAGAGAGGCAGGCAGAGAGAGGAGAGAGGAGGAAGCAGGCTCCCTGCTGAGCAGAGAGCCCGATGTGGGCCTCGATCCCAGGACCCTGGGATCATGACCTGAGCCGAAGGCAGCGGCTTTAACCCACTGAGCCACCCAGGCGCCCTACTCTACTTCTTTCATTATTCTCTTGCCTATAGCCTTTTCCCCCCTTGCCCCACTGCCCCACATACCTGCAAAACCCAGCCCCGGTTCAATCTAGCTCTCTGCCTTCTCCAATCCTACCCCAGGCTGCCATACCCTAATAGGAGAAGACCACTTGACAAACCAGAAATTTAGCCATCAACCTTGACTGCTCTTTTCCCACTCTTCCCTCCCCCCACACCTCTTCCCTAAAATAACTCTGAAATTTGTCCTGTTCTCATTTTGCTCACTGCCATGCTCTCAGATCAGGTGTCTGTTACTTTTCACCCACACAGCTGCTCTAACTAACTGGTCTTGCTGCCAGCACTCTTGTCTTCCTACTAGTCAGGCTCCACACAGCAGCTGTAATATTCTTTACACATTTCAAATATGATCAAGAACTTCACTTCTAATACCATTTAATGGCTCCTTGGTTTAAAGGCAGCATCCAAAGTTTTAAAGATGGTGTGTCCCTGTGTGATACGGCTCCTGTCATAGCTCCAGTTTTCCCTCCTGCCCCTTGTCTCTCTTTCCTCCAACTCCAGAAGCTTGTTTTTTTTTTTTTAATGTTGTCTACTCCTTTACTGTTATCTTCTCCACCACCACCACCAAAAACAAGTAGGGTCTTGGTTTCCTTTTCTCAAAAATGTACTACCTCGTTCCCAGACAGACAAGGGAGGATAGGTCCCTCCACCCCATCCCCACCCCCAGCTTGGAGCCGGGGAAGGGAAGTGACACATGGTGATGGACCGACGGAAGGTGGGATAGATGCACAGGAAGGGCCAGAGACAGTGGAATCAGGAAGGGGCCACTCCAGGCAAAGCCTCACTCTTTCCAGCCTTGCCTCTGGGGGTAGGAGAGGCATGACTGACCCTCAGGGCCAGGGCGGTACCTGGCGGGACACAGCCCTTCAGTGGGGTAGTCCAACAAACATCACGGATTCTCAGCACTGAGGCTACCTGGAGTTCCAAGGTTGCTGTGGCTACAGATACCTCTTGGTCCTCTTGGCCTTGGTTCCCCAGCAAGCCAGTAGTGGTGGGAAGGGGTAGACGGGAAAGTGGCCCCTGCCCCGGGAGCTTCCCAGGTTGTGTAAGAGAGTAGCCAGCCTGGGGTGGGAGCAGCTGGCTCTGAGGAGTGGCTGACCCACACATCACAGAGGCTCTTATTGGGTGGCACCCCCTGGAAGAGGGCATCTAGATCCCAGAGTAGCCTTTGGGGGAGGTCATGGGTCAAAGGGGTCACCCCCTGGGAGGCTGGGCTGGTTGAAGGTGGGCACTGAGGATGGGATGTTGGTGGTAGTGGAGCCAAGGGCATTACCACACTGGGATGTTAGACGGGCAGTAGGAGGTGGACAGCTGCCCCTGAGGTGAGGCCTGGTGGCTCCCACTGGACAGTCCCCCAAAGTCTGGGGTACCGTCCGGTAAGTAGAGGGGCCAGGCTCTGTGCTCAGGGGAGAGGGCCTGCTGATTCCCCTTGGGAAGTCTCCCCCTCTGCTCTCCTGGCCCCAGGGAGGGAGAGAGGGGCCCCAGAGTCCTCTCAGAGGGCAGGGGTGGAGCAGGCCCCCTGTTCTCCCCACCGTGCCCAGCACCTGCCCGACCTGGGCTGCTTCTGGTGCCCCCACCCGAAGGTCCCCGAGCAGAGACTTTGTGCTGAGGCCCTCACTGGGCGGAGGCAGGCACTGGGCAGCCAGTAGGGCCAGCCGTGGATCATGCAAGGGCCCAGGTCCTTGGCCAAGGCTCCCCGCACTCCTGCCCTGCCAGCCGTGGCGCAGATAGGGCCGTGTTCTGCAGCCACGGCAGGTAGCCCATGGTCGGGCTCACGGCGACCGTCTTCCCACCAGGTACCCATGCCTGGGGCTTCACAGGCTTTTGAAGCACCTTGTGGCTGCATCAGAAGTAGAGGTTGGAGGAGAGGTTGAGGCAGATGGAATCCTTCCAATCCTCGTGGTCGCCCCTGAAGATGGGGACAGGGGCCTGGACCCTACGGATGATCGGGGCCAGTTTTAGCCTGCGTGGGGGTCTTTGCATGCGGCAGGTATGTCCTCCCTTCTTGCTGGGGGGCGCCTCCACCAATCCGGAAGCCCCAGGCGTGGGTTGCTGCTCCCCCCAACATGCAGGGGGGGAGGCAAGCACCATGGGCAGGAGCCGTCCTAAGCAGAGGGTGGGGTGCAAGGCCACGGAGAAGGGCGGTGGAGAACAGGGCAGACAGAGGGCTGGGGGCCTGAGGAGGCTTGCAGTACTTTACAGTTCTGCAAATGTGCCATGTACTCTGTCCTTTGGCAATTCTCTCTCTTTCACCTTCCTCTCTACCCTCTCACTTCCAGCTTTATTACCGCAGGTGACTGCCTACTTACCTTTCCAGTTTTTGTTTTCTGCTTCAAGGGAATGTTCTCTGAGATTCCCTCTCCCTCCAAAAATATCTGACTTGTGCACACGATAGCTCCTCTAGTCTAATACTTAGAATACTGTATTTTCATTGCTTATTCATCTGTATCTCCTACTATTTCGTGAAATCCATGAGGTCAAGGGCTCTCTCTGCCTTGTTCGTTGTTGTGCTCCCAGTGCTTAGGACAATGCTTAGAATATACTAAGTGCTAATCATTATTTGTAGCAGAGAGGGTAGAGTGATGGTAAGGTAAAGGAACCAAAGTGCCTGGGTTCAAATTCTGAGGCTGCCAATTATTTGCTGTATAATCTTGTATAATTATTTGCTCTCTATATTCAGCTTTCTTATCTATAAAGCAGAGATTGTAATAGTGTTCACCTGATGTGGTTGTTGTGAGCGCTGAATTAATACACAGAAAGTATTCAGAACAACACCTAGAACAGTAAACACCCAACTGACTCCTTATTTGTCAACACATTTAATGTGGCCATGAAAAAATAATAGGAGTCTTATCTACCCGTCTGTCACCGATCCATCTGTATCTAGAAATGTATCTTTAGCTGAAAATGGCCATGTCTTTACACACTTTTATGAATCAGTTGTGCATGTTAAATTGAAACTGTGACTCATTTAGTTGAACACATTCCCCGTTTGAATAGTATAAGCCTCAGGGGTGCCTGGGTGTCTCAGTGAGTTCAGGGTCTGCCTTCGGCTCAGGTCATGATCCCAGTGTCCTGGGATTGAGCCCCAAGTCAGGCTCCCTGCTCAGAGGGAGGCTGCTTCTCCCTCTGCCTCTGGCTCCCCCTGCTTGTGCTCTCTCTTTGTGTCAAATAAATAAATGAAATCTTAAAAAAAAAAAAACTTTGAATAATAAAAACATCAGCCTGGAGTTTGTGATGTGGAGAGCACACCTGTGTACCCTTCTGTACATTGACCTGTGTCAGTTCATCTTTTTTTCTGGTCTGTTCTGACAGTGATCTCATGTAGCACCGCCAGCTGTGAATTCAGCTATCACACTGGCCATGTCTGCCTTTATATCATCTCTAAACCCTGGCATTATCAGGTTTACTGAATTTTCAAATTAGAGCTTTCCTTAATTTTTAGAGGCTTGAAATGGTCCTTCATCTGCACAGTGTGTCCTGAGGTGGAGGTGGTCACACCCTTTTTTTCCAAGGAGAACGAGATTTCCAACCATCTTTTGTAAGTAGGAAAATAGAAGCTTAGAAAGGCCTAGTTATTTGTCCAGAGACACATATTAGTTAATACTAAAACCTGGATGGAGAACCAGCATTCTGTGGCTCTCTCTTGAATTCAGTATAAAACATTACAATATATTATTAGGAAAAAAACCCCTCAAGTGTGAGAACATAAAATATGGTATTCTTTTTGAAACTATAACTGTGAATTTATGCTACATTGGTCCAATTTTCTCACACAGTGAAAAGAATTGATAAACAGAGTCCTTCAGTGTGCGTATGTATGTCTGTATGTCCACGTATGTGTCCCCCTTCCTCTCCCTCTCTGGGCCTCCCCCCATCTATCTATCCATAGATCTATCTGCTATACCACCTGTGGAAATCAAATGAAGCAGGGCTCGTTTCCTTCTTTCCTTTTTACCCTGTCAGTCTTCTGCTGTGATGCTCCTCCATTCCAGAGGACACCACTTCCTAACTACTTTCTCCTTAGTCTTTGGCCATCTAGCTTCTGGTCTTTTCATTGGACGTACAAATGACAAAAGTTACCTGTGGTCTTCTGACATTTTCTTAGCTGTGATTCACCTTGAAATTTCTTTCTAGGTAATGCTGTCCATCAACTCTATGCTGTTGAAACATACCCCTGCTGTGATGGCTAGGAGCCTGAGTTTATCCAGGTCTTGTTTTCCTGATTCTCTCCTGCCTTGCCCTTCTCACCTTCCTCCATTGGCTCTACTTCCTTCTTGCATGTTCTACAAGGACTCACCAAATCGAAGCCTCTTCTTTTTCTTCTCTAATTTCTGCCCTTGGAGCATTCCATTGTCTTCCACAGTTTGTGCTGAGCTTCATGAAAGGAGGAACTCTCTCTTTGTCATTCTTATATAACTATTCCTCATACGAGGCTCAAGCCTGGGTCCTGGTAGGTGCTCAAAGAAGTCTGTTGCCTTGAACTTAAGCTGTGCAGATTACTCCAGAATTTAAATAATCCCCAAATTCCAGTTTAAATAAACTGACTTTCTCAACTTCTAGCTCCAACAACATTACCTACTTTCTGTGCATTTCCAATAATAGTAAAAATAGCTACCACTATTAAGCCCCCATTGTGGGTTAGTCAGTCTGCTAGGGGTTAGGCAAAAGTTCGTTTGGACTCTATGGAACCCTTCCAGGAACACATTGTCACCAGTACTTAATGCAGGACAGAATCAACCGCCACTTGGATATCTGGTAAGCATCTCAAACTTTTGGCCAATAAAGAACCCTTGCCCCAGATCTGCTCGGATCCAGTTTTCCCCATCTCAGGAAGCAGCCTTCTTCTATTCATGGTTATTCTCCACTCAAGGCTTTGCTTTCCAACACCCAGTCCATTAACAGGTCTAGTTACAAAAAATACTTCTAATCTGTCTGATTTTCTTTATTTCCCAGTTCGGGCCATTGTCATCTTTTCCAGACCAGTGCAAGAGCCTAACTGGGCTTTCCTTCAATTCCCCTGTGCGCTGTTCTCCACACAGCAGCCTGTGATCCTTCAATCAGATCAGGTTACAGGAGTCATTATGTCCTGCTGTGGCTGCAAAAACTATTTACTGGTTTGATTCGATGGTATCGGCAGTGTGGCTGCACTCGTGCTCTACTTTAAAGCAGATGTTCAAAAATTTAAGTTTGCTGAAAATCTAAACTGAGGATTGATTCTCCTATGAATGGATTCACACCCAGAAGCAAACCCAAGAGATGATTATTTTATTAGAGAATGATATACTTTATAGAAACATAGTATTCCTTTAAATGGCAGGCACTTAAAATATTAGCTCATTTAGCATAATTTATTTACAAAACGCTTTGAAGAAATATATTCAATACATAACATGAGGGACATTTGCACCCACATACAGATTACGTATGCTTCTGAAATTTTATTATCCTATTCAAACAAGTACAAAATAATATCTCTTATAATATTCGTATTGCCTATACTTTTGATTTTCATTGAAATCTAACTAGTGGAAGAACAAGCAACCGAAGACAGAAGTAAGATAGCCAATGGAGCTGTCATTCATGCCTCATGGTTCTGGCTTTTCAGCCACTGTTATGCATTTGGGAGCAAATTAGCTGGTGCTGGCTGTGAGACTCATCAATGTCACCTCCTCTGGTTGTTTCTGGAGTCAGGTAATCTTGTCCAGAAGGAAAATGCTTGGATGCTAAATATAAGTCCTACTTTTTTTTTCTTTTAAAGTAGGCTCCACATCCAGCATGGAACACAATGTGGGTCTTGAACTCACAACCCTGAGGTCAAGACCTGCACTGAGATCAAGAGAAGGATGCTCAACCTACCGAGCCACCCAGAGGCCCCAAGTCCTGCTTATCTTGATTCAGTGTTATAGTATGGAAAAATTTCTCACACACAGAGATTCACATTCATGTTTTTGAACAAGTATTTCTAAGGAAAGGTCATTTTTTATTAGAAAAATATGACTTTTGATGATTAGCAGTGATTTATCCGTAATGCAAACATTCATCTCTCTTTTACTTTGAGGAGAAAAGTTGCAAGCTGAGAATTGTTGTGTGAGTGTCTGCTTCACTGGTAAGCAGTTTTCACTAAAAAATATTTACGTATTTGTTAAATGATCTGAACTTGCTCTCATGGAAAAACCAGGGTGGAAAACGTCAAGACTTTTTCTACATAAAAGTGTTTTATGAGAGGTTTTTTTTAATGCTCTTGGGTTTTTTCTGAAGTTTGTAAGTTTTTTTTAATATTTTATTTTATTTTTGTTATTATTTGCCCCAGGGGTACAGGTTGTGAATCATCAGGCTTACACCTTTCACAGCATTCACCATAGCACAACGAATTTTGTAAGTTTAAGAAATTACTGACTTTTGTGGAGAATTTATTGCCTAGAAGATCTCCTTATTCATTATTTGCAAATAATGTAGTATTCAGCTACAAAAAAATAATCAAATTAGTGGAAGGGAAAATGAAATATGAGGAAATTGTAATCCAAATCTCCATCATGAGTAAGATTACGTTTTGGAAATTTAAGTTGGTCAGTTTCTAAATCTTTCTCATTTATTCCCCTTTTTCTTTCCCTTCTTCCCTCTTTTGTGGACTTTTCTTCCTCATGTCAGCTCTTACAGCCAAGGGTTACACCCTGGGCAATCTCTTCTTCCCCGTCTGCATGCAATTTAGCATCACTGCTAGGTTCACTTACTTCCTTGGCTTCAACTGTGGTCATGACAATGACAAGCAAATTTATATCTTCATGCTTTACCTCTCCTCAACACCTGAGCTGTGTTTCTAGGAGTCACTTAAACTCAAAATATCCCAAAGTGAACTTACTAACATCCTAAATCAAACTGCCTTTTCTCACATTTCCTTGTTGGTTAATGCTTGACAATGGGACTCACCATCTCCCCTGTGGCTCAGGCTAGAAACGATGTCATCACCCACTCTGATCTCCATCTCACTCTCTACCTTGTGTTCCCAGGGTCTCCAAATCCTGGTAATGCTGCTGCCAAATATCTTTTTGTTCGGTTTCTTCCTGTGCAGACCTATCATAATGACTAAAATCCTCACCATCTCTTGCCTGAGGTTTTGCAACAAAATCTTAATGGATCTAATTGCCTCCAGTTTTCTTGGTATCCAACCTATTCTTTTAGGCTGTCACTATGGTAAGAGTTCCATAATCAAAACCTGATTGTGTTACTTCTCTGCTTTGAAACCTCCGATGATCATACTCTATCAAGTTCAAACTATTGTAGGACATAAAGTTCTTCACAACTTGTCCTTCCATGCTCATGGGATGCTATGTAATGTTTAGGACCTGTGCTATAACATAGTGATTAGAGATAACAATTCTGTATTATTATTATTATTTCTTTTTAAAATCGAGGTCAAATTGATACATAACATTATATTAGTTTCACATGTGCAACCTAATAATGTGATATTTGCATATACTATGAAGTGATCACTCCAATAAATTTAGTTACCATCCAACACCATACAATTTTATCCTTTTTTACCTACCCCCTAAACCCCTTCCCCTCTGATAACCACCAATCTCTTCTCTGTATCTATGAGTTTTCTTTTGTTTGTTCATGTGTCTTGTTTTTTAGATTTCATATATAAGTAAAATCTTAAGGTATTTGTCTTTGTCTGACTTATTTCACCTAGCATTATACCTCAAGATCCACCCATGTTGCTGCAAATGGCAAGATTTGCTTCTTTTTTATGGCTCAGTAGTATTTCATTGTACATATACTACATCTTCTTTATTGATTCATCCACTGATGGACACTTAGGTCAATTCCACATTTTGGTTATTGTAAATAATGTTGCAATGAACACAAGTGGTGCTTTGAATTAGTGTTTTTGTTTTCTTCAGACAAATACTCAGAAGTGAAATAGCTGGATCAAATGGTAGATGTGCTTATAATTTTTGGAGGAAACTCCATAATGTTTTCCCTAGTGGCTGCACCAATATACATCCCTACCAACAGTGTACAAGGGTCCTCTTTTCTCCACATCTTCTCCAACATTTATTATTGCTTGTCTTTTTGATAATAGCTATTCTGACAAGTGTGCATGATATCTTACTGTGGTTTCGATTTGCATTTCCCTGATAATTAATGATGCTGGACACCTTTTCATGTGTCTGTTGGCTATCTGTATGTCTTTGAAAAAATGTCTATTTAGACTCTCTGTCTATTTTTTTTTTAATTAGGTTGTTTGGTTTTTTGCTATTGAGTTGTTTGAAGTCTTTGCATACTTTGGATATTAATCCTTTAATTAGATATCTGATTTGCGAGTATTTTATCCCACTTAGTAGGTTGCCTTTTCATTTTGTTGATGGTTTTGTTTGCTGTGTAGAAGCTTTTTAGTTTGATGTTGTTTCACTTTTCTTTTTTCTTTTGTTGCTTTTGCTTTTGGAGTCAAATCCAAAAATTTAACACCAAAACTGATATCAAGAAAGTTATTGCTTATGTTTTCTTATAGGCATTTTATAGCTTCATGTCTTACATTCAAGTCTTCAATCCATTTTGTGTTAATTTTTGGGTATGGTATAATATAGCAGTCTAGTTTCATTCTTTTGCATGAAGCCATCTGGTTTTTCCAGAACTGTTTATTGAAGCAAGTGTCCTTTTCCATTGTATATTCTTGGCTCCTTTGTCATAAGTGAATTAATAGGTTTATTTCTGGGCTCCTTATTCTGTTCCATTGATCTATGTATCTATTTTTAATGTAATATCATACTGTTTTGATTAGTAAAACTTTGTAGTATAGTTTGAGATCAGGGAGCATGATATCTCCAGCTTTGTTCTTCTTCTTTAAGATTACTTTGGCAAATCTTTTCACAGAATCTTTTGTGGTTCACGCAAATTTCAGAATTATTGTTCTAGTTCTCTGAAAAATGGCACTGGAATTTTAATAGGGATTGCATTGAATCTCTAGATTGCTTTGGGTAATCTGCACATTTTAATAGTATTAGTTTTTTTAGTCCATGAACACAAAATGTCTTTCTTTTTATTTGTGCCTTCTTCAGTTTCTTTCATTAATGTCTCATAGTTTTCAGCATGTTGATCTTTTACCTACTTGGTTAAATTTATTCCAAGATATTTTATTCTTTTTGATGCAATTGCAAATGAGGTTGTTTTCTTAATTTCTCTTTCTGATTGTTATTAGTGTTTGGAAACACAAAGGATCTATGTATATTGATTTTATATTTTGCAGCTTTACTGAATTCATTTATAAGTGCTAATGGGTTTTTTTTTAGTGCATCCTTAGGGTTTTCTACATATAGTATCGTGGGATCTGAAAATAGTGACAGTTTTATTTTTTTCCTTTCCAGTTTGGATGCCTTTTATTTTTTTTTCTTGACTAATTGACACAGCTAGAACTTCCAATACCGTGCTGTTTAAAGTGGAAGATGGGTATCCATGTTTTGTTGCTGATCTCTTGTTCCATTGAATATGATGTTGAGTGTGAGTTTATCATATGTGGCTTTTATTATGTTGATTATGTTCCTCTGTACTCAGTTGGTGAGTGTTTTTATCATGAGTGGATGCTGAATTTTGTCAAATGCTTTTTAGGCATCTATTGAGATGAGATGATCATATAATTTTTAACTTTCATTTTGTCAATGTGGTATATCGCAAAAATTAATTTGCAGATATTGAAAAATTCTTGTATCCCTGGCATAAATCCCCCGTGATCATGCTGTATGGTCCTTTTAATGTATTGTTGAATAATTAGTTTCTTAACATTGTGTTAAGGATTTTTGCTCTATGTTCATCAGGGATAATGGTCTGTAACTCCCTTCCTTCCTTCCTTCCTTCCTTCCTTCCTTCCTTCCTTCCTTCCTTCCTTCCTTCCTTCCTTCCTTTTTTTCTTCCTTCCTCCCTCCCTCCCTCCTACCCTCCCTTCTTTTCTTTTCTCTCTCTTTCTCTCTCTCTCTCTCTCTCTTTCTTTCTTTCTTTTGTTCCTTTCTTTCTAAATGCTGACCTTATAAAAATAAATTTGGAAGCATTCCCTCCTCTTCAGAGTTTTGGAAGAGTTTGAGAAGGACAGTTATTACATCTTTGAATGTTTGGTAGAATTACCTAGTAGAGCTATCTGGTCCTAGACTATTTTTATTAGGGTAGGTTTTTGATTACTGATCAGTCTTCTTACTAGTAATCTGTCTATTCAGATTTTCTCTTTTTTCATGATTCGGTCTTAGATTTTATGTTTCTAGGAATTTATCCATTTCTTCTATGTTATCCAGTTTGTTGGTGTATCATTGTTCCTAGTAGTTTCTTATGATCTTTTGTATTTTTGTGGTATCAGTTGTAACTTCTCTTTCCTTCCTAATGTTATTTATTTGAGCCTTCTCTGTTTTGTTTTCTTGGTGAGTCTAGCTACAGGTTTGTCAATTTTGTTTATCCTTTCGAAGAACCGGCTCTTTGTTTCATTGATCTTTTTTTTTTTTTAAATATTTTATTTATTTACTTGACAGAGAGAGACAGCAAGAGAGAGAACACATGCAGGGGGAGTGGGAGAGGAAGAAGCAGGCTTCCTGCGGAGCAGGGCGCCCAATGTTGGGCTTTATCCGAGGACCCCGGGATCATGATCTGAGCCAAAGGCAGATGCTTAACGACTGAGCCACCCAGGCGCCCTTCATTGATCTTTTCTATTGTCTTTTTAGTCTCTTTTTCATTCATTTCTGCTCTATTCTTTGTTATTTCCTTCCTTCTGCTAACTTTGGGCTTCGTTTATTCTTCTTTTCTTAGTTCTTTTGGTTGTGAAGTTAAATTGTTTACTTGAAATTTTTCTTGTTTCTTGAGGAAGGATGGTATCACTATGAACTTCCCTCTTAGAACTGTTTTTGCTGCATCACAAAGATTTTGGACTGTTGTAGTTCCATTTTTATTTGTCTCAAAGTATTTTTTGATTTGCCATTTGATTTCTTCATTGAACCACCTGTTGTTCAGTAGGATGTTGTTTAATCTCCCCATAATTGTGTTTTTTCTAGGTTTCTTATGATTGATTTCTAGTTTCATACCATTATGTTTGGAAAAGCTGCTTGATATAATTTCAATCCTCTTAAATTCATTGAGACTTATTTTGTTGTCTGATATGTGATAGATCCTGGAGAATGTTGCATGTGCACTTGAGAATAATATGTATTGGATCCTCAACACTGCTTTTGGATGGAATGTTCTATATTTATCTATTAAGTCCATCTGGTGTAAGGTGTCATCGAAGGCTGATATTTCCTTGTTTTTTTGTCTGGATGATCTGTCCAATGATGTAAGTGGGTGCTAGAGTCCCCTACTATTACTGTATTGCTCTCTATGCCTCCCCTTAGTTCTGTTAATATTTGCTTTTACATTTATGTGCTAACATTTTATATTAAGAACTTCGAAGTTGCTAAGAGACTAGATCTTAATTTTTCCCCTTATGGAAAAAGAACCGATAAATATGTGATATGATAGAGGTGTTAGCTAATACTATGGTGGTAATCACATTGTAATACATAAATGTATGAAATCAACACATTTTCCTTTAATTTGTACAATGTAATATATCCATTATATATTAATAATAATTAAAAAATGCTGAAATCTGGCTATCTGGGCTTGTATATTAGTTTTACCCAAATGAAAACCTTGAACATATTATTTAACTTACCTAAATCTCAATTTTCTCATCTGTAAAATTTGGGTTATTTTGAAAGATATTTTGAGGGTTAAATGTGCAAGTCATGGTAAGTGCTTTGAAGAGTTAATGTTGGTTAAATAATGTTAAATAAATAAAAACCCTTATTCTGTGTGCATATGGAATTTCACTGTTTCCCAAACAGGCCACATATTGTCTTGCCTTTGGAAATTTGCATGTGGGGTTGTTCCATTCAAGAGGCAACTTAAACGTCCTTTCTCTGGTGAAATTTTCTTTGAGACAGGCTAAATGCATGACTCCTTTCTCTATGTTCCAGTGGGGCCTCATAAAAACCTTTATTACAGCCCCTGTTGAATTGTTTTGCAATTGTTTATGTATGTGTGTCCTCAGATAGACTGTTGGTGTAGATGATCTTATTCATCTTTTTATTTCCCTCAGTGCCTATCACATAAAAAGTGTTCAATAAACATTTGTTAAAGGAATGGATTAATTGTGGCACTCTCTTTTCTTGGACTCATGTTGCTTCAGTACCATAAAAGATTTTTTTTCCTAAAAGACAATAGTATTCCAAAGGGCGATTTAATAATTTTGTGACTTGAAAAAAATCTACAGTTTGTATAGGATGAACATTTTTCTTCTCTGGGAACTTTATCCTGCTGATGTGAGCAAAATGAATACAGCGTTACCCTGATTAAAATTAGCTTAGATTAGACTTTATTTGATTTTTATTTGGAAAACAGGAAATATGTGTGACAAAATAGACAAAAAATGTGAAAGGAGAATTCATTCTCTTCTCTTGCATAATTCTCTTGATGCACTATTGCCTTTTATACTCAAACCTTGTTGACTACCAGGAAAGTTGTTCTGCACCACAGTTAGATATTGTGAGAATTTTTGGGTTTAACCTTGCAAAAATTAGCAGTTTTGCTGACCTGGAACAAAATGTCAAAGTAGGTGAAGTCTGGAGTTGGAAGCCTCCACTCCCAGATTCTCGTTTCCTTTTGAGATCCTCTGCCCTCATGATGACCTCTGCTTTTTCCAGCCTCAACTGCCAGTTCTCTTCCTTAGGACTCCTTCCACATGCCTTTCCTAGCTCTGCCTGTCTGTGGAAATTTAGTGATTATTACATTCAATCCAAGATGGACCTCTGTTCTTCTGCTCTGATCTCAGGCAAACAGCCTGCACTGAAGCATCTAGAATGTAAAGGTTTGACCCAGAGGAGAGGCTTCAGTGCCTTTACTAGGACGCTGTAAGAGATATTTTGTTAATGAAGAGCTCCTCCACATCACTCTTTTGTGGGTAAAAGAGTCCTTGAGCGTCAGTGCTGTCAACTGCCATTGGAAACCAGAAGAGAAAAGCAACTATTCCTCCATTCATTATGGTATTGTAAACGGGCCACAGACTATGAAGTCAGGAAGACCTGGGTTTGCACTTTCTCCCAAAAAGTCTGGTTATGGTTGGCATTGCATGACTTTTTCCCAGTTTCCACTTAAAATGAGAATGTAAAATGAGAACGATGGGAATGATTCCCAGCTGTAAAATGGGATGATGTCACTATATAGGAAGCGTTTTGGTAAAGGTTAAATGAGATAACATTGGTCAACTGCTTAGAAATGGGCCTGGCACAAAGGAGTATGTCATCGATAAAAGATATAACTACTAGTATTTTCAACCATTCAAGCTTTAATTGATGGCTAACTTCATCCCAGCTATTGTGTTAATAACCGAGGCTTCAGGTAATCTCATATCTTTATTGTAGCCTAAATTTTGTGCTTATATATACTCAGACCCTTTAGACACTTTCCCTAAGTAGTTTTCCACCTTATACTTAGGATCAATCCCCCTTGGAAAGAGAGTAAACGTTGAGAATGGCAAAGGACAAGACTGTTCTTAGGGCACAGGATTGATAACCTGTCCCAGAATGCAGTGTGCCACCATGAAAATGATTTGGAGACTGGAGAATCTGCCAAAGTTAATCAGGGAGTATTAACGGTTTATTGAAATCCCTTATATTTAAGGGGAGAGGTGAAGAAGACATAGGGGATTTAAAGGAGGCCATTTGGTAGCCAAATGAGAAAAGCCCATAATATTTAGTTTGCATTATCAGCTCCAAAATAGTGTGACTTGTGTCTGGGTTCCATGCTGGTCTCTTTTCCTCTTGGAGAAGCTTCCCTGAATCACTTTTTAAAAAGTAGTAAAGGTTCAAAATGAAAACTAAGATTTTTTAACCTAGACCACTAACAGCTACTGTGCAACCACACTGGAGAGCCTACTCTTTTGGAAATATAAAATCAGTATCACTAACCTACTACCTTTAAGTGCCTTTTCTATAAATTAAGAATATTTGATAACTGAAATCCACTGGAAGAATATTTGCTTCTTTTCCTACACAATTTCAATGGCTTATTCTGCTGTACATGTTAATAACACATGTTTCTTCTATTTCTACAAGTAGATTCTGTTTGATACCCTTTCATAGACCTTTGATTAGCTCTCAATTGCTTGAAGGGTAAAATTTAGGGATCATTCAGGGACGTAGTCCCTCAGAAGACTGACCAGACTCCTCCAGTGGAAAGCTGCCAAGTTTCTTTTTTGTGTGAACTTCTTCAGCAAAGATTTCAGTAGTGATATTTATGGAAAATTGCATTACCCTTCTCCATTTATTTCACTATTGAACCAATAAACATCTTTTCCTGAAATGGACTCTGTAATGTAGCTTTCGCTACATCCTTTAAGTTTGATGGTCAACCTGTGTGCACCAAAGTTGATATTAATGTTGATGAGATCAGATTAAGTGTAAGTGCGATTTTTAATTTATCACAGTTTCTTCATTCAAGCTTAACTGTAACTGGAAAGTTGCAATAAAGCGCTTAATAGTGTTATGTGCAGCAAAAATTTTACATCCTTGCACAAACAGAATTTATGTGACAATGTAACGAAATAATAATGAGTTGGTAATGAATATATACAAATTTTCAGGTAAGATTTTAACTTCAATTTAGGCAATTTTATATTACATGAAATAAACTGTATATGGCTTAATTCAATTTTTAAATTATTCATCTTTTTAAAAAAATAGATTACCTAAAGTAGTGCTTCTCCGACTTAAGGGTGCATTAGCACTGCTTGGAAGACTTGTCAAAACATGGCTGGCCCTCCCTTTCTCCCCTTCCTTTTAACTACTACCTCCCCCACTACCCCTGGGGTTTGATCAGTTGGTTTGGGGTGAGGTCTGAGAATTTACGTTTATAACACAGTCCAGATGAGGCTGCTACTGCTAGTTGTGAGGAACCACAATTTTAGAACCACTGATCCAGGGATTGTGATGTAAGAGAAAGAAGAAAGTCTTAGGAAACAGATTCTAGTATCATTGGCTTCTCCACATACAAGCAGTGTAACTGTAAATGGATCTTCTTTTTGGGGGGCTTATATTTTCATTGATGAAATAAGGATAAGACTGTTTGTCTTGCCCATTTCCCATGGATAGGAGGATCAAAGACCACACTCTGAGTAAATACAGGACAGTATTAGCATTGACACAGAGTAGGAATTGCTTGATGGAAGCCTTGGTGCTTCTCAGGCTATTATTTACAAAAGCATACTTTGAATTAATTGAGAAGACCTGTATTACAGAATGGGAATTCAAACCTCTCAGTTTTCTAAGAGTTATCTTAATTTACATGCTGCATAAATAGTAATATTTGTAGAGAACCTCAGGACTCCAATACATAATCAGGTCAGAGGAGCTGATTACAGAGACAGTAAATTAATCTTCTTTTAGTACTAATTAGCATAGAAACTTGGTTCTGAGTCTGCATTTACTTAAGAAGACCTACATCTTTTCCTTCTCATTTTTTTACTCATCCAGAAAGCATTTATTGAGGTCCCACTATGTGTCGGGCACCATGTTAGGAATGCTGTTTCAGAGATGCATTCATTGTATTCACAGTCTGTACAAGTACTTAGAATTCAAAGTAATAACTGTTACATAGAGGACCATGCTAAGCAGTACAGGAGCACAGAGCAAGGGAAGACCGGATTCTGCCTGAAGGGGTCAGGGAAGGCTTCCAGTTATTGTTGCATTCATTCTAAAAAACAAGTGTACAGATATCTCGGAGGCTGCTCCAAAGTCAGTCAAATATATCACCCTCATAATCCAAAGGAAAGAGGAGAGAGTACAAGAGAGGAATGTAGTATTCATGTAAGGAAAACAAACACCTAAAAGCGATATGTGACTCCTTCCATTTTAAAAACTCTTGTTCCTGAGGATCAAGTACTTGGAATCATTCATTCACTCATCCACTTATTCACCCCATCTCTAGATCTGAACATTTCAAGGGCTTTTCAAAGCACTTGAAATAAAACCCCTGTTGACTGTCATGGTTGGTAAGGTCACACACAGGTTGGCCATGATACGGCCAAAGATGGTCACTGCCTCCCTCACCTCCTGCCACTTAGCTCCATGCTCTCTTGAGCTACACTGATTGGCTCTCTGTTCTTTTCCAAACCACACCCTCTGCCATCTCAGTGCCTTGGCATTTGTTTTTTCCACCTGGCTCTTAGCATGGCAAACTCTTCTCACCCTCCTGGTCTCAAGGTACATGTCTCCTCCTCAAGATGTCTTTCCTGGTCCTTGATTCTGACATCTATCCCCCTCCTTCCTATCATCCTTCATCAGATCACTCTGTCCTGTTCCACTGGAGGATTTCACAGGCTTAAATGATACACTACTTTGTTATCTACCTTCCCTATTCTGTTTTGTCTCCACTGTCAATCACAATACTTTTTCTGCAAAAGAGGTTTTTTAATGTCCATTTGTAGAATGAACAGATATTTTTAGAATGCTTGCCAGGATTCAAAAAATGATCACCTGAGATAAAGCTGAGAACTTTGGCGCTGGACTGCACAATTAAGACTAAGCTAACTGGGGTCCACAAATAAAGGTTCCATTTTCTGAATGGTGATATTGAGGCTTCTGAGCTTCTTCCTTGGAACATGGCTCTTGGTAGGAGCAAAAGGGAATCTACGTGCAAGGAGCACAGCTGCGGAATCTGTGGTCACTCACTTGTCTCTCTTGTAAGGGTTGCTGTTACAGATTTGGTAAAATAGTCTGGAAGAATCATGAGGATTCTACCTACATTGAGACTTTTGAGTTAGCCGACTAGTAAGAATTTTTTAGCACCCACAGGGCATAGCATTAGAATAAGTAAGCAAATAAGCTAGGTTACACTGCAATTCAATTCAAGGTGTTTTTTTTTTTTTTTTAAGAAAATGTCTTGCACTTAGTACTAACCTGGGAGGCAAGGAAAAGGAATAAGTGTTTTTGTAGTCCCTAACCTTAAGAAGTTTCCAGATGTGGGCGCCTGGGTGGCTCAGTGTGTTAAGCCTCTGCCTTTGGTTCCGGTCATGATCTCAGGGTCCTGGGATAGAGCCCCACATTGGGCTCTCTGCTCATCAGGGAGTCTGCTTCCCTCTCTCTCTGCCTGCCTCTCTGCCTACTTGTGATCTCTCTCTGTCAAATAAATAAATAAAATCTTAAAAAAAAAAAAAAGAAGTTTCCAGATGTGAGGAGGACAGGAAGTATGGTTAAATAACTGTTAAATCAAAATATGGAGTAATCTGTGACTGCAGAATGGAAGGAGCACATTGGACTTTGAATGCCTTAGGACTAAATGTTCTACTTTCATAAAATTGCTTTATCTCTATTGAAAAATAGCCATGGTCTCTAACGTAAAAGACCTCAGTGTTGTCGAGTAGAACTTTCTGCAGTAAAGGAAACGTTCTATAATCTGTACTGTCCAATAAGATAGCCACCAACCACATATGGCTTTTGAGCACTTGAAATATGGCTAGTGTGACTAAGGAACTGGATTTTTAATTTAACTTATGTTAAATTTAAAGAGGAGCATATGACTAGTGTCTGCTGTATTAAGTAATAGTATATGTCTACGGGGAAAGTCAATTTGCATCCACTGGAAGGTTCAGGAGAACCAACACAAGATATGTCTTTGTATAAAACAATTTTTTATTATCGTAAAGTAATTTATTAGGGATAGCACGGTGGCACAATTTGTGTTTGTTATTATCATAAAACAATAATTCTAAATAATATATTTGGACCATCTGTATCACCTTTAAAATGAGGTGGCTTAAAGGAATGTTTGTTTCTATTTTTAAAGCATGTGTTCTTGAAAATACTCTATTTCTTGAGTTTGCAAACTTTGGTGCTGAGACTTCTATAATTTTCAAATGATTGTGATGACAGAAGGAAAAAAGTAATTGGAATTGTAGTTGAGTGGGTACTCTGCAGAATTTTCTTTCACTAATTTAAATAAATCAACATCTTTCCTTGTATGTTAAATTTTTGAAATAAATGCAAAATTGTCTTAAGAAAGGGCTCATAAATATCCATGTACTTTTTGGATATCATTTAGTTAAAGGGCATGAGAGAAAGAGAGAGAGAGAGAGAGAGTGATGAAGAGGGAGAGGGAGAGAGAGAGGGGGAGGGAAGAGGAAGCTATATAAAGCAAAGCTTTTTGGCAAAATTTGGGAATAGTCTCCAAAGTCAGAGGACTGTCAAAGACATAATTTGCATAATCCATTCATCACAACTCATCCAACAAGTATAATCTAGATCAATCACCCACTAGAATCTAATCAGTCACTGGAAAGACAATTATTCACCAACTCTGCTCACTTCACCCACCAGTATCTCCTTACCAATCTTGCCTCAACCCCCTCAGAATATTGAGCAACCCTGACTAATGCCCCCAAAATATTCCTACCAACCAGCATCGACTCACAAAACCAAGGATCCTGGAGTATTAAAAGCTTTCTGTAAATAAAACATCCAGCCAACCCACCAAACAAAACCTGCCTGGCATCCCAATTCAAAATCACCATTTGAGAAAATGGATGCAATTTTATCTGGGCAGACTGGAATAATTTCCTTCTGTTTTGTAAAAAAGAGTAATGGGGGTAGGGTGCCTGGGTGGCTCAGTGGTTCAGGTCATGATCTCAGGGTCCTGGGATCCAGCCCCGCATCAGGCTCCCTGCTCAGCGGGGAGTCCGCATCCCCTTCTCTCTCTGCCTGCCTCTCTGCCTGCTTGTAATCTCTCTCTCTGTCAAATAAAATAAATAAAATCTTAAAAAAAATAAAGAGTAATGGTATTTTGAAGAGTGACCCCCAATTGTGATGATAACAAATGGTGTGCCTTGCTTGACCTCTGATCACTGGCTTTTAGAGGCTTTTTTTGAGATTTGCCTGCAACAGAGGTCCTTCATCTGGTCTCATTGCATCAGCTTTGGAAGGAAAACACAGTGAGACTTCATGATCTTGGGAGGATTATTTTGTTTTGGGGTGGAATGGTCTTTCAGTATTCCCTTAAATTTTGCTTAAGAGCATTTACTTGATTTTTAAAGCTTGTATAGAGTAAGGAGAGGAAATTCATGATTCTGGTGCAGGAGAAAGCTGGCTCTAGCCCATCAGGGCACCGTCCTGAAGAGATTAATCATGAAAGACGCTATAAACTCCAAAACAGAAGCAGTGCTGAGCATGTCTCTGGGTTCCTAGATGTGTCTCAGGGCCCAAGAGATGTGCCCCATGGCCATGTACCCTGCTGAGTGCAGGCGGGCAGTCTGAGAGGGGACACACGTTTCTCAGAACCACCCACGTGTCCACCGGCTGGATGTGCTGGGGTTCTGGGAGAAACGTCTCTCCAGAGAACGTGATTATTGGAAAGACTTGTGGGTTTTTTCTTTAATAAAGAAGTGGGGCCCCAAATAACTTGGATCTGCTTGTCTTTTGTTCCCTACTTGGTAGAATAGAAGGTTCGTAACTGGCGTGGGTGTGTGAGTGGGTTTTTATGGCCAGTGATGGGGAGGGTCAGAATGTGTTTGGTAGCTATTTAGTGAAGGCTGTTTTCAGGTGGTAATTTTTAAGTGCTCTTCTGGGCATAATAGGGACCAGTTTAGGTGTTTAATTGGAGCCTCTGGACAGCTGTCACAATCCTGCCTGCAACTAGGGAGGAAGAAAATGTAAATAATGAAATTCACATAGAAAATTAAACTGGCCTGTGTGCTGGAGATCATTACTTATATGAATTACAAAATGAATATTTTATGTTTGACAGCTAAATTGGTTCATTTTTTTTTAAATAAAGGGTTTGGATCAGTTATAGAAGTGTAAATTTCATCAAAATTTGTCCAGGAGCTTGTTAATAATTCTCACCTTAAACTCATGCAACTCTCACATGCTTCAGAAACACTTGGCTATTATTGATGAACCATAAATGGCCAACTAACCCAGACTTCAATTTTATCTCATCTTTTGGATATTAAATTCACTTATTTCGCCCCAACCTGAATTGGTGTCCGAAATAAAGATGCTCTTCTAAACACTCCTCAGAGGCTTCTGAAGTTCTCTGATGGCCAAATCAGACTTACTCTGTGGCAAGGTGGTGGTGGTGGTATTTGGGGTGTATCTCTCTGGAGACCTCAGGAGGAGTGAAAAGGTGAGACAGCCCTTGGAGCGGAATGCCTGAGTGGGCCACTTTGCCTGTTGTCAAGACAGACCTGCTGGGTCTCTCACAGAATAGAATCGAGATGCCCCATATGGATGCTGGGGGCAGTCTGTAACAGAAGGTGTAAATGCCTTTTCCTAGCTGTTGATATACTTTTGGAGTTTGCTTGGGTGGAAGGTCTACCAGATAAAACTGTCCAGGATTCTAACTTAGTCCTCAGTTCTGGCTGGCGAGCCAGAAACTTCAGACCAACAGGTGAAGGACACTTTGACTATGCCTACAAAGGAGCATTTGAAGGATTATAAGGGTCTCCATTTTTGTCATCGAAGTTCTGTGATGTGGAGGGCGGTCAAGTGCTTCAACTAGACAATGGAATTAAAAGCGGAAAGCCACACGTATCTGTGTCCTTCAGAGTGTTACACAAGTTTAAATAATCTCCTCTGTGGGAAGGTCTGTGGAAGACTTAGGTAGCACAGTTACAAATGATTTACCTGTTTGGAAGGCCCTGTGTGCTGGTGGCCATTTGGGTTTATCTTAGGTGCAGGGAACATTTGGAAAAGGAAAGGAACAGACATTCTTGGGGAGACATTTCAAGCTACATATACTCTGAGTGGGGGCAGGGTCTAGTTTACAAAAGGAAGGGTTAGGGTGTGCAGAGACCTGTGTAGTGGTTTATTTTGAAGATTTCTACAAAATACTCGAGGGCAGAATCCTTTAGCTAAGGTCGGGGCTAAACCCCAAAGCACCTGGGCTCTGGAGCCAGACACCCAAGTTTGAGTTCCCACACAGCCGATAGACTGTTACCTAGCATCTCTGTGCCTTAGTTTTCTTGTTTGTAAAATGGGGATCATAGCCATATCTGCATCACTAGGTTATTATGAAGATTGACTAATCTACTAGTAGTAAAATGCTTTCAATAATGCCTGCACATATTAAATACTACCCATGTTCATTAAATAAATACATCAATATTTGGGGTGGCAAGACATTCTTAAGAGGTGGACCAAGATTGATGCTAAGGATGGAAGTCAAGAAGATGGATGAAAATTCGTTTTGCGTTATGCTGCCTAGCATTGCTGGTACACATACCTTTCTCGGGAGCACAGTCAAGTATAATCAGCTCCTTGTCCCTGGAGCTCCCCCAGGTGGGGGTTGTGGAGATATAGGTCCTCAAAACCTGGTACAGGCTTTCTGAAGAAGCTGCCTTTTGAAATCGAAGAGAGCTGAAAGGCCCTCGGGTTTACATGCGACAAGTGTGACTATCGGACAGTTAAGTAACTAGCAGGGTCTCAGTCTAAGAACATTAGTTCAGGCCAGACACGTAAAGCAAAGTTAAGCCATGCTGTACTTCTGAAATGAAAGTCAATGCTATTTAGAACAGTTGCTATTTTATTATTAACAGTACATACTAGCCTTATTTCTAGAAGCACCACGAGATGTATTGATGAGTCAAGCTCCATTTCCTTCTGATAAACTAGCCAAGTTTAATTCGCTATTCATAGTCTTGGTGAGGATAAATCACCAGCCCATCAGAACCATTGTATTCTGATGTTGAGGTCTAGCTTTGCCCGAGGGAGAAGACTTGGACTGGAAGGGTATTATTTTGACAGACTACATAAAGTATCCCTGATTCAACAACATTTTAGAGCCATGGTGCCCCAAATAAAGATGAACTAGGGCAAAATTTGACCTTTTCACTTTGAGAAAGTAATCCTGAAGTTGCACCTTTATTCCTAGACAAGCGGAAATCCTTAAAGAAAAATTGTGTGGTGCCCTGGAGCTGTTTGGGGGGGGGTGACAGGGGTTAGCAGGATGTGAAGGTGTCCCCTCAGGACGTGGGGCTGTTCACGGGATGGATTTCACTGCTTATGAATGACACTTAGGACTCCCAAGCATCACATGGAAGCATCTTTTAAAAATGCCACTGGCAGTGGGTGGAGCTCCCAAATGCTGTGTTTGGTGACTAACTGGAATGGAAAGGAGTTGGTCCTCGGAGTAAAACAGGGACCGTAAAATGGGAAAGCAGCCTTCCTCTAGATCACTGGGTATAAGCAAACAAAGGAATGGTAAATCAGAAACCGGGCTCCTAGAGATGGAGTGTGTGTATGAGGCGCTACTCACCCAGCGGGCACTGCGAACACGGTGTGGTCCCCGCGCCCCCTCGCCGGGAGCTCGCGGAGCCCCCTTCTTGCTCTCGGTTTGTCCTTTCCCGCGGATGGAGATGGTCAGAACCAAACGAGCACCCTGCTCCGTGTGTGCTGCAGAGTGGGAGAAAGAATTGGTTGGGGGCTTTGGCAGAAAATCCCGAGAGGTTCATCGATTACACCACAGTTCGTCTTTTCTCCCAGCTTGCTCTGCTAATCTCCTTCTCTCGTTCGGCCACAGCGCCTCGACGTGGCAACCTTTTAACTCGTTTACAAGATGGCCTGCTCTTTGGCGGTGTTAATGTCCGAGTCAGGTTGAAAGTGCGCAGAGATACCTCCTGTTTTCTGGTTTGGTGGATCCCCAGGCTGGGTCGAACTTCCTGTCCTCGGCATCCCGCTGGGACACGCTGAGGTGGGGTCTCGGCAGATGCTAAGCACTCTGAGGCCCAGATGGGTGTAAACGTGGTCAGCGTTATTGGTGTTTAAGGGGTCTTATAAGTGGCTCTCACTCCGCATCAAAGTCATAAATAACCGAGAGAAAGGCAAAAGAGTCAGGCAGGTGAAGATGAGGACTCCAGCTTTATTCCTGATGGAGATGTTGGAGAGCACAGCTGAGGTATGCTGCCAGCGAGGCATTGTTCCTAAATCAAGCTCTGAGTGGGGCCTTTCCATTCCAGGCAGCGCGGGAGAGCCCCCCATTGGATGGAGAGGTAGAGCTAAAAGAAAAGGTGGACCAAGTGGCCAAGCCACGGATAACAGCTTAGGATTCTCAGAGTATGGTCACCCATTCCCTGAGATCAAAAGTGTTTGCATTTTCACTCTCTTTCTCTCAAAGGCACACAGTGGAATTTTCCAGAGGCCACGTACATGTAATATTATAAAAGATTGGTAAGAAAATTCATGTGCCTTCTCTTAAGTCAGACATTAAAGAGATTTGCAAAAGCGTAAAGCAATGATGCTCTTCTCACTACAATCTTGTTTGGCAAATATATTCTTTCATAAAAATGCTATTTATGTTGACATATGGAGAATTTATCCTTGTTATTTTAAAATAAGTAATCTTTAAAGTTCTCAGTTTTAATTTCAAATACAGTAAATATTGATAAATATAATCCCCCCAACTAAAAGTTCTTAGGGGTTATTTATGACTTTTAAGAGTGCACAGGGATCCTGAGACCAAAAAATTTGAGGATCACTATCTTAAATTAACAATCACATACATCCTGCCTCGTTCCCTGGGTAAGAATGAATGAGGGGAAAAGAGAAGCCAGAAGGTGTTAACTTAGTACATTTCCCAGCGCAGGAGACTTGTACCAACCGCCACCCCCCCCCACTCCCCATCTCACTAGTAACCTAGAACAATCAGGGTAGCAGCTGTTTAAGTTCATTGCTCTGATGTTTCTGAATAATGATGCTAGCGGAAAGTAGGGCAAAACCCTTTCAACTTGAAATGTTATGATACTAAGTTCTTTGGCCTTTCTGTGGATGGGGAATAGGCACCACTTAAAAATCTTAAACTGGATTTCAAGATGGGGAGTTGTGTCAGAGTTTGGAGAATATATGGATGCTAATAGGAAGTTTAGGAAGGAAACAGTAGACCAAGAGAACAGCTGACACTCTGCAACTTATCTCCTAACCAGGAATGGCTTAGATACCCGCAAATTGCAATTTTTTGCATATTTTTCTCTGTTACCTATGAAAAGAAGGCCACCTCTAGAGACAGGAGGGAATAGTGATCAATAGGTCTCTCACACCAACTTGGAGGACATTTTTTTTTTTCCACACTGGTTTTCTCTTTTCATTTGGTATTTCTTCTTTTTAGTCTAAGGAGGGTTGAGATAGGGAAAGATCATGCTTTAAACATAGTAAACTAATGCATATACTTTGATTAAATATAGATTGGGAGTTGGGACTCACTTGCTGGAGATAGGAAGAAAGGCCAAGTTTTATTATCTCCAAATAGCCTGATCCTGGAGGTAGCAGCATGCAGACATTGTAAGTCTCGGTATTTGTTGAATAAATGATACATTCTGAGGTTTGGTCTCAAAATTTAAATATTTAAGGAGGTTTCAAACTCCCTTTCTCCTCCAACATAGATTTGTAAGCTGTGAGTTGTTGAATAAGAATGGTTAATTAAACAAATAATAACAATTGAAGGAAATATTTTAAATTAAGTCTTTATTATGCTTTGTGAAATGACAAGCACACACACATAGTCGCTACCTCACTGACCACCTACACCAAGGCAGGGATGAATTCCAGGGCAGTATACTGAGGTTGAAGTCTCCTGGCTAGCCTCTATACTAGGGTATATGATTATGTCTGATTCAAAGATGAAGAGACCGAAAAACTTGGAGTGGGAGAAGGATCTGAACCCCGGCAGCCCATGCAGGCCCACGGTCAGTGGCTGAGCATGTTGGCAAAAATTGTCCCTCCTACACTGGGAGAGAAAAATTCAGTCCTTTTACGATTACTACCTTCACTTAGGAGGGTGTGCTAGTATTGACTGGCTTTGCCAACAGCTAAGTCTGCAAGAGTTCTTGCGGCTGTTCTGGCCTCTAATGTGTCCAAGCCTCCCACAAAGCAAGTGGGTCCAACTTTCCACATCAGTCTGTTCCTCTCTGAGCTGGCTACACCCCCACGGGCCAGTCTCAACCCAGATGGATGGGAGCTTATCGGCCAGAACTGAATCGCCACAGTGACAGGACAGTCGTCTATGTCTTTTTCTTTTTCATCCACAATGGAAACAGCTTTATTTTGCCCTCTCAATCATTTAGCTGATACCTACTCACTGAAAAAAAAAATTCAAACTTTATAAAAGCACAGTCTTCAGGAAAATAGAAATCGTCCTGACCCTTACTTCCCTGAGGTGGTAGCAATAACGTTTGGGTGAACATTCTTACATGCATCTCTTTATATATAAACCTACAAAGGGAATCATATCACAGGCTATCTTTTAATCCTGGACTTTAAATCATTTTTTATTTTGTCTTATCTCTCCCTCCTCCTCTTATATTTCTCTCCTACTACAGATCATTCTCCTTTACCTAAAGGAACCCATGCTATTAATCTTTTGTAATTTTTTATGCTTCTTCATGCTTTTTAAAGAATCTAAAATATAGTTAATATGTAATAAATATATGATCATTGTTTTGATTATATATGCTCATATAAAGATTTTTTCCATTTTTTTTGTGAACAGGAGGATCAAATACTTACTTGGCTGTCTCTTGTTTTCCCATGTAATAAAACCTTGTGAATATTTCTCAAACTGATCGGTACATACCTAATTCATTCTTTTAATTACATCATAGCAATCCAGTCCATAAACTGGAGCTAGCTAATACCTTTTCAGCTCGACCCTACTGATGGACTTTCATTGTGTTTCTTCTTATATAGTATTGCATCCGACAGAAAAAAATGTTTTCTTTGACCCCGAAGCTGCAATTTCCCTGGAAAGTTTGTCAAAATTATTTACTGGAATCCTTTGTAAGTCCCTCAATTAGAAAAAGCACTCTAATAAAGTCATCGCTGCATTAGTGTAAAAAAAAAAAGTGTGCAAACATCCAAGGGTCCAGTAGTGGTCGGCAAAATTGAATTTCTTATTTCTTAACAGACTGTGTGTTACGAAGCAGACAGATAAGGAAGGCCGCGTGTTTGTAGCTGTGATAGAGGATTGCTTTCTCATTCATGGCGGGCGATGGCCAATAAGCAGGAGAAACAATACCAGCGCGGGCATTGTGTGTGATGCATGGGGTCTGATGGCGGGCAGAATGGTTCAGAGGAATCTGGGAAATAGCGATCCCAATCTCATTGTGTATGGGATCAGGATGAAAATGACAGTGAAACAAGATAGAGCAGAAACAAGTGAACTCTGGAATGGCCAGTTTTAATGGAATGCAGAAATTGTTTAGAATAGGTTGGGAACTGATGGCAGAAAAATAAGACATGGCAATAAAATTTCTGGGGAAGTCATGACAATGCCTAAGTGAATTAGCCAACTAGTAATTTAAGAATTATAGTTGAAACAAGATAAAGGGCATAAAGAATAATATATTAGAGAAAGTAAGATTAAAAGAGACCTAATAAAGTTATTAGTGGTCTATGGCTGCTACAGGGAGAAATAAAAACATAATAAAAGAAAGCTTAGCTACAAAGGCACCTGGACTTTTCCCAGACACGGAAAGACAGTTGGTAATAGATAATGTGTGTCTTTGAGGGTTTCAGTGAGATTTTTGCCTTGGAGATTGCAGGGGTAGGTGAAGGTTGCATTTTGGAAACCGGGATCTTTTTTTTCTCAAAGGAAAGAGAGGGGCAAGCAAAGTACTACTGATTCTGAGATCAGACTAAAAGAAATTGATGAGAGAGGAAAACTGACTTTTTGGATAAGAAAGTGTGTCTTCAGTGTTTTATTTTTTTAAAGATTTTATTTATTTATTTGACAGAGAGAGAGATCACAAGTAGGCAGAGAGGCAGACAGAGAGAGAGGAGGAAGCAGGCTCCCTGCTGAGCAGAGAGCCTAATGTGGGGCTCCATCCCAGGACCCTGAGATCATGACCTGAGCCAAAGGCAGAGGCTTAACCCACTGAGCCACCCAGGTGCCCCAATCTTCAGTGTTTTATCAAGAGTAACCTGAAGTCTAACAGAGGAAAGAAATCTCTATCAAAAGAAGGTCTCCGTTGATGGACACTGAGGATGCCTCTGTGAATAGTGCTGCACTGAATATAGGCGTTCTAGTATCAGGGTGCCTGGCTGGCTCAGTTGCTAAGCGTCTGCCTTCTGCTCGGGTCATGACTGGGGTCGAGTCCTGCATTGGGATCCCTGCTCCGCGGGGATTCTGCTTCTTCCTCTCCCACTCCCCCTGCTTGTGTTCCCTCTCTCGCTGTCTCTCTCTCTGTCAAATATATAAATAAAATCTTTAAAAAAAAAAAGGAGTGCTAGTATCTCTTTGAGATTCTGACTTCAGTTCTTTTGGATAAATACCTGAAAGTGGGATTGCTGGATCTTTTGGTAGTTCCATCTTCATTTTTAAAGGAACCTTCTTCATACTGTTTTCCAGTGGCTGCACCATTTTGCATTCCCACCAACAGCATGCAGAAGTTCCTATCTCTCCACATCCTCTCCAACACTTACTGTGTTTTGTTTTTCTGATAATAGCCATCTTGACAGGTGTGAGATGACATCTCATGATCACGGGATACTTACTATTCGGCCTTAAAAAAGAAGGAAGTTCTGCACTATGGAACAAAATGTGAATCTGGAGGCTATAATGTCAAGTGCAATAAGCCAGTCATAGAGAAGAAATACTGCATGATTCCACTTGTATGAGGAATCTAAAATAGTCAAACTCATAGAATCAAAGAGCAGAACAGTTGTTGCCTGGGGCTGGGTGGAGGGAAATGAGGAGTTACTAATCAACGGATATACAGTGTCAGTCAAGTAAGATGAATAAGCTCTAGAAATCTGTACAACATTGTACCATGAGTCAACAGTAATATACTGTACACTTCACAACTTGTTGAGAGGGTAGATATCATGGTAGGGGTTCTTTCCACAATAAAAAAAAAAAAAAAGAAATTCTCTGTGTTAATGAGTAGGTCATCTAAACTTTTAGTAGGACTTTCCATCACAAATCCAGAGTTTTGGGCACAAAATTCTAGGTGCTTAAAAGGAATGAAGAATTAAGGAAGGAGCGGCAAGATGGCGGAGGAGTAGGAGACCGATTATCATCAGGTCCCAGAAATTCACCCAGATAGCTATCAAACTATTCTGAACACCTACAAATTCTACCTGAGATAGAAGAGAAGAAGAGCAGCAATTCTAGGAACAGAAAATTGACCACTTTCTGGAAGATAGGACATGTGGAGAAGTGAATCTGAGGCGACAGGAAGATAGACCCCAGGGGGAGGGGCCGGCTCCCGGCAAGGGAGCGAGCAGCGGAGCACAGACTCAGAACTGTTAGAAGTCAGCTCCACTGAGGGACATTGCTGCAGAGACCAAGCGGGGGGTGAAACCCCTGCAGGGACAGTGTGGTCTCAGGACCCACCGGGACACAAAAAGACCAGGGGTGTCTGAGCGCGACCGAGCTCCCAGGTCTCAGAGAGAAGCTGGCGGGAAAGAGGGAGCTGAACTGAGGTGTCTCTCAGCTCGGGGTTACCTTGGGCTGTGATCTGAAGCACAGCCGGGCCACTGATCTGTGAGCAGGGACCCCACGGGCGGCAGACCCGGAGAGACCACCTCCTTCCTCCTTTGGGAGGAGCGGCGCGGGAGCGGCTACAGGATCTGCCGGGTTCAGAGATTCTAAACGGGGCCGCACCAGAGATAGAGACACTCGGT
>LNAC01000086.1:0-15198 GCA_002007465.1 Ailurus styani
TTTATTTCAAAGAAATGGAACAAATAATCCTAAAATTTATATGGAAGCAGAAAAGACCCCGTATAGCCAAAGGAATGTTGGGGGGAAAAAAGCAAATTTGGTNAAACCATAAGATACCTAGGAATAAACCTAACCAAAGAGGCAAAGAATCTGTATTCAGAAAACTATAAAGTACTCATGAAAGAAATTGAGGAAGACACAAAGACGTGGAAAAACATTCCATGCTCGTAGATTGGAAGACCAAATATTGTGAAAATTTCTATGCTACCTAGAGCAATCTACACATTTAATGCAATCCCCATCAAAATACCAGCAATTTACTTCAAAGAAATGGAACAAATAATCCTAAAATTTATATGGAACCAGAAAAGACCCCGAATAGCCAAAGGAATGTTGAAAAAAAAAAGCAAAGTTGGCGGCATCACAATTCCAGATTTCAAGCTCTATTACAAAGCTGTCATCATCAAGACAGTATGGTACTGGCACAAAAACAGACACATAGACCAGTGGAACAGAATAGAGAACCCAAAAATGGACCCTCAACTCTATGGTCAACTAATCTTCGACAAAGCAGGAAAGAATGTCCAGTGGGAAAAAGACAGTCTCTTCAACAAATGGTGTTGGGAAAACTGGTCAGCCACATGCAGAAAAATGAAACTGGATCATTTCCTGACACCACACACAAAAATAGACTCAAAATGGATAAAAGACCTCAATGTGAGAAAGGAATCCATCAAAATCCTCGAGGAGAACACAGGCAGCAACCTCTTCGACCTCAACCGCAGCAACTTCTTCCTAGGAACCTCACCAAAGGCAAGGGAAGCAAGGGCAAAAATGAACTATTGGGACTTCATCAAGATTAAAAGCTTTTGCACAGCAAAGGAAACAGTCAACAAAACCAAAAGACAACTGACAGAATGGGAGAAGATATTTGCAAATGACATATCAGATAAAGGGCTAGTATCCAAAATCTATAAAGAGCTTCTCAAACTCAACACCCATAAAACAAATAACCCAGTCAAGAAATGGGCAGAAGACATGAACAGACATTTCTCCAAAGAAGACATCCAAATGGCCAACAGACACATGAGAAAGTGCTCAACATCACTCGGCATCAGAGAAATACAAATTAAAACCACAGCGAGATACCACCTTACACCAGTCAGAATGGCTAAAATCAACAAGTCAGGAAATGACAGATGTTGGCGAGGTTGCGGAGAAAGGGGAACCCTCCTACACTGTTGGTGGGAATGCAAACTGGTGCAGCCACTCTGGAAAACAGTATGGAGATTCCTCAAAAAGTTGAAAATGGAGCTACCCTACGACCCAGCAATCGCACTACTGGGTATTTATCCTAAAGACACAAAGGTAGTGATCCTCAGGGGCACGTGCACCCGAATGTTTATAGCAGCAATGTCCACAATAGCCAAACTATGGAAAGAACCTAGATGTCCATCAACAGATGAATGGATAAAGAAGATGTGGTATATATATACAATGGAATACTATGCAGCTATCAAAAGAAACGAAATCTTGCCATTTGCAACGACATGGATGGAACTGGAGGGTATTATGCTGAGCGAAATAAGTCAATCAGAGAAAGACAATTATCATATGATCTCTCTGATATGAGGAACTTGAGGGGCAGGGTGGGGGGTCGTGGGGGGTAGGGAGGGAAAAATAATGAAACAAGATGGGATGGGGAAGGAGACAAACCATAAGAGACTCCTAATCTCACAAAACAAACTGAGGGTTACTGGGGGGTGGGAGGGTAGGGATAGGGTGGATGGGTTATGGACATTGGGGAGGGTTTGTGCTTTGGTGAATGCTGTGAAAGATGTAAGCCTGATGATTCACAGACCTGTACCCCTTGGGCAAAGAATAAAAATAAAATTTAAAATAAAAAGTGGACACTATATTATAATAAAGGGGTTTATTCAATAAGATGATCTAACAATTATAAATATTTATGCCCCTAGCTTCAGACCAGCCAACTATATAAGCCAATTAACAACAAATTAAGGAAACTCATTAATACAATAACAGTGGGGGACTTTAACACCCCACTCACAGCAATTGACAGATAAGCAGATCAACAAGGAAACAAGGGCTTTGAATGACACACTGGACCAGATGGACTTCACAGATATATTCAAAACATTCCATACTAAGGCAACAGAATACACATTCTTCTAGTGCGCATGGAACATTCTCCACACCAGATCACATACTCAGTCAAAAATCAGGTCTCCACTAGTGCAAAAAGATGGAGAACATACCATGTGTATTTTCAGACCACGATGCTATAAAACTCAAAGACAACCACAGAAAAAATTGGAAAAACCACAAACACATGGAGGTTAAAGAACATCCTACAAAAGAATGAATGGATCAACCAGGAAATTAAAGAATTTAAATACATGGAAGAAATGAAAATGAAAACACAATAGTTCAGAACTTTTGGGATGCAGTAAAGGCAGTCCTAAGAGGGAAGTACATAGCAATACTGGCCTTAAGAAACAAGAAAAGTCTCAAATACATAAATGAAACTTACACCTAAAAGGAGCCAGAAAAAGAATAGTAAATAAAGCCTAAATCCAGCAAGAGAAAATAAAGATTAGAGAAGAAATCAATGAAATAGAAACCAAAAGAACAGAACAGATCAATGAAAACTAGAACCTAGTTCTTTGAAAGAAGATCAATAAACCCCTAACTACATTTGTTTAAAAGAGAAAGGACCCAAATAAAATCATGAATGAAATAGGAGATACCACAGCCAACACTGCAAAAATATAATTATAGGCGAATAATATGAGCAACTATGTATCAACAAATTAGACAATCTCGAAGAAATGGATGCATTCTTAGAAACAAACTATCAAAACTGAAAGAGGAAGAAATAGAAAACCTGAACAGACCCATAACCAGCAAAGAAATTGAATCAGTAATAAAAAACCTCCCAACAAACAAGAGTCCAGGTCCAGATCGCTTCCTAGGAGAATTCTACCAAACATTTAAAGAAGAATACCTATTGTTCTGAAACTATTCCAAAAAATAGAAATGGAAGGAAAACTTCCAAACTCTATGAGGCCAGAATTACTTTCATCCCAAAACCAAACAAAGATTCCACCAAAAAGAATTACAAACCAATATCCCTGATGAAAATGGATACCAAAATGTTCAACAAGGTACTAGCTAAAAGGATCTAACAGTGCATTAAAAGGATTATTCACCATGACCAAGTGGGATTTATTCCTAGGCTGCAAGGGTGGTTCAACATCCAAAAAAAAAAATCAATAAAAGAAGGGACAAGAACCATATGATCATCTCAATTGATGCAGGAAAAGCATTTGACAAAATACAGCATCCTTTCTTAATTAAAACTCTTCACAATGTATGAATAGAGGGAACATACTTCAAAATCAAAAGCCATCTATGAAAAGCCCACNAAGATTAAAAGCTTTTGCACAGCAAAGGAAACAGTCAACAAAACCAAAAGACAACTGACAGAATGGGAGAAGATATTTGCAAATGACATATCAGATAAAGGGCTAGTATCCAAAATCTATAAAGAGCTTCTCAAACTCAACACCCATAAAACAAATAACCCAGTCAAGAAATGGGCAGAAGACATGAACAGACATTTCTCCAAAGAAGACATCCAAATGGCCAACAGACACATGAGAAAGTGCTCAACATCACTCGGCATCAGAGAAATACAAATTAAAACCACAGCGAGATACCACCTTACACCAGTCAGAATGGCTAAAATCAACAAGTCAGGAAATGACAGATGTTGGCGAGGTTGCGGAGAAAGGGGAACCCTCCTACACTGTTGGTGGGAATGCAAACTGGTGCAGCCACTCTGGAAAACAGTATGGAGATTCCTCAAAAAGTTGAAAATGGAGCTACCCTACGACCCAGCAATCGCACTACTGGGTATTTATCCTAAAGACACAAAGGTAGTGTTCCTCAGGGGCACGTGCACCCGAATGTTTATTACAGCATCCTTTCTTAATTAAAACTCTTCACAATGTATGGATAGAGGGAACATACTTCAAAATCAAAAGCCATCTATGAAAAGCCCACAGTGAATATCATTCTCATGGGGAAAAACTGAGAACTTTTCCCCAAGGTCAGGAACACAACAGGGATGCCCACCCTCACCACTATTGTTCAACATAGTACTGGAAGTCCTAGCCTCAGCAATCAGACAGCAAAAAAAAAAGGCATTCTAAGTGGCAAAGAAATAAGACTCTCTCTTCACAGATGACATGATACTTTATGTGGAAAACCCAAAAGACTCCACCCCAAAATTTCTAGAACTCATACAGCAATTCAGCAAAGTCACAGGATATAAAGCCAATGCACAGAAATCAGTTGCATTTCTATACACTAACAATGTGACTAAAGAGAAATTAAGAAATCTATCTCATTTACAGTTGCACCAAAAACTATAAGATACCTAAGAATAAACTTAATCAAAGAGGTAAAAGATCTGTACTCCAGAAACAACACCTGTGAAAGAAATTGAGGAAGATACAAAGAGATGGAAAGAGATTCCATGCTCGTGGATTGGAAGAATAAACATTGTAAAAATGTCTATGCTGCCCAGAGCAATCTACACTTCAATCCAACCCCTATCATTTTCACAGAGCTGCAACAAACAATTCTAAAATGTGTATGGAACCAGAAAAGACCCTGAATCACCAGGAGAATGTTGAAAAAGAAAACCAAAGCTGGTGGCATCACAATGCCTGACTTCCACCTCTATTACAAAGCTATAATCATCAAGACAGTATGGTACTGGCACAAAAACAGACACATAGATCAATGGAACAGAAGAGAGAGTCCAGAAATGGACCCTCATCTCTATGGCCAACTAATTTTTGACAAAGCAGGAAAGAATATCTAAAGGAAAAAAGACTGTCTCTTCAACATATGGTGCTGGGAAAACTGGACAGCTACATACAGAAGAATGAAACTGAACCATTCCCTTACACCACAGAAAAAGATAAACTCAAAATGGATGAAAGACTTAAATATGAGATAGGAATCCACCAAATTCCTAGAGAACACAGGCAGCAACCTCTTCAATCTTAGATACAACAACTTTTTTCAAGACACGTCTCTAAAGGCAAAGCTAACAAAGACAAGAATGAACTACTGGGAATTCATCAAGATAAAAAGTTTCTGCACAGCAATGGATGCAACCAACAAAACTAAGAGGCAACACATAGAATTGGAGAAGATATTTGCAAATGACATTTCTCAAGATTTCTCTCTTCTACCTTTGTAGAGGTCTCTGTTGGCAGGAAGTTGTGTTTTAAATTCTATTTTCCTGAAACTAGAAGCAGAGTTGTCAGCTAGACAATACAAACTCAGAATCCTAGTCATAGGATGCTAAATTTATGCATATCTCAAGTTCTTTTTTTTGTTTTGTTTTGTTTTGATTTTTTTTGTGTGTGTATCTCAGGTTCTTATGGGAGGCTCAGATTCTTCAACCAAAATCTCTCAGACTAGAAGTTTAGTTACAGGAAGACTTTCCCAGTTTGGAATGGAGTTTAATATTATCTGCGAAAGATAACTTATATGACATTAGGAAATACAATCTAGCACAGTGACCGATTTTATTCATATTGGACTGCAAGGAATTCTGGGAGATGGTTTTGTAGTTGGTCACTTGTTTCAGGATCATACAGTTTTTTTCACAGGATTGAGCAAGCATCACCTGCCATAATAAATGTTAATAGTTTATAAAGTATTCTGAATATTGCATTGGAACAAGCTTGCAATTTGAATCTAATCACTTGACTTCCAGCCCCTGATTTGTTTTTAGATTCAGGACACGTAGTAGGCCGTGTTTTAGTAAGGCTCTTGGCAAAACACCACCTTTCCTGGTTTTAGTGGGGGTTTTTTTTGCTTTGTTTTGTTTGCTTTAACCTGACTCCCACCTGAACTAGTTTTACAGTCTAGAGTTTGAAGATGCTACAGAGAATGACAAATTCAAGAGCAGGTTAAAGTGCAGTATTTTCTCCAAAGACCTGTATGTTGCCCCAAGGTTACCTAGAGATTGTGGAAGTGTGAACAAAGTGCCTCCCATAGGAGGACTTAACACTCATTCTGGGGGGGAGGGGGGAAGCGTATTTGAGAGAGAGAGAGAGAGTGTGTGTGTGTGTGTGTGTGTGTGCGTGCACGCACATGCGCGCACGCACACACAAGCGTGGTAAGGAGCAGAAGGAGAGAGAGAAAGAATCCTCATGCACACTCCTCAGCCGGAGAGTGGAGCCCAAGGTGGGACTTGATCCCAGATCCCTGAGATCATGATCTGAGCTGCAATCAAGAGTTGGACACTAGCTCTCAGGGACCACTGCAGGAAAGGGTGTGACTCTGAGGATAAATGGAAGCCCTGCTGTGAATGATAAGGTGAAAGATCATCTTGACCATGCCCCTGCTAGAACAATCTTGACACCTTAGATTCTCCAACAGTGCTCTAGCCCTTTGTGGGACACAGATGTTTTTGAGAATCTGGTAAAAGCCAGTCCCCTCCCAAAATGCACAAGCACAATTTTACATTCAATTTCATGGTGTCCACAGAGCTCTAAAAGCGAAGGGGCAGGAGGCAAGGGGCAGGAAGAACCCCACTCTTGAGTTGTGGTCATTAAAAGTCTCACTGCCTTTGACAAGTAGCCCACCATGAAGAATAAAAGGAAGGTGACAGCTCATTATGATTTGATAAATAAACAAATATCTGTGCTAATAAGTTTGCAGAATGTTAGAAGTAAAGGAAGCAATCCACTTGTATTCTTTCAATTATAAAGGTAATTCAACTGATGCATTGTTACCTATGAAGACACGCTTACAGGGTCTCCTTTAATTGAAAGATAAGGATGATTTGTGATCAGTAAATCCAGAACTGACATGTATTGGTCCTTGAAATGTTTGATATTGGTGAATCTCTGTCTTGAGAGAGAGAGACAAGACAGGAGGTAGAAAGGAGAGGGGGTAAGGGAAGAAAGATTTCGTTCCTTTGTTTCTCAGCTTAGTTATCCCTTTCTTCAGTCCAGCCCCTATCCAAAATTATAATGTTATAATTTTCTCAAGATCAGAATCTCTTCTGTATTTATGTGGAGGTAAAAGGAATGCACACATATGCTAATCTGGAGAGGGGAGGATGGCATTTTGTGGCCTGTAGTTGAAGTTCACTTTCTGAAATGTAAGTGACCTGCCTGACCTAAGGGAACAGGAAATGTGTCCTTTCTGGATCAGTACCTGACCTGGCCTTGAACACCCTACAAGACAGGACACTTGAGCTGAGCACAAACTGTATGCATGATAGCAGGTCAACACCATGCAGGCATGCATCCCAGGCAGGGGAGCCTTACATCCAAGGGCACTGGGCAGAGGCAGAGCAGGGTGCATGAGGACTGCTGCACACCACCCTGCAGAACCTGTAAATGCACTGATCAGCTTTGTAGGACACAGTATCACATGTCTTCTTCTGAGGAGGTGGATTGGGGAAGCTTAGTGGAGAAACAGATCAACCCAATCTCAATCCTAGTACTGCCAGATTGTATGGGCATCAAAAATCTGGCCTATTTGTTTAGAAGAATCTATGTTCCTGAACCCTGCCTTAGATCTACTGAATCAGTATCTTCAGGGACAAGGGCTGAGAATCTGTATTCCCAATAAGCACCCACAGGATTCGGAGGTGGGTGGCCCTTTGAGAAATGCTGGACTAGATGATCTCCAAGGATACTTCTCTCTCAAGGTCTTAGGAGGAAAAGAGTCTCATCTTCCACCCCCATAAAGCGTGTTTCCTGTCTCATCCATTTTCATTCTTGATTAAACTTACAATGGGTATTAAGGAGGGTATGTGTTGTGATGAGCACTGGGTGTTATATGCAACTAATGAATCGTTGAACACTACATCAAAAACTAATGATGTACTATAGGTTGGCTAACTGAACATAATAATTCAATTTGAGGGGCACCTAGGTGGCTCGGTGGGTTAAAGCCTCTGCCTCCAGCTCAGGTCATGATCCCAGTGTCCTGGGATCGAGTCCCACATCGGGCTCCTTGCTCAGCAGGGAGCCTGCTTCCTCCTCTGCCTGCCTCTCTGCCTCCTTGTTAAAATAAATAAAATCTTTAAAAATAAATAAATAAAAAATAAAAATTGAATTTGAAAAAAAAAGTTGGACAGTTAACCGACTGAACCACCCAGGTGCCCCAACACACTCATTTTAAATACATTATCTATGCTCCTTAGCACACAGTGTATTTACATATACAAGATTTCCAAGTCTCACCCAATGTGAATTCTGCACACAGACTACAGCAGAGAGCTAACTTGTCAGAACTTTGACAATTGCAGTCAATGCACATTTAGTTCACATGCTAGTGTTACCAAATCCAACTAAAGGAACTAAAAGGACATTTTTGCATTCTAAGTAGTTAATGCTGTATGTTTAGTTTATTAGCAAATACACATTTGGAGGACTAGTTCTGCAGTTGGTATTTTGGGCAACATTCAGCTCACATACTAGTTAGTATATACGGGAACTAGTACATACAGTGGGGTTCTCGGTGTTAAGCACAAAGTATGCAAGCTATTGCTGTTTCAGCTGCTGGCAAGGAGATTATGGCTTTATGTAGTTATATACCCAAACACTACTCTAGGAGACAAACTGTACTTTCCATATCCTTAAAGTTTCCATTTCTAGAAAGGGAGAAGTTTGTGATACACTCCATAGTTAGGACTCCTGGGGCTCAACTGTTATAAGAACTTTTAAAACTCATTTTAAAAAGACTTGCTACTTCCACAAGAAACTTTGCATAATTGAATTCTTTATAGGAGTTTGTGTGAAAAGCTGAGTTTGGAACATTGGATGTTATTAAATATCACTTGTTGAAGTATAACTTCTATTTGTTTATAAAAAAACCAAAATACCAGAAGCCTAGAATGTCAGGTTAGCTGTAGCCACTGTGTTGCTTGTCATGGCTGTGTAAACACTTCAAGGAAGAAGTCAGTGTATCCTTTTCATTTGGAGCAGATCCCTCAAACTATGGAAAGAACCTAGATGTCCATCAACAGATGAGTGGATAAAGAAGATGTGGTATATACATACACAATGGAATACTATGCAGCTATCAAAAGAAATGAAATCTTGCCATTTGCAACGACGTGGATGGAACTAGAGGGTATTATGCTGAGCGAAATAAGTCAATCAGAGAAAGACAATTATCATATGATCTCTCTGATATGAGGAACTTAAGGGGCAGGGTGGGAGGTCCTGAGGGGTAGGGAGGGAAAAATAATGAAACAAGATGGGATCGGGAAGGAGACAAACCATAAGAGACTCCTAATCTCACAAAACAAACTGAGGGTTACTGGGGGGTGGGAGGGTAGGGACAGGGTGGATGGGTTATGGACATTGGGGAAGGTTTGTGCTATGGTGAGTGCTGTGAAAGGTGTAAGCCTGATGATTCACAGACCTGTACCCCTGGGGCAAATAAAAAAAGAAAGAAAGAAATGGGCTAGAATCTGAAACTTGGTAGTAAAGAAAATAAACGCAATATAGTGATAGGACTCTATTCCACATGAAAAACAGTAAATATTTTTTCCTTATTACTACAGGGGACCCAAGTCATATCACTTTCTGTGTGAACAGAGACCACTGCCAACATCCTCCTTTTTAGGGTCTCTTCTTAGTGGCTCTAACCCTCTTCCTCCAGAAACATATTTGGACAAACCAAGAATGTGTAACTAGTGGCCATCCAGTCACTTCGGGGTCTCAAGCAGATGGCTGCTCTTGATATGAAAACCCACTTTTCATGTCTGAGACTGTTTCTCATCAATACATCCACATCCTCAGCCCTGAGTTTAGGAAAATAGGTGAAATTTCTAAGGAGGGCAGCAGGAGTACAAGTATCATCTGTGTGCTGACAAAACCACCTTAGTAACAGAGGACTTATACTGGCAGGAGACTATTCATAAGTTTTGGTTTTGATTGTCATTTTTTTACCACAATTTTATTTTATTTTATTTATTATTTTAATATCAGAGGTAGAGTTTAGTGATTCATCAGTTGCATATATAATACCCAGTGCCCATTCCATCAAGTGCCCTCCTTAACACCCATCACCCAGTTACCCTCTCCCCCCACCCACCTCTGCTCCAGCAAACTTCTATATTGTTCCAGTTTTTTCCTATAGTTAAGAGTCTCTTATGGTTTGTCTCCCTGTCTGATTGCATCTTATTTTTCCTTGCCTTCCCCTATGTTCATCTGTTTTGTTTCTTAAATTCTACATATGAGTGAAATTATATATTTGTCCTTCCCTGACTTATTTCACTCAGCATAATACCCTCTAGTTCAATCCTCATTGTTGCAACAGGCAAGATTTCATTTCTTTTTGATGGCTGAGTAATATTCCATTGTGTATATATATCCATATATATGTGAATACCACATCTTCTTTATCCATTCATCTATCGATAGGCATCTCAGCTCTCCATACTTTGGCTGTTGTCAACATTGCTACTGTAGACATTGTACAAGGGGAAGTTGCCCCTTAGGATCACTACCTTTGTACCTTTAGGTAAATACCTAGTAGTGCAGTTGCTGGGTTGTAGGGTAGCTCTATTTTTAACTTCTTGAGGAACCTCTGTTTTCCAAAGTAGCTGTACTACCTTGCATTCCCACCAACAGTGTAAGAGGGTTCCCCTTTTTCTGCATCTTTGCCAATACCTGTCATTTCCTGACTTGTTAATTTTTGCCATTCTGACTGATGTGAGGTGGCATCACATTGTGGGGGGGGTGTTCTTTTTTTACATTCATTTTTATTTATTTATTTGTGTGTGAGAGAGAGAGTACAAGCAGGGGGAGGAGGAGAGGGAGAAGCAGACTTTCTGCTGGTAAGGTGCCCAATGTGGGACTCGATCCCAGTACCCCGACCTGAGTCGAAGGCAGAGGCTTAACTGACTGAACCACCTGGACATCCCTCATTGTGGTTTTGATTTGTAATTCCCTGATGCCAAGTGATGTGGAGCATTTTTTCATGTGTCTGTTGACCATTTAGAAGTCTTTGGAGAAATGTCTATTCATGTCTTCTGCCCATTTTCTTCACTGGATTATTTGTTTGGTGAGTATTGAGTTTGATAAGTTCTTTATAGATTTGGAGACTAGCCCTTTATCTGGCATGTCATTTGGAAATATCTTCTCCCATTCTCTAAGTTGTCTTTGGTTTTGTCAACTGTTTCCTTTGCTGTGCAAAATCTTTTTATCTTAACGAAGTCCCACTAGTTCATTTTTGCTTTTGTTTCCCTTGCCTTTGGAGATGTGTCTCCTGCTCAGTGAGGGGCCTGCTTCTCCCCCTCCTCCCTGTTTATGCTCTCTCTCCCTATCTCTATGTGTCTCTGTCAAATAAATAAGTAAAATCTTAAAAATGCTCAAGTCCAGAATTGTGATGTCACCAGCGTTGGCTTTCTTTTTCAACATTCCTTTGGCTACTGAGGGTCTTTTCTGGTTCCATACAAAATTTAGGATTATTTTTTCCAGTTCTGTGAAAAAAAAGTTGAGGGCATTTTGATAGGGATTGCATTAAATGTGTAGATTGCTCTAGGTAGCATAGACATTTTCACAATATGTTTTCTTCCAATCCACGAGCATGGAACGTTTTTGCATTTCTTTATGTCTTCCCCAATTTCTTTCATGAGTGTCCTATAGTTTTCTGAATACAGATCCTTTATCTCTTTGGTAAGGTTTTTTCCTAAGAATCTTAAGTTTTTTGGTGCAATTGTAAATGGGATAAATTCCTTAATTTATCTTTCTTCTGTCTCATTGTTGGTGTATAGAAATGCAACTGATTTTTGTGCATTGATTTTATATCCTGGCACTTTGCTGAATTCCTGTATGAGATCTAGAGATCTGCAAGATCTCTGAAGGAAAGAACTGACTCTTTCACAGTTTTTAAGATTGAAGATAAGGCCTTCCAGGATCTGAACTAAAATCACTATAGAGTTCTGTCCTAGGAATAAGAGCCCAGGAGACAAGTATAAAACACTGAAATCTGACTTTGACACAAACCCAGGCCTCCCTGAGTAAGGTGTTCTGCTCCTGGCCTCATCCTAACACCAGGGAGAGAGAAAACCCATCTGAAGGAAGATGCCATTATCTGCAGCCTCTATAGGGGTTTTATTAGAACATCAAGTATAAAATTAAAAAGTACTATACATACAAAGAAGAAAAACTTTATGATCAGTGAAGAAAGAAAAAAACTGGAAAAAAAAAACCAGACTGACAGATGACCCAATAATCATACAAGGTTATCAGACAAGGATTATAGATCTTAATGAATATTCTCTTTAAGAAAGCAAAATATGATGAAGTTACTTAAGAATATGAAGAATTCTTCTATAGAATTAGAATCTGGAAAAAAATTTAAATGGATATTACAGAACTGAAAAACATGATTATCTGATAAGCATTTAATTTATAAATTAAACAATAGATTTGGCAGAGCAGAACAGATTTAGTGAACTGGAATATAGATGGATACAAATAACAGAAACTGAAGTAGGAGGGAGGGAAGATAATGGAAAAAATAATAATAAATGAGCATAAGACCCATGGTACATGGTAGATACACTGGAAGTATCTAATATAAATATATGGAAAGAAAAGAGAGAAAATGGGCAGCAACAATGTTCGAGGATATAATGGTTGGAAACTTTCCAGAACTGATGAAAGGTATAAACTCACATATTCAAGAAACACATGCAAAGCAAACCACACATGAACACATGGTAACAAATATTCTGAAAAAACAAAAAGACAAAAGAAAATCATAGCTGTAGCCAAAGATAAAAGCAAATTACATTCAAAGGAGCAACAGTAAAATTTTCAGGTGAGTTCTCAATATAAAAGGAGAAAGATGGCAACAGAAGGAAGTTTTTAATGTTCTGAAAAAAGATCTTTGCCAACTAAAATTCTATACTGATAAATTATCCTTTTAAAAGTGCGGACCAGGGGTGTCTGGCTGGCTCAGTCAGAATAGCATGTGACTCCTGATCTTGGGGTCATGAGTTCGAACCCCACGTTGGGTATAGAGATTACTTAAATAAATACATAAAATTTAAAAATGAAGACAAAACTAAAACATTTTCAGATAAACACTACTTAAGATAATTCATATCTTGCATTCATACACAAAAGGGAATATTAATCAATGGTGTTTGATAATACCTCTTTTCATGTTCCAAAAATCACCTGTATCTTATGAATTGTATATATTCACCATTCATATGGTTTCAGCATAGAATGATGCATACATGCAAAGGAAAATATATTTTTCTTGTTTTTATTTAAATTTAATTAGCTAACATATAAGTACATCATTAGTTTCAGATGTAGTGTCCAATAATTCATCAGTTGTGTATAGGAAAATATATTTTAATGAATAATATTTAATTTTCTGGTCTGGAATATACTCCTCTCTCCTACCAACATATTTAGAGTATGGTCCCATCACCAAAGACATATATCCACCAGGGTGCATTTATTTCTCACTGTGCTATTGTACTGCACAAAATACATGTGTATCATTAATTTAGACAGTGTTACTCTTTAGAAAACATTTCTTATACTTCACCATAACTTTTAATTAATAATTGCTTAATATATTATTTTACATATAGTATATTTTAGCTAAGCAGTGAACTATTGTTAAATATTTATTTCCAAACAATTAATAGTACAAATTAAGGGGCACCTGGGTGGCTCAGTGGCTTAAAGCCTCTGCCTTTGGCTCAGGTCATGATCTCAGGGTCCTAGAATCGAGGCCCGCATCAGGCTCTCCGCTCAGCAGGGAGCCTGCTTCCTCCTCTCTCTCTGCCTGCCTCTCTGCCTACTTGTAATCTCTCTCTGTCAAATAAATAAATAAATCTTTAAAAAAAATAGTAAGAATAAAAATGTCATGAACATAAGATATAATAATATTTCATTAATTTATGCTCCTTTTGAGTTCCAGGAAAGAGAAGTATATTCACATTTTCATAATTTATGCTGAAATTATAAGCTACAGGTGATGTTTTTTGTAATAATTCATGTGAGAAGCAAAATTTTTAATATGCAGAAGACATTGGACAGGACGGCAGAAGAAATGTTCATTGAGTAATAAAACATGTACAGCTACTCAAAGCTGAAAACATCAGAAAGGGATATTTCAGCAACTATCCAGGAAGAGCTACTGTCTATGGTTTATATTGGTCAGTATTTGGTTATAGAAGTATAAGTGACAAAGAGGTAAACTGATCTAGTTCTCCACTCTATGAATAAAGCACTAAGCACCAAAAGTCTCTGACATCTAATGACTGATTAGAGGTTTCAGAAGAAACATGAACCAAAATTGTTCTGATGCAATTGCTCTAGTGCCACCAATACCTGGGGTCATTTAGTTTCTCAGCTGTACATTTCCACATTCTGATGCTGAAGTTCACCTCGTGCATGGAGAGAATTACTGGCAATAGTGCANCATAAAAGAGGACGATGACACAGACATGGGAGCCACAAGTATTGAGAGCTTTGTGGCGAGCAGCTCGGGATGGGATGCGGAAGACAGCACGGAGAATCAGCACATACGAAACAAAAATTAGCACAGTATCTAAGACCACTGTTGACACTAGGACAAAAATCCCATACCAGATGTTCACTCGAATGTCATTACAGGAAGCATGGGCCAAGACAATGTGCTTACAAGCTGTGTTTGGGAGGATGTTACTTTTGCAGAAAGTCAATCTTTTCAGAAGAAATATTATGGGGAAAATCATACAATAACTTCTCAGGAAGACGGTCACACCAATCTTCCCAATCAGAGCAGGTGTGAGAACAGTGGTGTATCTCAGGGGGTAGCATATGGCAATGTAGTGGTCAAACGCCATCACCAGCAAGACCCCTGACTCATAGACAAAAGTGGAAGAGAGAAAGAATACCTGAGAGATGCAGCGATCCAGAGAGATCTCCCCAGCATGGAACCAGAAGATGGCCAAGGCCTGAGGTACTGTGCACGTGGAGAGGACGAGGTCTGCTCCGGCCAGCATGCAGAGGAAGAGGTACATGGGTTCCCAGAGGCTGCGCTTTGTGAGGATAATGCAGATGAGCAGGCTGTTCCCAAGCAGGGTGATGACATAGGAAATGAAGA
>LNAC01000086.1:23130-114661 GCA_002007465.1 Ailurus styani
GGTCAAACGCCATCACCAGCAAGACCCCTGACTCAGAGATGAAGGTGGTATGGATGATGAAGAGCTGAGTAATGCAGCGATCCAGAGAGATCTCCCCAGCATGGAACCAGAAGATGGCCAAGGCCTGAGGTACTGTGCACGTGGAGAGGACGAGGTCTGCTCCGGCCAGCATGCAGAGGAAGAGGTACATGGGTTCCCAGAGGCTGCGCTTTGTGAGGATAATGCAGATGAGCAGGCTGTTCCCAAGCAGGGTGATGACATAGGAAATGAAGAAGGGGATGGAAATCCACCTGTGCTGGTCTTCCAGCCCGGGGATGCCCAGTAGGCGGAAGACCGTGTGGTTAACAGCAGTGTGGTTTAAGGCAGTCATGCCTGAACCAGACCTTCCTATTCACAAAGAGGAAAATTCAGTTTATACACGAAGATTTTCTTTGCTGTTACCAAGGACTTTTCACATCTACTTAATGCTATTCCATTTTGAGAGTGCCAGGAACTGTCATACTAATGGTAAATAAGACAGTTTGTTCAAGAAAAGGGAAAGAAACAGACATTTAACTATAGAGAACAAACTGATGGTAACCAGAGGGGAGGTGGGTGGGGGAATACATGAAATAGGTGATGGGGATTAAGGAGGGCACTTGTTGGGATAAACACACACTGATGTATGGAAGTGTTGAATCACTATATTACACACCTACAACTAATAGTACACTATGTTAACTAACTGGAATTTAAATAAAAACTTTTTTAAAATAAAAAAATAAATTTTAAAAAAGATTTGTTTTCTGAATAAGGTCTTAAGCCCATAAATAAGACATATATTTACATAACTAACTAAAATTAAATGATTAAGGGGCACCTGGCTGGCTCAGTGGGTTAAGCCTCTGCCTTCAGCTCAGATCATGATCTCAGGGTCCTGAGATCGAGCCCCACATTGGGCTCTCTGCTCAGCAAAGAGCCTGCTTCCCCCTCTCTCTCTCTCTGCCTACCTCTCTGCCTACCTGTGATCTCTCTCTCTCTGTCAAATAAATAAATAAAATCTCTTAAAAAAATTAAATGATTAAGTCAATATTCATTATACAGGAAAATTTTAATGTGGAAACACAATAGAAGTAATTCTTGTTATTCATATTTATAATGGCCTTACGAATGACTTCAGGGGCACCTGGATGGCTGATAGGTTAGGCATCTGCCTTTGACTCAGGTCATGATCTCAGGCTCGGATAGAGCCCCACATCGGGCTCCCTGCTCAGCGGGGAGCCTGCTTCTCCCTCTGCCTCTGCCTCTGCTCCTACTCCCTGACTCATGCTCTCTCTCACTGTCTCTCAAATAAATAAATGAAAACTTAAAAAAAAAGAAGGATGACTTCATATCTGAACTTAGCCTGGAACATAAAGTAGGATGTCTTCAGGTTAAGGGATTATCAAGTAATAAATGGAGAGAAGTTGTCTGGGAGTTTAAAAAAAAAAATGTTGACCTGCAAATGCAAAATATGTCTAAAGGAGCCTTCAGCTCTGTGAGGTTGTGATGTTGCACATTTGGAGCAACTGGAAAAAAAGATGGCAACAAAAGTAGGGCTACAGAGCTTGCCAGTTGGTGGCTGGTCTCTGGGTGAAGTTGCATGAACTGGAATGGTTCCTTGTGTACCTCAAGGGCACCTTTAAAAAAACTCAAGTGCCTCACGAAGGCTTCTGCAGCTTCACCCCAAGCATCTTCGGTCCCCTGGACAGCTGTCTCTATCCCTGTGCTGTGTTGTGGAGTTGCTGCCTGAACCCAGGGCCCTGTCACTGCCCACTGTGTCAGTGTGCCCACAGCTCACTCCTTCCCCTCCAATTACATGCAGAGTCTGATCATCAGAGCACCTCCCTCAGGGATAGTAACAGATTCTCAGTGTTTCCCAATCACCTGTAAACTTTCTGCGGTCTGGGAATTGTCTGTTAAGGTATGCATGCTCCCATAATCTGGCACACTGATACACCGTGTGATTCCTCAGTAATGATAAATACTGGATGGGAGGCATGAACGGTGATGATAGGAGCCATGAAGGAGGCCCTTCCAATACCTAAAATGTTTACAGTAATCAGGCTCTGATGTCAGCGTGGAACCTTCTCTGGAAAGGCTCAAAGCTCCAGTGAGAGCTAAAATAGGGATGCAAGTCCAAAGTGTCCCCTCTCCCCCTCCCAGACGGCCCTTTCCATTCTACTGGGAAAGTCCATATTAGTGACTCTGGTCCAGTGGTGTGTTGGGAAAATAGTCCTTTAATAAAACTTTTTAAAAAGCCCTGTTTTATGGTGTTTTCTAATTCCTTAGGTGAAAATACTCCTGTGTAGTCAGTTACATCAGTCCCTATATGCAGAGTTCGAAAGAAATGTAGCATACACATCTTAAGCAGACCTCAGACAACCAACTAGGAAATCCTGGCAATATGCCACTAACCCCAGTAGGTGGTCCTTGTGAAATCAGAGGGCAAGGAATGAGCTTCAGGCCCCCACTGCTGTCAGCACTCCCATTCTACCCACTTACCCACTTACCCCCAACATACACATTTTGGATATTAACCTTTTATCAGTTATGACTTACAAATATTTTCTCTCCTTCCAGAGGTTACATTTTCATTGTGTTGATGGTTTCCTTTATTGCACAGAATCAGTTTAGTTTGATGCAGTTCCACTTATTTTTGCTTTTGTGGCTTTTGCTTTTGGTGTCAAATCTAGAAAATCATTGCCAAGACTAATGTGAAGGAGCTTACCTGCTATGTTTTCTTTTAGGAATTTTATGGTTTCATGTCTTACATTCAAGTCTTTAATCCACTTTGAGTTAGTTTTTGTGTATGGTATAAGATTGTGATTCATTTTCGTTCATTTGCATGTGGCTGTCCAGTTTTCCCAACACCATTTATTGAAGAGACTGTCTTTTCCCCCATTGTATATTCTTGGCTCCTCTATCATGAATTGACTGACCATATATGTGTGGGGTTTTTCTGAGCTCTCAATTCTCTTCCATTCATCACTGTGTCTGTTTTCATGCAAATGCCATACTGTTTTGATTACTATAGCTTTGTTCAAGTTTGAAATCAGGGAGTGTGATGCCTCTACCTTTATTCTTTCTCAAGATTTTTTTGGCTACTCAGGGTCTTTTCTGGTTCCAAACAAATTTTAGAATTGCTTGTTCCAATGGTGAAAAACACCATTGTAATTTTGATAGGGATTGCATAGAATCTGTAGATTACTTTAATAAATTATTAACTAAGAAAGATGTCTGTTACTTCAAGTGTAAACCAGGTAAAAACATGCAGAACTATGAAATTAAATCACTACCTTAAACCACTCACTAAAATTAATTCAAAGGGGATTGAAGACTTAAACATATGACTTGATACTATAAAACTCCTAGAAGAAAAAGGGAAGAAGCTCCTTGACCTTGGTCTGGGCAATGATTTTCTGAGTATGTCACCAACGGCACAAACAACAAAAGAAAGGAACTAACAAATGTGATTATATCAGTCATAAAATCTTCTCCACAACAAAAGAAGCAGTTCGCAAAATGAAAAGGTAACCTGCAGAATGAGAGAAAAGTTTTGCAAGCCATATATCAAAAAACAGGTTAATATCCAAAATATATAAAGAAATACAACTCGATAACAATAAAAACAACAACAATCCAATTGAGAAATGAGCAGAGGAACTAAATAGACATTTTGAAAGAAGACATCCAAAAGGCTAAGAGGTTCATGAGAAGATGCCCCAAATTGGAGAGATCACGACTAACACCAATGAAATAGAAACAATCATCAGAAACTATTATCAACAGCTATATGCCAATAAGTTAAGCAACCTAGAAGAAATGGATACATTCCTGGAAACCTATAAACTTCCAAGACTGAAACAGGAAGAAACTGATAACCTGAATAGACCAATATCTAGCAATGAGATTGAAGCGGCGATCAAAAACCTCCTAAAAAACAAAAGTCCGAGACTTGATGGATTCCCTGGGGAATTCTACCAAACATTCAAAGAAGAAATAATACCTATTCTCCTGCAGCTGTTTCAAAAAATAGAAGCAGAGGGCCAAAATCAACAAGACAGGAAACAACAAGTGTTGGAGAGGATGTGGAGAAAGGGGAACCCTCTTTCACTGCTGGTGGGAATGCAAGTTGGTGCAGCCACTTTGTAAAATAGTGTGGAGATTCCTCAAAAAATTAAAAATAGAGCTACCCTGTGACCCTGCAATTGCACTACTGGGTATTTACCCCAAAGATACAGATGTAGTGAAAAGAAGGGCCATCTGTACCCCAATGTTCATAGCAGCAATGTCCACAACAGCCAAACTGTGGAAAAGAGCCGAGATGCCCTTCAACAGATGAATGGATAAAAAACATGTGGTCCATATATACAATGGAATATTACACAGCCATCAGAAAGGATGAATACCCAACTTTTGTATCAACATGAACAGGTCTGGAGGAGATTATGCTGAGTGAAATAAGTCAAGCAGAGAAAGTCAATTATTATATGGTTTCACTTACTTGTGGAACATGAGGAGTAAAATGGAGGACTCTAGGGGAAGGGAAGGAAAAGTGAATTGGGGTAAATTGGAAGGGGAGATGAACCATGAGAGACTGTGGACTCTGAGAAACAAGCTGAGGGTTATGGAGGGATATATATATACATTGGGATATTATTCACCCATGAGAAAGAAGGACATCTTGACATCTGCAACAACATAGATGAATCTAGAAGGTATAACACTAAGTGAATACCTTAGTCCATCAAATGGACTTTGATGAAGTCCATCAAAAAAAAAACAAATACCATATTATGAAAGGCAAATACTCACATGTGAAATTTAAGACACAAAACAAACAAAGAAAAAAAAGAGACAAAAAGACAGACTCTTAAATATAGAGAACAAACTCGTGGTTACTGGAGGGGAGATGGGTGAAATAGGTGAAGGGGAGTAAGAATACACTTACTGTGATGAGCACTGAGTAATGTTGAATCATACATTGTACACCTGAACTAATAAAACACTGAATAAAAAATTATTTTTTTAAATCTTGGGTTCAAATTCTAGGAATCTATCAATAAAATAAAAGTTAAAAACTCAGAGAACTTTATGAAAAAGATGTTCTTAGCGGGCTTATTTATACTACTAACATAGGGAAAAGCTTAAACACTCAATAATATTGAAAATATTACTATAGAATATTATGCAAACATTAGAAATTATAATCATTTTATATTTATAATGATCAAATTTATCATATGTAGTAAAAGCTAAGGTGTCAAGATTTTGTACATATTTTCTTTTTTTTTTTAGATTTTTTTTTTATTTATTTGACAGAGAAAGACACAGCTAGAGAGGAAACACAAGCAGGGGGAGTGGGAGAGAGAGAAGCAGGCTTCCTGTCAAGCAGGGAGCCCAATGCAGGCCTCGATCCCAGGACCCTGGGATCATGACCTGAGCCGAAGGCAGACGCTTAATGACTGAGCCACCCAGGTGCCCGATTTTGTACATATTTTCATATCAAATATGAAAATATATACACATGGAACAAAGAATATAAGTAATTACACCAAAAAAGGTATCAGTACTTTTCACCTGATTAAAGTTATTCTTTATATTTTTGTTATTTCCTAATTGTCTTACATGGTCTTATTCCACACCTTATACTAAACACAACCCCTAAAAATAACTGATTTGGAAAATAAAATGGGCTGTGCACTTAGGAAAAAAGTAAAATTGAGCCATAAACTTGTAGAGAAACAATCAGAGCCATAGAAAAATGTCTCAGAAAAAGCCAGCTTGATGAAAATCATTACAGTAAAACTGTACAGTGAAATACAATGTATATGTAGAAGTGTACTATAGAGATCTACATATATTTGAAATGACCAATGCCAGTAATGTGTTACTGAGTAAGAAAACTAGGTTACAGAATCTCAGGTGCAGTATGATCAATGATATCTATTTATATACAGCAAGAGAGAGAAATGAGGCAAATTAGCTATTTCTCTCAGAGAGGAGGTATCAACTACAGAGCACACTGGGAAGGAGCTGTGGTTGGGAGAAAGTGTCACAGAGGAGACAAGATGAGAAGCGGGTAGGGGAGGAGGACTCGGCATTTTCTACAAGCTGATGGAGTTACCCCAAGGCAGAGCAGGGGCATGGAGAATGTGGCATGGTCTGGAAAAGGTGAGGCACGAACAGCCTGGTGCGTCTGACACTTGGGCCTCTTGGAAGTTGATATGGGAAGCATTGCCGTAAAGAAGGTCAGGAATCAGGTCATCAAAGGCCTTGAATGCCCCGCTGTGGAAGGAATCATTAAAGAACATGGCCTGATACCAAGAGTTGGGGGCGTTCCTCTTCCTCAGCATCTCCCCAGCCACACACCCCCCCCCAGAAACCACAGGAGTCTTTATCCTACACAGGAGTGATCAGCCTTAGGCTCCTCGAGTATTATTCTGTAGACTATGAAACACATAATTCATTTACGTTCTTCTACAGCAAGCACATGTGATGGCAAGATATAAATTATAATAGAAATAACTGTAAAGCCTAGGAATCTCTGATTCAAAGAGCATCATTCAGCCAAAATGAGGGACATAAAGGAATGAAGGCTTGTATGTGATTGTCCAGATATCACAAGATGTCTCGGAAATTGCAAAACTCGATGAAGAATAGTTGAGCAAATTCCCAGGAGAGAGCACCGTTCTTATTGATGTATTTCTAATAATCAGGCTATTGTTTAAAAGGACATAAAAATTCATGCTGTCTCGGGTTCTTTGCAGATGGTAGTTGACCCGGTCAGATATAACAAAGCTCTCTGAGGTTATTTTGCCATTAGAAAATATGACTCCTGCAAAGTCCCTGATAAATTTACTCCATAAGTTAAATTTACTGAGTTTTTCCTAATGTTTCAGTCAACCCACACCACACACCAATTCCACTACACTTTCATTGCTAGCTAGAGATGCTGGAAATGCTGTTCTTCTGCCAAGGTTATTTCTGCTTTGGAAAAAATACCTAAGCCACCTGTTCCCGGATTTGCTTGGTCTTAATCCCATAAATGATGGGATTCAGCATAGGAGGAACCAGAATGCAGACATTAGCCAGTAAGATGTGGATATGAGGTGGAATGTGGCGTCCAAACCGCTGAATAAGACTTGTGGAGATCCCAGGCCCATAAAAAAGGACGATGATGCAGACATGGGAGCCACACGTGTTGAGCGTTTTGTGGCAAGCATCTCGGGAAGGCATGTGGAAGACAGCATGGAGAATCAGTGCATAAGAAACAAAAATTAACAGGACATCTAAGACCACTGTCGATATGATGACAAAAAGTCCATACCAGATGTTCACTCGAATGTCATTACAAGCATATTTGGCCAAACCAATGTGTTCACAATAGGTGTGTGGAATAATATTATTTTGGCAGAAAGTCAATCTTTTCAAAAGAAATATTATGGGGAAAATTGTACCATAACTTCTCAGGAAGATGGTCAGCCCAACTTTCCCAATCAGAGCAGGTGTAAAAATAGTGGTATATCTCAGGGGGTAGCATATGGCAATGTAGCAGTCAAATGCCATCACCAGCAAGATCCCTGACTCAGAGATGAAGGTGGAAGAGTAGAAAAAAACCTGAGTGATGCAGCAGTTCAGGGAGATCTCCCCAGCATGGAACCAGAAGATGGCCAAGGCCTGAGGTACTGTGCATGTGGAGAGGACGAGGTCTGCTCCGGCCAGCATGCAGAGGAAGAGGTACATGGGTTCCCGGAGGCTGCGCTTCGTGATAATAATAAAGATGAGCAGGCTGTTCCCAAGCAGGGCAATGACATAGGAAATGAAGAAGAGGATGGAAATCCACATGTGTTGGTCCTCAAGGCCGGGAATGCCCAACAGGCAGAAGACTCTGTGGCTAACAGCAGTGTGGTTTAAAGAAGTCATGCCCGGGGAGACCTTTCAGGACCTCACCTCCTCTACACGCAGACAGGAGAAAACACAGATTTTCTTGTAACATTCTTTGTGGAGACACTAGGAGATTTGGGCATAGCTTACTCTGTCTTCTTGGAACATGAAAATAATGAGACACATACAAAGGTAAATAGGATATATTCTCTGCCCTCAATGAGTGACACTCTAATTAAAGGATACATGTTTCCAACAACCAAAAATATTGTTGTATGTTCTTTCCCTACAAACAGGTGGTTATGAATGTAGGAAGGAGACTGGGGGCAGGGAGATGCTTAAAGGCAATTACAAGATGATGCTTGAATGAGACTCGGTTATTTAACATAAGGTAAAGAATGGAAAGGGGGAATCACATGAAAAATGTTTGCATTCTTGAAACATTTCCATCCCAGGGTAGCTGATGCACAGAAAACACTGAAAGGGGGGAAGGAAGGGGCTGCACAGGCAGATTTTTCCTGATGGTGAAGAGCCTTGATCACAACTTCATACTTAAAGACTCTATCCTTTACATAGAAGGCAGCCATAGATGTCTTGAAGCCAGTAGTTTAGAGCAATTACTCTACTTTAAAAGGCTACTTGTGGACATTTATTGGAATAGCAACTGGCTGAAGAGACAGGATTCTAAATGGCTAGTGGTATTCTAGAAATAGAATGGATCTGAATATAATACAGTCACAGAGGAATTAATCCAGTATTTATTATATACCTATTTATGCCAGAGATTATAGTAAATACTTTCTATGTAGTTCTTCATATTTTTTTGTATTTAGATATTCAATATCCACTCCAGGAATTGGGTATTTTCCCCATTTCACACTAAGAGTAAATGACACTCAGTGAATGTGAATCATTTGCCAAATGTCACAAACCAATTATGGATAAAAATGAGATTTGAAATTTCAGAATCTATCACATAATTTTCTCACCTGTAAAGAAAGTCATGAGCCCGTGTACCCCAAAGTTCATAGCAGCAATGTCCACAACAGCCAAACTGTGGAAAGAGCCAAGATTCCCTTCAACAGATGAATGGATAAAGAAGATGTGGTCCATATATACAATGGAATATTACTCAGCCATCAGAAAGGATGAATACCCAACTTTTGCACCAACATGGATGGAACTGGAGGAAATTATGCTGAGTGAAATAAGTCAAGCAGAGAAAGTCAATTATCATATGGTTTCACTTACTTGTGGAACATAAGGAATAACATGGAGGACATTAGGAGAAGGAAAGGAAAAGTGAAGGGGGAAATCAGGGGGAGAGATGAACCATGAGAGACTGTGGACTCTGAGAAACAAACTGAGGGTTTTAGAGGGGAGGGGGGTGGGGGATGGGTGAGCCTGGTGATGGGTATTAAGGAGGCCACGTATTGCATGGAGCACTGGGTGCTATACGTAAACAATGAATCTTGGAACACTACATCAAAAACTAATGATGTACTGCATGGTGACTAATGTAACAATAAAAAAAAATTGTAGGGAAAAAAAAAAGAAAGTCATGAGCCCTATAAGAGGGAATATTGACAAGGCCTGTGAGCCCAAGGTGAAAGAGGAATTCCTTGTGTTCATACCTTAGGAAACTAAAAACTACTGAAATTGGAAAGAACAAAGCTCATTTTTGCTGGGCATGCAGCAGCATCACGTTTAGAATATTTTGTTGAAGATGGAAATTTTATCATATATTTGCCAGTAAACTTTCATTCATTAGTCCTTGGGCAAGTATATTTTGAGCATTAAACTATTTTTCAAGCATCTTAGTACAAATTGGTGACATAAAAAACTGAGACCTTCCCAGGAACCTAGGGGCTTATGACTTGGGAAGGAATCAAATTGATACAGGTAGTTTTGGAGAATTGGAGACAAATGTTTATTCCCTGTAGGGAAGAATATCTCAAAATACCTATCTCAGTAGCTAAGTTATAGCTTATACTCATTAACATCGGATCTTCCATCCTCTGACTCCCCCCTTGGTGCCTCTGCTTTTTTTCTTTCTGGGGAGGAAAATCAGTCCCTACTACCATGGTCCAGGTGATGGGAGAAACTGTTCTACCATTAGTTACTCAAGGGAGTCCAGCTGGCCTTGAAGGAGGGCACTGTCTCCATAGAGCATGTAGCTGTTCTGTGGAAGGCAGAGGCCAGGGAAGACACAGTTGGGCACAGGCAGGGGCTTGAGATGAGGGAAGAGCATAGAACCTGCTTATGTCGGATGGCTGGGGAAAGGGAGAAGCAGGAAGGTTTTTATTAATTCAGCCAAATACCAAAACTAGGGAGCTCAGGGGATGGAGAGCTCCCTGTTTAGTTGGTCTCCTGTTGGAATGACCTTGTTCTAACACATGTTCATCCTCCATGCCCCCTCTCGGACTCCCCTCCCTCACACTTTCTTCTCACATCTGCCCAAGATAGCCTGGCTGTCTCCTCAAAGCCCTTCTTCCCACACCCGGCTTTCTGAAGCCCAGCGCAGATCCCCATCCTTCCCAGGCTCTTCTCATATTTGCCAAGATGTGTCTGCAGTCTTAGTATCTGTCTGTTATCTCATCCCAGCCTAATTACTAGGGCACCTGTTACTTTTTGGATGGCATCTCTTTATCTACTAACTTTCAATAACATCAGATACCCCATGTACTCTCACCTGCCTTCCCAGACCTCCCTCCCCACATCAGCCATGACCAGCCAGATTGGTGCCTCTGGTTTTCCATTCTTTGTCCACATATATCAATAGCCTCCAAGAGTCCTGTCACCTCTGGACTGTCTGGGACACGACACCAGCCTAGTCCTTACCTTGTCCTTACCTCAGAAGCCTTTCTACTATCAGACATGCACCCAACAGCCTTGGATTGAGTTTTCAGGAACAGACATGAGGACAGCAATTGGGCTGTTTATCCTCTGTCATGAGGGCCCTTGAGGGAGCACGACACCAGGGCCCCAGGGACAGGGTCTCTCCACCAGCCTCACACTCATCCCAGGTGGGCTGGGTCTCTAAGACCATTGCCCACCCCCCCTTCATCTCTTGCTGCTCCATTTCTCTCATTTCTCTACAGATGCTCTGATACAGAAACTATCTACCACCTAAGCCAGGCTTGCTGCATGCCTATTCTATTGCAACTGTCATATAAATGCTTACAGTTAAGATGGACTATTTTTAACGTTTTATTCTTCATAAGAAGGATTACGTGAAACTTTCATGAGTTTCAAATTGCAGTCATGAATCTGATGTTTAACTCTGTTGTCTAAGGGTATATAAATGTACAAGCTTAACAATTAGGAAAGGCATGTGAGTCTTGATGACGTTAGCCATGTTTCTATAGCCTCTGATTGGCTCCTTTGGCTGCATTCAAGACTTTTCACTTTATCTTAATTTTCAGTTCAATTTGGATGGGCCTAGGCAGAGCTTTCCTTGTTTTTATCCTCTCTGAAGTTCACGAGATTCCTGAATCTCAGTAAACTTATTATATTTACCTCATTTGGATATAGTCAGCAAATATTTCTTAGAAAACATTTTCTGTCCTATTCTCTCATTTCATTTTGAAACCCCAACAACACATATTTTGACATTGTTGCACCAAGACCTGAGGGTCTGTTTTTTTATATTCTTTTTCTCTTTCCTCTTCAGTTGGATAATTCTTTTTTTTTTAAGATTTTATTTATTTGGGTGCCTGGGTGGCTCAGTGGGTTAAAGCCTCCGCCTTCAGCTCAGGTCATGATCTCAGGGTTCTGGGATCGAGGCCCGCATCAGGCTCCCTGCTCAGCGGGGAGCCTGCTTCCTCCTCTCTCTCTGCCTGCCTTTATGCCTACTTGTGATCTGATCTCTCTCTGTGTGTCAAATAAATAAAATCTTTTTTTTAAAGATTGTATTTATTTATTTGACACAGAGACAGAGAGAGACAGTGAAAGAGGGAATACAAGAGGGAGAGTGGGAGACCGAGAAGCAAGCTTCCCGCTGAGCAGGGAGCCTGATTCTGGGCTCGATCCCAGGACCCTGGGATCATGACCTGGGCTGAAGGCAGACACTTAACGGCTGAGCCATCCAGGTGCCCCTGTTGGATACTTCTTGATAGATCTTACAGTCTGTGTCTAGAAGTAAGATGACCTTGCCTGAGGGGTAAATGCATTTGCAGTTTGGTTGTACACTGGAAGATACCCTTCCTACAGACTATCCTATTTTTGTTCCTGCCAGCAATGTATGGAAGCAACTTTTCTCACAGCCTCTCCAGCACAGCCTATGTCAAGCTTTTGAATATTGGTCAGTCTGATAGTTTGTCAAGTGTAGCTGACCATCTGCAAAAGCGGCAGCCAATAATTCTTCAGTCTGCCGCACATACAAGACAATTCCCCCATCATGAAGGACAGTCTATTACCTGTTCCCTTGCATCTGTGATGGTCTCAGGATTTGCTCAGACAAATGGAATAAGGCTGATGTATTATGTCCTCTGCTCACTGGATCTAGAGTGAAGTGAAAGCAGAAACAGTCAGAACGTGATTATACCATCAAGGAACTTCAGGGGAGATTGGACATGGGACGTGAAGGATAGGAAATAATTAAAAATAAAGTTATTGACATACTCATAATATTACATTGTTGCCTTTTGGGCTCTAAACGATTTCTCTCCTTTTGGAGAGTTTCGTTGTTTAAAAAAGAAATGAATTTCTGATGGCTGAGTAATATTCCATTGTGTACAAAGACCACATCTTCCATTCATCTGTTGAAGGGCATCTTGGCTCTTTCCACAGTTTGGCAATAGTGGCCATTGCTGTTATGAACATTGAGATACATATGGCCCTTCTTTTCACTACATCTGTATCTTTGGGGTAAATACCCAGTAGTGCAATTGCCAGGTCATAGGGTAGCTCTATTTTTAATTTTTTGAGGAACCTCCACACTGTTTTCCAAGGCAGCTGCACCAACCTGCATTCCCACCAACAGTGTAAGAGGGTTCCCCTTTCTCCACATCCTCTCCAACATTTGTTGTTTCCTGCCTTGTTAATTTTTGCCATTCTAACTAGTATCAGGTGGTATCTCAATGTGGTTTTGATTTTAATTTCCCTGATGGCTAATGATGATGATGTACTGTACGGTGACTAACATAACATAATAAAAAACAATAAAATAAATAAAAATAAACATAAGTAAAAAATAAACACAAATACAGAAAACAAAAGAAATGAATTGCTTAATGAATTATTTATCATAGGGCAAACATCACCCAGGTCAAGATAAAAATTTGTCATACACAATTTTATCGATGTCCATGTGCCCACTTTCAGGGACAAGGCCCCCCTTCCTGGCCTAACTAATTTCTGTGGTAACATTTATATTCCAGTCTCTTGGCAATCTGCATCCAAATGCCATTGTTTCTTATCTTCAACAACTCGTGAACATTCCATTTGCCTCTTAGTCTTGACTACAACTGTGCTGCCTACTCAAGAAACCACTGTAGTATCTCCAACATAGTGATTCCGAATCTTTACACCCACTCCTCATAGTGGAGCGCAGATGTTGGGAGTCACAACTACAACTCCCAATCATAACCTCCCCTCCCTTTAGTAAAAATACCAACACTAGTGGTGTTCATGCCACCTGGAAACCATTCTCCCACCATATTTACCTAACACCTGATCAAGCCCCACTCTTCTCCCTCCATGATTTCTAACAATGATTTTAGCTCCAGACGCACAGGCTTCCTTAACCCCAACTACCACCATCTTTCTTAGCAACTGTAGCAACAGCAGAGTTTACCTCTCCAACACCCGCAATGTTTGGACTCTTCCCCCACTACCTTGGTCTACACACTACCAGAGACACCAACTTCTATAATAACATCCAGAACTCTGCCACTAGATCACAATTGGAAACAGAGTATTCACCAATATTGAAATTCCAGCTTTTCAATCCTTTTAATTCACTTCTTTTGAACTATAGGTGCTGTTAAACCAGCCATCATTCCACAGTCCACTGAATGTAGTCCCATTCCTTTGCTTCATCTCCTCTCATACACTTAGGTTTTGCAATCCAACACTGTGATCACTCCCTTTCAATACCCATAGCATTTTGCACCTCTCTCCCTGTCATATTCCTTACCTTGCCCAAAGAGACCAGAATTCAATTATCAACTTTTTCTAAGTTTCTTCCAAATGGATTTTCTGGCAAAAATAATACCAACTGGGCAAATTCTATCTGGACATTTCTATCTTCAGAAGAAGACCTCAAATACTTGTTTCCATTACTTGCAACTACAATCTCAAATTATCCTTCGCACCCTTCCCCAATCATGACCCTGACTACCCACCATCAGCTGAGGGATTTATCTTAAAGGACACTGAATTAATAGGAAAACACTACCAGGAAAAAAAGCACTCACCTCCTTACCACCAGCACTCCACATACATATATATGGGCCTGGATATTAGTTTCGAGGCAGAGAATTGACAGTGATTTTTTTTCTGCTTTTTTAAGTTTTTACTTAAATTCCAGTTAGTTAACATACAGTGCAATATTAGTTTCAGGTGTACAATGTAGTCATTTAACACTTCCATACAACAGCTGATGCTCATCACAAGTGCACTCCTTAATCCCCACCACCTGTTTCACCCATCCATCCCACCCACCTTCCTTCTGGTAACCACCAGTTGATTCTCTATAGTTAAGAGTCTGTTTCTTAAAAAAAAGAGAGAGAGAGTCTGTTTCTTGGTATTCTTCTCTTTTCTCCCCCCATGTTCATTTGTTTTGTTTCTTTTCTTTTTCTTTTTTATGTTAGTCACCATACAGTACATCATTAGTTTTTGATGCAGTGTTCCATAACTTACTGTTTGTGTATAACACCCAGTGCTCCATGCAATCCAGGCCCTCCTTAATATCCATCACCAGGCTCACCCATCCCTCCATCCCCCCTCACCTCTAAAACCCTCAGTTTGTTTCTCAGAGTCCACAGTCTCTCATGGTTCATCTCACCCTCTGATTCCCACCCCCTTCATTTTTCCCTTCCTTCTCCTAACTTCCTCCATGCTATTCCTTATGTTCCACATATACAGGAAACCATATAATTGACTTTCTCTGCTTGACTTATTTCACTCAGCATAATCTCCTCCAGTTCCACCCATGTCAATGCAAATGGTGGGTATTCATCCTTTCTGATGGCTAACTAATATTCCATTGTATATATAGACTACATCTTCTTTATCCATTCATCTATTGAAGGGCATCTCTGCTCTTTCCACAGTTTGGTTATTGTGGACATTCCTGCTATGAACACACTTTGGGTACATATGGCCCTTTTTTTCACTACATCTGTACCTTTGGGGTAAATACCTAGTACTGCAATTGCTGGGTCATAGGAATTTTTGAGGAACCTCCACACTGTTTTCCAAAGTGACTGCACCAACCGGCATTACCACCAACTTTTTAACTTTTTGAGGAACCTCCATACTGTTTTCCAAAGTAGCTGTACCAACTTGTATTCCCACCAACAGCGTAAGAGGGTTCCCCTTTCTCCATATCCTTTCCAACATTTGTTGTTTCCTGCCTTGTGAATTTTTGCCATTCTAACTGGTGTAAGGTGGTATCTCAATGTAGTTTTGATTTTAATTTCCCTGATGGTTGATGATGATGAACATTTTTTCATGTGTCTGTTAGCCATTTGTATATCCTCATTGGAGAAGTGTCTGTTCATGTCTTCTGCCCATTTTTCAACTGGATTATTTGTTTTTTAGGTGTTGAGTTTGAGAAGTTCCTTATCGATCTTGGATATCAGCCCTTTGTCTGTAGTGTCATATGCAAACATCTTCTCCATTCCATGGGTTGCCTTTTAGTTTCATTGGCTGTTTCCTCTGCTGTGCAGAAGCTTTGATGAAGTTCCAAACATTCATTATTGCTTTTGTTTCCTTTGCCTTTGGAGACATGTCTTGAAGTTGCTGTGGCCAATGTTGAAGAAGTTACTGCCTATGTTCTCCTCTAGGATTTTGATGGATTCCTGTCTCACATTGAGGTCTTTCACCTTTTTTGAGTTTATGTTTGTATATGGTGTAAAAGAATGGTCGAGTTTCATTCTTCTGTATATAGCTGTCCAATTTTCCCAGCACCATTTATTGAAGAGACTGTCTTTTTTCCACTGGATATTTTTTCCTGCTTTGTCAAAGATTAGTTGACCACAGAGTTGAGGGTCCATATCTGGGCTCTCTATTCTGTTCCATTGATCAATGTGTCTGTTTTTGTGCCAGTACCATGCTTTCTTGGTGATAGAGCTTTGTAATATAACTTGAAATGAGGCAACGTGATGCTCCCAGCTTTTTTTTTTTTCTTTTTCAATACTTCCTTCATGATTTGGGGTCTTTCTAGTTCCATACACATTTTAGGATTCTTTGTTCCCGCTCTTTGAAAAATGCCATTTTTCTGCTTGTAGAGATCCAGATACACATTCTTACATCTCAGGCTGATTTGATGGGTGTTCAGAATGGTTTGGTAGCCATCCAGCTAAATTCAGGGGACTGGTTAAAATAGGGTCCCCTACTCCTCTGCCATCTTCCTAGCATCCCCCCACCATTTGTTTTATTTCTTAAATTCTTCATATGAGTGAAATCATACTGTATTTATCTTTCTCTGAATTACTTATTTCACTTAGCATAATACTTTCTAGCTCTAGCCACATCATTGTAAATGGCAAGATTTCATTCTTTTTTATAGCAGAGTAATATTCAATTGTTTTATATATATTATATATATATCTTCTTTTTTGAGATTTTTATTTTTTTATTGTGTACAGTTAGTCACTGTACAGTACATCATTAGTTTTTGATACAGCGTTCAGTGGTTCATTAGTTGCATATAACACCCAGTGCTCATCACAACACGTGCCCTCCTTAATACCCATCACCCTGGTACCCCATCTCCCCTCTGAAACCCTCAGTTTGTTTCCCAGGGCCCATAGTCTCTCATGGTTCATCTCTCTCTCTGATTTCTCCCCCTTCGGTTTTCCCTCCCTTCCCCTATGATCCTCCATGCTAATGCTTATGTCCCACATATGAGTTATACCATATGATAATTGTCTTTCTCTGCTTGATTTCATCAAGATAAAAAGCTTCTGCACAGCAAAGGAAACAATCAACAAAACTAAGAGGCAACTCATGGAATGGGAGAAGATATTTTCAAAGATATTTTCACATTACAGATACAGGGTTCGTATTCAAGATCTATAAAGAACTTATCAAACTCAATGCTCAGAAAACAAATAACCCAGTCAAATAATGGGCAGAAGATATGAACAGACATTTCTCCAAAGAAGATATATGAATGGCTAACAAACACATGAAAAAATGCCCAACATCACTAGCCATCAGGGAAATACAAATCAAAACTACAATGAGATACCACCTTATACCAGTTAGAATGGCAAAAATTAACAAAACAGGAAACAACAAATGTTGCCAAGGATGTGGAGAAAGAAAACCTCTTACATTGTTGGTGGGAATGCAAGCTGGTACAGCCACTCTGGAAAACAGTACGGAGGTTCCTCAAGGTGTTAAAAATAGAGCTACCTTAGGACCCAGCAATTGCACTACTACTACAATTACTACTACAGTAATTGCATTACTGGAGTAAACCTGCATTTACCCCACAGATACAGATGTAGTGAGAAAAAGGGGCACATGCAGAGGAAGAGCGAAGCAGCGCCAAGACTCTCCCCAGACCCTGCTAGGTCCATGGAGCTATTCTGGGAACATGAGTGCCCAGCAACTGCAGGGAAGCTGGCATGGGCACCAGCCCACCCAGGTAAAGCCCTGCCGGAGTTGCAGCTCCCGGCCCCAGTGGCTGCTCAGCAACAAAAGAGATCCCGGAGGTCCTAGTGGACCTGCAAAGCTGGCGGCACTACCTGTGACGATGCTTTCTGGGGAAGGATGGCTTTGCTAAGTGCTTCCAGATCTCAGAAGCTGGCACTAAGGAGGTGTGCGCTGGCAAGATTGTGCCTAAGTCCCTGCTGCTCAAGCCGCACCAAAAGAAGATATCCATGGAGATACCCATTCACCGCAGCCTCGCCCACCAGCACACCATGGGCTTGCACAGCTTTTCCTTTTTTTTTTTTTAAGATTTTATTTATTTATCTGATAGAGAGATTACAAGTAGGCAGAGAGGCAGGCAGAGAGAGAGAGGAGGAAGCAGGCTCCCTGCCGAGCAGAGAGCCCGATTCGGCCTCGATCCCAGGAACCTGAGATCATGACCTGAGCCGAAGGCAGAGGCTTTAACCCACTGAGCCATCCAGGCGCCCTTTCGAGGCCAATTTCTATTCGTGGTGTTGGCGCTCTGCCGCCAGAGGTCTCTCCTGGATCTGCACGAGTGGAGGAAAACAATGACTGTGCCAGAAGCCCGCTACGACCTTCGGCAGATTGTCCTTGGCTACCAGTACCTGCACCAAAACCAGTACCTGCACCAAAACTGTTATTCACCGGGACCTCAGTCTGGACAATCTTTACCTGAATGACGATCTGAAGGTGAAAATAGGGGATTTTGGACTGGCAAAGTGGAATATGAAGGGGAATGCAAGAAGACCCTGTGTGGGATTCCTAATTACATAGCTCCTGGGGTGCTGAGCATGAAAGGGACAGTTTCCAGGTGGACGTGCGGTCCATTGGGTATAACATGTATACATTGTTAGTGGGCAAACCACCTTTTGAGACCTCTTGCCTCAAACAGACCTACCTCCCAATCAAGAAGAATGACTACAGTATTCCCAAACACATCAACCCTGTGGCCGCCTCCCTCATCCAGAAGATGCTTCAGACAGATCCGACTGCCTGCCCACCATTCATGAGCTGCTCAGTGACAACTTCTTTACTCCCGGCAACATCCCCGCCTGACTCCCCATCATCTGTCTCACCATTGCACCCCAGTTTTCCATCGCTCCCAGCAGTCTGGACACCAGCAACCGAAGCCTCTCACAGTCCTCAATAAAGCACGGAGAACCCCATGCCCGAGAGGCCCAGGGAAAAAGAGGAACCCGTGGTCCAGGAGATCAATGAGGCCGTTGACTGCCACCTGGGCGACATGCTGCAGCAGCTACGCAGTCTCAGGGCGTCCAAGCCCATAGAGCGGGGCCTGGTGAGGCAAGAGGAAGCTGAGGATCCCACCTGCATCCTCATCTGGGTCAGCAAGCGGGTGCACTCTTCGCAGAAGTACAGCCTCGGGTACCAGCTGTGCGCCAACAGCGGTGGGGGTGCTCTTCAACGACTCCACGCACCTGATCCTCTACAATAACGGCGACAGCCTACAGTACATAGAGCGCAATGGCAAGAGTCCTGCCTCACCGTGAGCTCCCTGAGGAAGAAGATCACCCTCCCGAAGTATTTCCTGAACTACATGAGCAAACGCTTACTGAAGGCGGGCGCGGATATCACGCCCTGGGAGGCCATCAGCGGGCAGGGCTACCCTACCTGCGCAGCTGGTTTTGCACCCGCACCTCAGCCATGGCTGTGTACAGATCAGCTTCTTCCAGGACCAAACCAAACCCATCCTGTGCGGGCTGACCGCACCCGTGACCTGCATCGAGGAGAGGCGGGACTTCCGTACGCACGTCTGAGCCTGCTGGAGGACTACACGGAGGCCCCAAGGAGCTGGCGGGCGGCTCCGCCACGCCCACACCGTGGTGGAGAAGCTGCTGAGCTCCCGCTCAGCCGCCAACCATCTAAAGGCCTCCTTGTAGGCCTTTCTCCCCTCGGGACTGACACCCCTTCTCGCCCCACAGCACCTTGGCCTGCACTGGGTCGCTCCCCTCCTGCGGTTTTCTAGAATGTGCCCCCCAGCCCTGGGGGCTAGGGAGAGCTCCATCATCCTTGCTGGTGGGGTGTCCGGTGTAAGTTATTTTTGTACGTGATCCGGTGTGTGTTCTACAGTCTCTTCCCCTTCCCCCTCAGTCCCACCATATGCATTGTACAGAATACAATACAGAATAGTTTGGCTATGGGGGAACCCTCTTACAGTGCTGGTGGGAATGCAAGCTGGTGCAGCCACTCTGGAAAACAATATGGAGGTTCATCAAAAAGTTGAAAATAGAGCTACCCTATGACTCAGCAATTGCACTACTGGGTATTTACCCCAAAGATACAGATGTAGTGAAAAGAAGGGCCATGTGCACCCCAGTGTTCATAGCCGCAATGTCCACAGTAGCCAAACTCTGGAAAGAGTCCAGATGTCCATCGACAGATGAATGGATAAAGAAGTGGTATATATATATATAATGTAATATTACACAGCCATCAGAAAATGAAATACTGCCATTTGCAATGACATGGATGAAACTAGAGGGTATTATGTTTAAAAAAAAAAAAAAGTCAGGGGCTCCTGGGTGGCTCAGTCATTAAGCGTCTGCCTTCGGCTCAGGTCATGATCCCAGAGTCCTGGGATTGAGCCTCACTTTGGGCTCCCTGCTCAGCAGGAAGCCTGCTTCTCCCTCTCCCACTCCCCCTGCTTGTGTTCTCTCTCTCACTGTGTCTCTCTCTGTCAAATAAATAAATAAAATCTTTAAAAAAAAAAAAAGAAGTCAGTCCAAGAAAGAATCATTATCATATGATTTCACTCGTATGTGGAACTTAAGAAACAGAGGATCATGGGTGAAGGGAGGGAAAAATAAAATAAGACAAAATCAGAGAGGGAGACAAACCTTAAGAGACTCTTAGCTATAGGAAAGAAACTGAGGGTTGATGGAGGGCAGGGGTAGGGGGATAGGGTAACTGGGTGATGGGCATTAAGGAGGGTAGTTGATGTAATGAACACTGGGTGTTATATGCAACTGATGAATCACTAAACTCTAGGTCTGAAACTAATAATATACTGTATGTTAATTAAATGAATTTTTTTTAAAAAGAACATCAAAAAAATTCCGCCTTTTCTCAAGCTGCAACTACATATATGTCCATCTATATTTATGAATATGTTTATATTTTTTATTATTTTAGACAAATAAAGATACATAGAGAAAATATAGACACATACATACCAAATAATTAGCAAATCTGTTATATTTTAGGTGGTTTCTTTTTTCTGATTTATTAAAGTGTAATTGACAAAAATTGTATACATTTAGGGTACACAATGTGACATTTCACAGGGGCCAAGGGCAGGCTGCCTCAAAATGTGCCGTTTTGGTACATTAATTATTTTCAATAAAAGCTACTTAAGAAACAGTCAATGCAAGGACTCTTGGACTCAAACTGTCCCCCTGAAAGCAGAAAACAAATCTCCCACATGAAGAATACCCTCTCTGTACCAAGTAAAAAGACAACCTTACCACCAGAGATAGGGACTTGTAAGTTGAGAAAACCGTAGAAACAAAACTTGTTTTTTTTTTCTAATCTACTACCTCAGACTAAATTTCTGCTTAGAATTCCCTACTAATTTAAGTTCCCAAACACCTGTTTTCTTTATCCTGTCAATTCCTCAAATATTTATTGTCTCTTTCTCTAAAAAGTATAAAAACTTCCTACCTCGGTCATTTCTTTAGGTCTCAATTTCATTATTGGGCTTCTGTGTGCACACAATAAAACTTTGATGTTCTCCTGTTAACATGTCAATTTAATTCTTAGTCCAGCTGGAACACCTTGAAGGATAGAGAAAGAATTTTTCCTTCCCTACAATGTCATTTATTGCCAAAAATTAGGTGACTGGTAAAAACAACACATGACTCTGGAAATTCACATATCCAGCCACAGGCTCTGATCAGGAGGTAACTTGCTCAGTCACACATGGCACTGCTCTCTCTGTTTCTTTGACAGTAGAAGATGCAAGACTTGTCACCTTCCTGGTGAACATGCTCCAGAAATGGAATTCACTGAGCTATTTCCCAGTGTTTCAGCTTACCGCGAGTGTTTCCACCCTCTGCTTCCACAGATTACATCATGGAAAACGAGAGATGCTGAAAATGCTATTCCTCTGCAAAAGTTATTTCTGCTTTGGAAAAAATATGTGAGCCACTTGCTCTCGGATTTGCTTGGTCTTAATCCCATAAATGATGGGATTCAGCATAGGAGGAACCAGAATGCAGACATTAGCCAGTAAGATGTGGATATAAGGTGGAATGTGGCGTCCAAACCGCTGAGTAAGAGTTGTAAAGATCGCGGGCCCATAAAAGAGGACAATGATGCAGACATGAGAGCCACATGTGTTGAGAGCTTTGTGGCGAGCATCTCGGGAAGGCATATGGAAGACAGCACGGAGAATCAGTGCATAAGAAACAAAAATTAACAGGACATCTAAGACCACTGTCGATATGATGACAAAAAGTCCATACCAGATGTTCACTCGAATGTCATTACAAGCATATTTGGCCAAACCAATGTGTTCACAATAGGTGTGTGGAATAATATTATTTTGGCAGAAAGTCAATCTTTTCAAAAGAAATATTATGGGGAAAATCATACAATAACTTCTCAGGAAGACGGTCACACCGATCTTCCCAATCAGAGCAGGTGTGAGAACAGTGGTGTATCTCAGGGGGTAGCATATGGCAATGTAGCGGTCAAATGCCATCACCAGCAAGACCCCTGACTCAGAGATGAAGGTGGTATGGATGATGAAGAACTGAGTGATGCAGCGATCCAGAGAGATCTCCCCAGCACGGAACCAGAAGATGGCCAAGGCCTGAGGTACTGTGCACGTGGAGAGGACGAGGTCTGCTCCGGCCAGCATGCAGAGGAAGAGGTACATGGGTTCCCGGAGGCTGCGCTTCGTGAAGATAATGCAGATGAGCAGGCTGTTCCCAAGCAGGGCGATGACGTAGGAAATGAAGAAGGGAATGGAAATCCACATGTGTTGGTCCTCTAGCCCAGGGATGCCTAAGAAGTGGAATATTGTATGGCTAACACCAGTGTGGTTTAAGGAAATCATACCTGTGGAGACTACCAGAGACAACACATTTGATTCATAGACAGAGTTGAAAATACAAATTTTCTTGCAAGATTCTTTGTGAAGACACTAGGAGCTTTTGGCATATCTCACACTCTCCATCTTCTGTGAACATGGAAACAATAAGAAACATAAAAAGTCAATAGGACATATTCTCTACCTCAATGAGTGATAGTCTAATTTGACTATATATATATATATATATATATATCCCCAGCTAATCAAATAAAACACATTGCTATATGTATTTCTCCTACAAACAGAGGATTATGGATATACAGAGGAAATCATTACATGTATCTGGAAAGACTGTAACAAGGTGTTCCTTGAACTTGATATTGTGGTAGGTAGCTCATCATAAGGAAAAGAATGAAAAGGGAGGGAAGCAAGAGAAGAAGATGTGGGTATTCAAATCAAAGTATGACATGCTCACTGAACAGTGTTTATTCAGCCCCAGTAAGCTATGCGTCGGGAATACTGAAGAAAGCAGGGTGGTGTTTGTACAGGGAGATTTGGCCTAATTAATGGAAATGAAATTTGAAATCTCTCTGACTTCACAACATTATTGGCTCACTTATGGAAAGTCAACAGACCTTTAAGAAGGAACATTGACGAAATCTGTGTATTGGTATGGCTCATGCTCATACCTTAGGAAACTAAGTTCAGAAATGACCGAATTTGGAAAATAAGGCATTATTGCTGAAAAGGGATATGCATGATATTTGGCAGGTTTTCTGCAGGTGGAAATTTTATCAGTTAGTTCTTAGTATACACTCGTTCATTCATTCATTCACTTGGTCATTCAGGAAACAGTAACTATTTTTCAGCACCATATTACAAACTGGGGAAATAGAAGAAATGGAAATTTGCCTGAGTTCTGCCTTTGTGGTTTGAGAGAAAATCAAATTTGTAAGCAGATAGGTTGAAGAATTGGAGACAAATGCTAATTCCCCCTAGTAAAGGGGTATTTGAAAACATCTAGCTTAGTAGCTAAGGCATATCTTACACTCATGAACATTATTCTTCCATTCCAGTTATCCTCCTCGTCCTCCTGATTTTTCTTTCTGGGGAAAAGAATCAGCTCCAGTTTCCATTGTCCAAGTGCTGGGAGAAAGTGTTCTGCCATCAGAGTCACCAATCAAAGCAGTCCATTCAGCTGGCCTAGGTCAAGGCACTGTCTCCTATGGAGCATATGGCCACTCTGTGAGAACATTCTCACCAGTGAGGGCGGCTGATCTGCAGGAAAACCAGTGGGATGGCGTTGGAGGGATGTGAGACCCACAGACCTGATTGGGAAAGGAAAGAAGAAAATGGCAAGAAGGAAGAGGCCATAGAAGACACAAACCAATTAAGGCAAGGCTGGAGAAGAGGTAGATTACAGAAACTGGTGATGGTCTGTGTTTGGGGAAAGGGAGTAGCAGGAAAAAAAAATATTTTTTGAACTTTTTTTTTTCTTTCAAGTAGGCTCCACACCAAGGGTGGAGCCCAGTGTGGGGCCTGAACTCACAACCCTGAGATCGAGACCTGAGCTGAGATCAAGAGTCAGTCGCTTAAATGACTGACTCGCCCAGGTGTCCTGAAGATATTTTATTAATAGGAGCCAGTGAGAGAAGGCAGGGAGCTCAAAGGCTGAGGATTTGCCTGTTCAGTTGGTCTGACACAAGTTCATCCTCAACGTTCCATTCAATGCCCCTCTCCCCTAATTCCTTCCTCACACCTGCCTGAGATGTCCTGGTCTGCTTCCCATGCCTTGCTTTGGGAAGCCCAGCATAAATCCTGTCATTCTCTGGGCTCTTGTCATCTTTGCCAAGAAGGGTTCAATATCTTTTGCCAAGTAAGTCGATATTTTTTCTGTTTTCTCATGTCTAACCTAATCATCAGAGCACTTGCCACACATTCAATTACTTTTCTTTCTTGAGCAAGCTTCTTTAACCTCAGCTGCCCATATACTCTCAACCTCCCTTCCCAGACCACCCCCTCCACTTCTGCTGTAACCAACCAGATTGGTAGCTCTGGTCTTTACCATTCTTGATGCATGAAAATCCTGTCCTCTCTGGCCTTCCTGCGACGTGACACCAACCCAATCCTTACCTTGATCCTAGAACCTGCCCCTCTACACACTTCTAATTCACTCACCAGATCTTACTGATATTGGAGATGACATTCAGCTTGTTGGGAGCCAGACACTGGACTGTTTATTCTCTTTCATGAGAACTCTTGAGGGAAGTGCTTACATCAGAGCCCTGGGGACACGGCTGTCTCCATCAGCCTCGCCATCCTCCAAATGGCCTGGATCCCAGCTCCCTAAGTGCCATTCCCCTCCCTGACCTTCTCCTGACTAGCTTCTTGCCTACTCCTACCCACCTGCTCTAATCTCCATCCCACACTGAATGCTCACATTTATGATATTTCACCACAAAAAAACTCTCCAGGCTAAACCAACCTTGCTACAGGCCTCTTTTAATTACCTACACTGGCATTAAATATTGAATTAAAGTAATGAATAGCAAAGTTATTTTTCAATCTGCAATATCAATATATATGCAAAGATGATTTTCAAATTTTTGTTTTTCATATAAAGAATGATGTTTCATTATAGTCGTTCCAGGAGTGGTTATGAGATTCAATATTTTGAAGCCATAAATAATGAATTTTCATTCTTTCCTAAGGGTTCATAAATGTCCATGCATAATTTGTAGATCACATGGGATTCTTGAGATTCATAACAAATTTTTATTTCATATGCCTACTTAGCGTATCATTCTGCTTAGTGCTTGGTCATCAAAAATCCACATTTACGGTTGCTGGAAGAAAAAAAAAATCTCCTGCTTTGTTATATTCTTTTATAAGTAATTTTATTTGAGGGCGCCTGGGTGGCTCAGTGGGTTAAAGCCTCTGCTTTCGGCCCAGGTCATGATCTCAGGGTCCTGGGATCGAGGCCCGCATCGGGCTCTCTGCTTGGCAGGGAGCCTGCTTCCCTCTCTCTCTCTGCCTGCCTCTCTGCCTCCTTGTGATCTCTCTCCCGCTGTGAAATAAATAAATAAAATCTTTAAAAAAAAAAAAAAAGTAATTTTATTTGATTTTCCTCATCCTGAATGTAAGATGTGAACTTTTTTCAACTTGGAAATAACTATATTCTAACTGATTATAAAAGCAATCTCGTACATTATTATTTTAACCAGATAACAAAGACAGGAAGAAGAAAGTAGTCCCACCTTCAGAAAAAAAATGCGTCTTTTGATATAAATGCATATATTATTCTAGGTAGTTCTCCATACTTTATGTTCTTCTAAAAAATCATGTTAGTGAAGAGAAGGAAAAATTATTTTCTACAAATCAAAGTGTTCCAGCTGGACTAAGAATTAAATTGACATGAAACAGATTAACAGGAGAAAAAAAAAATCAGCTTTATTATGTACTCACCGAAGCCCAATAATGAAACTGCGGCCTAAAAAAATGACCAAGGCTGGCAGTTTTTATACTTTTTAGACAAAGAGACAATAAATCTTTAATGAACTGACAGGATAAAGAAAACCTAATTTCAGGCTCTTTAATCAGTAAGGAATTCTAAACAGCACTCGGGCTGGGGTAGTAGATTAGTGCCGAATAACAACGGTTGTCCGTACTGACTTCTGCTCTAAATTTCTCACCTCTGTTGTTACCGATATCGCTTTTCCTGTTGGTGCAGGGTGGGTACTGTCGCGAACATGCTGGAAAGGCGAGTCAGAATTGTGTCTCTGCACAATGTCAGCTTTATTTAATCATAAAGCAAAGTTAAAACAGGTTCAGGATTCCAAACTCAATGACATTTCACTACACATTAAACTTGGTTCATACAAAGTCACCCAGCAAACAAGATACAACAAGGGGTAAGAAGTTAAGGAGCCCGACGCAGTCAGTCTGCGCGGGGCGCAGGTCAGAGGAGGCGGCGTCCAGTCCGGGTCCCTCGCCGCTGCTGCTGCTGCTGCTTATGCTGAAGCAGTGCGGGGTCTCTGTTGTGTTCGGGCATCCGTGGGGCAGAACCCCCGGCAGCAGTTGCCTTCGATGTTTATTCGCTGCATATCCTTCAGCAGACCCCTTGTCCCGCACTCCGTTATAAACGTTCCTTCGTTCATCTGCAAAACGCAGGCCGTGGCAGTAACTTCCTCGCAGAAGCTGAATGACCGCGTGAGCCCTGGATGACCTTGTGCCAAAGTACCCAGAACAATGTCCCCAGGTTTGGACGGTTTCCAGGACTACCAGCCCTCGTCCTCGTTTCCCAAGAAACGCTTTTTCCTGCTCAACTCTTCCCCGGTGGATAGTATATACCTAAAAATCATAGGAACCGAAGTTCGGGGAAAGGGCGTTAAAACCCCTTCCCCCAGAAAATACAGGCTGGTCCAAACGCCACACGAAAGCTGTCACCTAAGGAGGGCGCCGCCTCCCGCCGAGGCCTTCAGTAGAAGCAGACGGTGTGAAGAAAGCTCTTTCCGGTTTTGCCCTCCGCCGCCAGCAGCAGCTGATCCAGACGGTCCACGTCGTCCTCCCGCTGGAGGCTCTGGCACAGCTCGCAGATGAGGAAAGCCCCGAGCGTGGCGTCCTCCAAGGTGTCTGCAATGTCCACGTTGACCACGTGCACGGGCTGGAAGGTCGCCTGCTCCCTGGCCCACAGCTCTTGCACCACCCGGTCATAGACACTCTCCTCGCAGGTGAAGATGACGTCGAAGGGGTCGCTGCACTCCTGAAACCTTTCGGGGCGCGGCTTGATCTTCTCGTTTCTCCCCAAGAGGTGCAGGATTCCGTTCCTGCTGTAGCATTCCTGGTCTTTCCTGCAAAGGTCCTCGTACATCTGCTTATAGGTCGTGGAGAAATCGTAGAGCACCGGGCGGCGACTGCGTAAGGGTCCTGGGAGCCTTACCCGAGATGCGACTCCGAAAGACTGGACGCGGAACCCTCTTTTGCGGAGGATGCTGTGGGCTTCCATGCTCCGGTTCACGTTGCTCCTGCACACCACAGCCACCCTGAGCGGGGACGAGGGCATGGTGGTGGCCGCCGGGGCTGCGGGGGCTGCGGGACACTGCGGCCAGCGCGCTGACCGCCTGGTTCCGCTCTTCCGACAGAGCGTCCGAGGACAGGCAGCGGCCTTATTATATTCGGTCACTTCCATGGAGTGGGCGGAGACTTCCAGGACTTCCGGATGGACTCAGTTTCAGTGGGTGGAGTGTCGTCTGATCCTGAGACCCATAACCTAATCACAACAACTGTGAGGTGATTCCATCCACTAAAGCCGTTGAATCCCAACTAAACCACAGAATCTCAGTCAGGGTGTGGCCACCCAAAGGAGGGATGTGAAACCTGCAATTGGCCCGGTTGGTTGGTCTACACCGGGAATGAGGGCTGAGGCTGACAGTGACCAGGTCAACTAGGCTAACTGTAAGCATGTCACTGCTCTGTAGTGACCTGATCAGGAATACGGTGGAAAATCTTTTTTTGAGGTTTTGAACTTACATGCAATTCAATTCTACATAAAATGACGTATAAGTATCCTTGCACATTAATATACGTTTGGATTTTCTAGAAACGCAGTTGTGTAAACCATAAGGATGATTGTACATAGTTTTGCCCCAAAATTCATAAAATTGTTCACCAATGCAAATCCCATGCTGGACAACATCCCTGCTGATAGTATATTTGAAGTTCCAACACAGCGTTTTCTGCATTTAATATTCCTAAAATCACAATTCTCAAGGAAAATCGGGCATTGATCTTCTAACTGGCTAAGTATCCCAGAACAGGAACCAGGTTTATTTATACTCAGTCTCCTTCAGGGAGTGGGTGGAGACTTCTAGGACTTCTTAATGGATTCGATTTGATCAAGGGGAGTGCAATCTAATCATGCTAACCATAATCTGATCATTAGAACAATCAGATGATTGAATCACTTGTACCTCTAATTCCCTTGACAAGGGTGCTGCTACCAGAGGGAGCATTTTTAAACCCGGAGTTATGCTTGTTGGTTCATTCTTGTATTTGGCTAGAGAGGAGGGATAGGAAAAAGGAAAAAAAGAAGGAAACTTCTGGATGAAATGCTATGTTCATGGCACAGATTGTAGAGAGAGTTTCTCAGATGTATACTTATCTCCAAACTCATCAAGTTGTATAATTAAATATATATAACTTTTTGTATGTCAATCATACCTCAATAAAGTATTTTTTAAGGAAATATTATTATAGCTATGTAAATGTCAACTAAGAGCACTGTATGGTGGAGCACCTGGGTCGTTCAGTCAGTTAAGCAGCTGCCTTTGGCTCAGGGCATGATCCCAGGGTCCTGGGATGGAGCCCAACATTGGGCTCCTTGCTCAGCGGGGAGACTGCTTCTCCCTCTCCCTGAGCCCCTCCCTTCTGCTCATGCTCTCTTCGTGTGCAGGCCCTCCCTCTCTAAATAAATAAAATCTTTTAAAAATTTTTTTAAAAGAGTACTGTATGGCTCTTTGAATCAGTGCAATCTGGCTGGTCAATTAAAGATATCTCAAAAAACTTAACAACATAAATCCCATTTTTCAAAACCCTCAAAAAGTCCAACTTTATCAAACTACTTTATTGCTTAAATCTCATAAGCCATATAAAAAGAGAACGCACAGAAGCAGAGTGTAGAATAGCAGTTAGCATAGGCTGGGAGAAATGGGGAGCCACCTCTCATTCTGCCCCCGAGGTGGTCACAGATGCTGCAGAACGGGTGTAAAGTTTCAGTTATGCAAGATGATTGAGTTCTAAAGGTATTCTATACAACATTGTGCCCATAACTAATAATAGTGTATTGCACACATAAAAAATGGTTAAGAGGGTAAAAAAAAAAAAAAGAAAAAAGATGTCAACATCTGGGGCCCATCCCAATTGAATCAGAATCTCTAGGTATGGGATGTACTGTCATCCTGATTTTATTTGCTAATTCCTGTCATCCTTTTGCTCACCCACCATTTACATTTCAAAATGTATTTAATGCCAGAATTTAGTCCATACACATTCAGTGTAAAGACTATTGTACTTCACTTCATTCTTTGTGTTTTATTTATTTTACATTTTTGTTTCTGCCCTTAATTTTCTTTATTTTTGAGATATTTATTAAATTGTTTTACACTCCATTCTGTCCTTGTTAATTTTGTTTTTGTTTTTATTTTTATTTATTTATCAGAAAGAGAGGGAGAGAGTACAAGCTGGGAGAGTGGCAGGCAGAGGCAGAGAGAGAAGCAGGCTCCCTGCTGAGCAAGAAGCCTGATGTGGGACTCTATCCCAGGACTCTGGGATCATGACCTGAGCTGAAGGCAGCCACTTAACCAACTGAGCCACCCAGGCAGCCCTGTCCTTGTTAATTTTGAAGTTCTACTTTGATTTCCCATTCCATTAAATGGTTACCTACACTTTCTCTGCCCTTCCTAATCTCATCACATTTCCCTGCTATTATTTAAAGACAGACGTTTTGTAAATCTCTTAATTCTTTTTCACTGACCATATTCCTAACCCCCAGGTTTCGCTGAGACATTTTGTTAACTCTAGTTCAATGGTCCTAATCTAATCTACCTTGAAGAGAATTCCTTTGATTTCTGAATCCCTATAACTTAGAATGGACTTGGCCTGAAGCCTCACCTTCTTTTTCCATTAGACTTCATAATAAATTATTTAAATATTTAATCTAAACTTTAATGCTTATCTCTGTTTTCTTTCTTTTCTCCACATTCCCCCACCCCCATTTTGTTCTGGCTCACACAAGTGATAATGTTTGTAAAGTCTTCTCTCAAGCATTTTTGTCAGTGGGGAAAATGGGAACTGGACACTCTGAGTTGCTGTGTATTTTCTTTCACCCTGACAGATGAACCACATCATGGCTGGGCAGAGGTTGGGTGCAGTCTTTAACTGCCACTTCACTGTCTTTGATCCAGCATTAGAGATAAGAAATCTAATCCCAGCATGATTCTTCTTTTATACATAACATGTTCTTTTTAGTGTAATGTTTGTAAGATTTTTATCTTTCTCCTTAGAGCTAAAAATCTTTACTAGTTCAGTGCTTGTCAATCTTTTGTTCATTAGCACCCACCTCAGGTGCCTTTTTAGACATTTTTTCCTATTCCCCCCCCCCCATGAAATTTCCGTAGCACAGATAAATCACACATCTGCTTCTGTACTGTATCTGGGCTTTATATATAAGAAGAGTAAGATTTTTTTCCTACCACCGCTACCACCACCAGCCCCTGAAATCATTTTTGCCTCCTTAGGGGTAATATCACTCCTGTGGAGGAAGGATGAGGAAGCCTTGAAACACAGCTCAAGGAATAATCCGCTAGTCTGTTGGTGTCTATTGGTGTCTTCTAGTTAATTATTTCTAGTTATTATTTCTAGTCAATTATTTCTAATTATTTCTAGTTAATTATTTCTCCCATCTGTTATACAACTTGCTCCTTCTGAAATTCTAGTAATTTATATATATTTTTTAAGATTTTATTTATTTATTTGACAGAGAGAGAGAGAGAGAGAGAGAGAGAGAGAGAGATTACAAGTAGGCAGAGAGGCAGGCAGAGAGAGAGGAGGAAGCAGGCTCCCCACCGATCAGGGGACCAGCCCTGGATCAGCCCCAGGACCCTGAGATCATGACCTGAGCCGAAGGCAGAGGCTTTAACCCACTGAGCCACCCAGGTGCCCTAGTAATTTATACTTTGTTATTCTTGATTTATCTTTACATTTTTGCTGCTTGTTTTGAGATAGTTCTCAAATCTAATTTGTATCTCAAGAAAGACCATCTCTTCCTTCAATTCATTCACTAAGTTATTTATAAGAGAAATTACATTAGGGACTCAGAAAATGTTTTTTGTCATCCTCCTCTGTCAATTTCTTGAATGTAACTTACCTTTCATCTGAGTTGTCTTCTTTCTCCCCTGGTACCTATATGTCACAGGGGGAACGTGCAATCTGTTCTGACTAACCCGACAAAGGGTTTATATACCCAGCTCCCTGAGGCTCTGGTCTGGTTGTTCCTAGACCCCAAATGGGAGAAGACCCAGAGATGGTAGAAGGCAAAGTGGTCTCTATTTCCTACAAGGGTGGTGGTGAAGAACAAGGAAGCGGCAGCTCTCCTCTGATGCACCTGAAAAAGCCGTCTAGTTTCCCCGCCTCTTAACTCCACTCATGATTTCACCTTGGCTATTTGGGTCCACGGAGAGTCCAGTCTCAGAACACCAAAATCAACCTCCCCAGCTTCCTTCCTTAGAGCTTAAGTCTAGGCACTTATTTACTAGCATTCAGAAAGCATTCCCACACACCCTAGTTCTACCATCAGCCCTTCAAGCAACCAACATCTCCCCCCATGCTATCATTTTACAACTCCCTTACAGTGCATGGTTCAGATATAACCATCTACTTACCCCAACCCTAAGTTAGTCCATCTCTAAGGTACCTCCCCTGTCTGTTCATCAAAAGGTGGAGGAGAACTGAGGTTTATGTCCTTCTTACTGTGGTCTCACTGAGGGGGACCCAGCTGGGTGAGGGAGGCAGGACCCAGGCTGAGGAACCCTGGGGCAGGTGTGGGGCTACTGGATGGCGGGAGAGCACCCCAGAAGGGCACTGGGGCCCACGGGGCAAGGGGGAGGAGGAATAGATGGTCAAGTGGAGAACCAGAGAATGAGAATTCTCAAGACCAAGGGACAGAGTGTCTGCAAGAGCCGAGTGTTCACCGGGTTAGATGCCACAGAGGTACCTTGTGGAGTGGTAAGACCCCAGAGAGGGTATTGCATTTGGCTAGGAGCAGTTGGTAGGAATGCAGTGTCCCACTTACATGGAATTCGAGAAAGTGCAAGATGAGGCACTAGAAATAGTGTTTATAGAAGAGAGGCAAGTTTAAAGTTCTCCCCTTACCTGCTTTCAGAATAATGTCCCCTAGAACTTCCAAAGGGAAATCATTTCTTTCAGACTCAGAATGAACCCTTGGCTTATAAAACCCATATTAGACGGGTTTCAATCCATGGTAGATATTAGTCTTTTCGATGCTCAAATTGTCCCACCTTGAGGTCTCTGCCTCCAGGCTAACATGGACGGGAAGGGGTAAGAGGCAGATATCAGTTACAACTCCAGTGACGGAGGATGAAACCTAAACCAGTCAGCACCGTGGAGCTTTAGGACCTTTGTGGATGAGAAGTATATTCAGCTTCCACATCTGAGCACAACGGAGTAGCTTAGGCCACACTAACCCTCCTATCAACAGTAAATGTAAAAGCCGATAAAAATACATAAAGCAACTGAAGATATTAGAAATTGAGTCAGGCAGGAGTCAAAAGAGAAGCAGTTGCTGGAGAGAATGTAGGTGCCCCTAGGCAAATCCACATTTGCTTTTTGCCTTTTTTGTCAGGGCATTTGCTAAATCCTGGTGTGGAGCTAAAACCAGGCTGAAAGAGGGGGCTGGGCTGTGACATCCGCCTGGGAGGCTGTCAGAAGCGCCTGCCTTCTGCTCAGGTCATGATCCCAGAGTCCTGGGATTGAGTCCCGCATCAGGCTTCTTGCTCAGCAGGGGGCCTGCTTCTCCCTCTGGCTGTTTGTGCTCTCTCTCTCTCTCTCTCTCTCTAACAAATAAACAAATAAAATCTTTAAAAAAAAAAATAAGAAGGGGCTGGGCTTACGGCATTTCCAGTGCACTGGGAAGAAGGCAGTGGAGTTAGAGATACCATGGAGTCTGAGACTTGAGAGGGAAGATGGAACCTTAGAGCAATGAGTCCAAAATTGGGTAGGCAGTTTCCCCTTGAGGTATTTTTCAATTCCTAAGCTGTGCATCTCTACAGAGAGATTCCCAGCACCTAAGTTGAAAGCAACAGCTCTGAAGCTAAACAGCTATCTACAAATTTTAGCAGCTCTGTGTTGCTGGGGAGTCAGGGGTTAAAGGTCAGGGCCTGAGAAGGTGGGGTGGCACTTGCAAACACTCCAGGCTTACTCTGGGGCAGCAGAAGGGCTGTGCTCTAGGAGTAAAGGCAACAAGCAGAAGACGAGCACTAACAAAGTGCATCAGAAACTGCCAGAACGCTATCTACCTTTTTGGAGAAAGAGAACATTAGCCAAAGTTTCTACAATTTTCATATACAATGTCTATTATCCAAGCAAACCCAATCGAATATTACCAAGCTTGCCAAGAAACAGCACCAAATAACTAAGAACGATGAGGGGCCAAAAATGACAGAAACCGAACCACAGGAGATCTAAATATTGAACTGAACAGACGGAATTTTTAAATAAAATGATTATCCAGGTCCTGTTAAAAAAAAATTGATTGGGTCTTGAAGGTGAAAAAAACACAACAAGAGAACCCACACTCAGGAGCTCCAGAACCTCAAGTACCTAACTATTGCCACCACAGGAAGATAAAAGAAACATCCCACTGAGTGTTGGTCTAAACCTTAAGTAATGCTATGAATTAAGCTACCAAACCTGAGCCTTCATATCTCAGACCTGATGCCTGTATTAAACAGACTTCTGGGGGCACCTCGGTGGCTCAGTGGGTTAAAGCTTCTGCCTTCAGCTCAGGTCATGGTCTCAAGCTCCTGGGATCAAGCCCCATCGGGCTCCCTGCTTCCTCCTCTCTCTCTGCCTGCCTCTCTGCCTACTTGTAATCTCGCTTTCTCTGTCAAATAAATAAATAAAATCTTTAAAAAATTAAAATAAAATAAAATAAATAAACAGACTTCTGTGATCCCATTCACTAAAGCCTTCAGCTAAAAATTTGTCCTCTGGGCGCCTGGGTGGCTCAGTGGGTTAAAGCCTCTGCCTTCGGCTCAGGTCATGATCTCAGGGTCCTGGGATCGAGGCCCGCATCGGGCTCTCTGCTCAGCAGGGAGCCTGCTTCCTCCTCTCTCTCTGCCTGCTTCTCTGCCTACTTGTGATCTCTCTCTCTCTGTCATATAAATAAATAAAATCTTTAAAAAAATAAAAATAAAATAAATTAAAATAAATTAAAATAAAAATTTGTCCTCTAGGTATTATGCTAAGCAAAACAAGTCAGTCAAAGAAAGACAAATACCATATGATTTCACTCATGTGGAATTTAAGAAACAAAACAGGTGAACATAGGGGAAGGGAAGGAAGAATAAAATAGGAGGAAAACAGAGAGGGAGACAAGCCATAAGAGACTGTTAATTCTAGGAAACAAACTGAGGGTTATGGAAAAGGAGGTGGGTGGGGAGATGGGTTAACTGGGTGATGGGCATTAAGGAGGGCACTTGTGATGAGCACTGGGTGTTATGTGCAACTACTGAATCACTAAATTCTACCCCTGAAACTAATAATACACTATATGTTAACTAAATTGAATTTAGGGGTGCCTGGGTGGCTCAGTCAGTTAAGCATGTGTCTTCAGCTCAGGCCATGATCCCAGGGGTCCTGGGTCAAGCTCCACACTGGACTCCCTGCTCAGTAGGAAGCCTGCTTCTTCCTCTCCCTCTGCCATTCCTCGCCCCTCTTTGTGCTCTCTGGCTCTCTCATCTTTCTGTCAAATAAATAAATAAAATCTTTTTTAAAAATTAAAAAATAAATTGAATTTAAATAAAAAATTTTAAAAAACAAATATTTGTCCTCTATATCTTAACATTCTAAAGAGAAAAGAAAGAATTATTCCCATAGAAAAGTGGGCTAAGAAAAAAAAAAGCATTTATTCTCAGTATATATTTGCTTAGCCTCTTTCAAAGCAAAAACCTACCCCTAGAAATAGAAGCCAATGGCTCAGCACCCTTGGGCAGCCCACATTTGAATTTCTTCTCTGCAAACGGAGTGATGAGGGGCAGGGAAGGGTCTTTGAATTTGAATTAGAGGTTAGAGGGCACCATATATTAGTTATTGAGAGGAGAAAATAAGTTTCAGAAACATTTAGGAGTAATCTTATTAAGACTTCACAATTGATTGGATCTGGGAAGGTCCAGGATGACTCTCAGGTCTCTAAACAGAGTGACTGCACATGAAGTCCGACAACTAACATGGATAATTAAGAAGTAGGAACTGTTACTTTTGCCACGTTCAACTTAAGGAATTACCAGGCAAAGGTTGTCTGGTGCTGTGCAGATACTGAACTCTGAAGACTACAGAAGAAGCCTTAGATGGAACTTTAGATTTCAGTGGCATCAGCCTATTCGGGTGCAAGTTGAAACCGTGAGAGTCGATGAGCCAAAAGGGAAAATAAATTAAATAAAATAAAATAAAATGTTGTATCTACTATTATTTGTTTACATCTCATCTCATTTCAAAAACAGAGTTGAGGGGCACAGCCTCTGAGTGGCACAGTCAGTTAAGCATCAGAGTCAGTTTTGGCTCAGACCCTGGTCAGGGTCATGGATCAAACCCCCATGGTGGTCTGTGCTCAGTGCAGAGTCTGCCTGGAATTCTCTCCTTCTCCCTCTGCCCCTCCCACTGCACCACCCCCCCTCTTTCTCTCTCATTCTAAGATAAATAAATAAATCTTTAATTTTGAAAAAAACAGGGGCATCTTGGTGGCACAGTCGGTTAAGTGTCTGCCTTTGGCTCAGGTCATGAGCTCAGGGTCCTGGGATCAAGTCCTGAGTCGGGCTCCCTATTCAGTCGGGAGTTGGCTTCTCCCTGTGTCCCTTCCTCACCCCATTCATGCTCTCTCACTCTCTCTCTCTCTCAAATAAATAAACAAAATCTTGAAAAAAAACAAAAACACAGATTTGATTCAGCAGGAGAGCATGTTGCACAAGAATAAAAACCAAACCAACTGAGGATAGTTGCCTAAAGGACTTTAAATTTAGGGTGAAAGAGAAACTCTCTCAGACAGTAGAGGAATTCAGATTTTGTTTCACTAAAGTAAGGATACAGAAAGTCTTAAGAAGTTGAGACTGAGAAAAATGTTGACTTCAGTGGGAAGTTCCAGCATGAGAGGAATTAGGCTTTAACTTGTCAGTGAAAGCCCTCAGGGAGCTCTGCAAGAGCGTTAAGGTGTAAGCCAGGTAGAGGTGGGCTATGGAGGAAGTGGGGACACCACGCTTTCAGAGAGCTGGCTTTTGAAGCAGGGTTAGAGGAGATTTGGCCTTGAAGAGGGAGGGCCCAACACATTCATGGAAGGCTATCCTGTTTGTTTTGAAAATAGGAGGTATTAAGGCACCTGCGTGGCTCAAGTCAGTTGAGCATCTGACTCTTGATCTCAGCTCAGGTCTTGATCTCAGGGTCATGGGTTCAAACCCCACACTGGGCTCCATCCAGGCTGGGCATGGAGCGGGAAGGAAGGAACGAATGAAGGAAAGAATGGAGGGAGGGGGAGAGAGAAGAAGGGAGGGAAGGAGAAAATAGGAGATATTAAACTGTATCATCCTGAGGAGATTTAGAAAATGGCACAGGAGATCAAAGATATCTGATGTAGCAGGCCCTAGACTAGATGAAAGTTAAGTGTGAGATGCAATGATCTTGAATAGTAGGGACGCTTTGTCCCTGAGCCAAGAGGAAAGGAATAGCAATTACAATGGTTACCATGCTGGCACTCTTCACTGGTTAGCATGATAAGACCTGAGGTATTTTATCCCCCTTAACTTCAGGAGCCACTGAGGGGCAGCAGCCACAGCTCTGCAATCCCCTGTGGCCGTGGGCCTCACCAAGGGCAACAAGGTGACTAAGATCCTGAGGGAGCCGAGGCACAGCCACCACGGGTGCCTCACCAAGCACACCAAGTTCGTGCAGGACGTGAAGGAGCAGTGCGCAGCTTCACCCCAAACGAGGCACCAGCCATGGAGCTGCTCAAGGTCTCCAAGGGACAAGCACGCCTTCAAGGTCACCAAGAAAATGGTGGGGACACATATCCGGGCCAAGAGGAAGAGAGAGTTGCTGAGCAATGTCCTGGCAGCTGTGAGGAAAGTGGCCCCCAAGAAGGACTGAACTCCCTCCCCTCTGTATGTAATTAGGCCTTTTTGGAACTTGAAAAAAACAACAGACGAAAAAAAAAACCAACCCTGAGGGCATATAATTTTCCACTGAGAGACTGAGAAGTGAAGACATTTCCTAAATTCATTACCACTTGGACCCTCTCTGACTAAAGAGCCCTGTGCCTTGGCCAGTAGGTCCCACTGCCCCCATGGACAATATAGGTGTTGATGACTCTAAGTTGGAAAGTGGGGTGTCTGGAGGTTAGGGAGAGCACACCCTGACACCTTCCTATTCTGATGATACAACAAAGATTCAAACAAAGATACCATGTTGACTAAGGTTTGAATACGGGGCTTTGTTATTGCAAGAAGTTATTTGAGGTTAAGAAAACCTCCCTCTTCCATCCCTCCTTTTCTTGCTGCCTTCTTTTAATACTGTTTCTGCCCTTCATGCTTTCTTTCCTTCTATCCTCACCACCCACACCTGTGCTGTCCCTCCACAGTTTGCCCACCATCACTACTCCTTCGGTATCCCAACAGCCTGAGTCTCCTCCATGACCCCTGACCCATCCTCTCCATTTCCTTATCTGACAAGCAGACTGCCCTACCCCGACTCTGGGAGATAACATAGTTCCTGACTGGACAGATATGTGACATATTTTCACAGCTTCAGTGACCTCGCCTGGAAAGGAAGTAAAAGTCAGTGAACACTAAACATTCCACTACCCCAAGACCAAAGTTCAGGGGCCATGTTCCGGGTCAGTGACTCACTGGTATCACCAGAGTGAAGCTATAAGGGATCAAGAAGATGTGCGTGCTATTCTTAGAGACTCTGTGGTAGAGTTTTAGGAGGGCCATGAACAACTTTGGCCTCCCCAGCCAGAGGCAGTGCACATGACAGAGCTCTGAGGTAAAGGACTCTAGTGAGGGAGGAGTCAGGTTCACACTGTCCATTCAGGATTCCTTTCCTACCTGAGGAAGGACTCAGGAGCACTGGGTGGGGTGGGGTTGCAGAGGGTGCAGAAAGGGAGGAGATTTCTGTCCCTGGGAGCCTGTGCCATCCATCATTGCCATCATTCTGTGAGCCTCCATCCCTCCTGTAAGGACCTGAGTTCTCCCTCACACTGCCCAGCACCCTAAATTGAACACCCTCTCTGAACACAAGGGCAGTGGGGTGGGGGTTCTGACATCTGGTCCTCTGAGGCCCCCATTTCTTTTGATATCCTTTAGTGGCCAAGTCCACCTATTCAATCATAGTTTTCTGTATATTCCTAACTCTTGAACATTTTTGGCGCTCCATAGTACCGCAAATCTTTATATTCCCTGTCTCCAACATGAACCTCAGAGCCTGTATGTATGATGTACCATAACGAGAAGAACCAGGTCCCAGTAAAAGGGCCGCAGTGGTGCAGAGAGGAGAAAGGTAAGTGGAAGCAATAAACAATAGGCGAGGCCACTCTGTAAACACTGGGCATTAAGCTGAATACTACATAAAGCTTGAATTTTGTAGAGTTATTCTAACCCTTTGTACTTCACATCAATAATATTTTTATGGGAAGCCACTATGCTTTCATTTAACTCAGAATTTTTCTTCTATTCTCTCAACGCAAAAACACCTGTATCAATTACTAAGAATTTTTATTTGCTGGGGCGCCTGGGTGGGTCAGTCTGTTAAGCTTCTGCCTTCAGCTCAGATCATGATCCCTGGTCCTGGGATCAAGCCCTGCGTTGGGCTCCCTGCTCAGTGGGGATTCTGCTTCTCCCTCTCTCTCTGCCCTCCTCCCCACTCATGCTCTCTTTCCCTAATAAATAAAATATTTTTAAAAAGCAATTTTTATTTTTTCCTTTCTTTTTTTATTAACATGTAATGTACTATTTGCTTTAGGGGTACAGGTCTGTGAATCATCAGTCTTACACATTTCACAGCACTCCCCATAGCACATACCCTCCCCAGTGTCCATCAGCCAGCCTCCCCGTCCCTCCACCTGCCTCCACTCCAGCAACCCTCAGTTTGTTTCCTGAGATTAAGAGTCTCTTATGGTTTGTCTCCCTCCCTGTTCCTATCTTGTTAAAAGCTATTTTTATTTGCTTGTGTTCTTCTATTACACCTAGTGTACTACAAACTGGATTAGTCATTACCCCCATTTTAGAGCACATAAATGTCATCAGTGTGTAGGAGGCTCATCTATGTTTTTATTCCCAGTATCCATCCCCCCCCACATAGACACTCACTCTAATGTACTTATATATTAACTTAAGCTTGCATTTTACTCTTGTAAAATATGGATAATTGTTGTTTGACTTGTTTTAACTATAAAATGTGTTGTTCCAAAATGTCATGCTCTTTCTTATTGGTTTTCACTCATCACCATTTTTAAGATTGCTATCTTGCTAACGCTTACATCTAGTTTATTGTTTTTACCTCCTGCGTTCCCCTAATCACCCATTGTCCCAATGCTGGACACATCCAGTGCCCAGATGTCACTAAAAATTCTGAGACACATATCCTCATATGTGTCCCCTTATGAACTTTTTTTTTTTAAGATTTTATTTATTTATCTATTTGACAGAGAGAGACACAGCAAGAGAGGGAACACAGGCAGGGGAGTGGGAGAGGGAGAAGCAGGCTTTCCACTGAGCAGGGGGCCCGATTCGGGGCTCGATCCCAGGACTCTGGGATCAGGGCCCCAGCAGAAGGCAGATGCTTAATCAACTGAGCCACCCAGGTACACCTCCCCCTATGAAGTCTTGTAAGAATTTATCTGGGGTGGTCATGGTGTGTTCTGCCCCCTGCACCCCAAGGTTCCCTCCAGGCGGATGGGGAGTACTGCACCCAAGTTCAGCCTAACAGAGGGTTTTTCTCGTGGTTCCCAGCTGTTCCCTCTCCAAGTTGTAGGCCTGGTCTCTGCCACATTCTCCAGAGTTTTATTGAGTCACAACAATGACGTGCAACCTCTGAAGAAGTGTAACGGGAGAAGGGACCTGCAAGAGGAATCTTACTGAATTGCAGATTCCAGTTGGAAAACTTCACAGCAGCATTTTAGAGGAGCTGGTCTTGCTGGTTTCAGGAATTTTGTTACCAGAAAGCTCTCCTCCCCTAACCAGCTCCAGCAGCTCGGCTGACAACCGCTGAGGCCAGGTCCTGACCATTGGGCCAGGTCCCAGCTCTTGCACACAGTCAAAAAGTAATCTAGTGAGAAATCTCAGCTCTGGAGCAAAGGGAGAATCACCGTCTCTCCGGCCCCTACTCAGGGATGTGCCGTCGAGATATCAATTATATAGGGGCTCTCCCCTACCCAAGGGTTGTGGCTGGCTTGGGAACCCCTGAGAGGGAAGCCTCTGGGGCCCTAGAGTGGCAGGTGCCCAGCGCTGACCTCCCCAAAGTCAACCTCTCCCAGCCCCTCCTGGCCTCCAGCCTCCTGGCCCTGGATGTGTAGGCATCGAGGCCAAAGGTACAAATAAGATCTCAAATCTGAAGGGAAGATATGTGTAAGATACCAGCAGATTGCCAGCATCTATAATGCGGATATAGCACAGATTTCTGAGGATGAAAAATCCTCTCAGTATATAAACCAGGTGGAAAGTCATGAGGATAGGCCCCACGGGAGAAAGACAGTATGGAAGAATCCACACTGGAGAGAAACCCTATAAGTGTAATGAATGTGGGAAAACATTTGGTGTGAGCTCAGACCTTATCAAACATCAGAGAATCCACTCTGGTGAAAAATCTATGAGTGCAGTGAGTGTGGGAAGGCCTTCTAAGTGAACTCAGCCCTTATGAATCACCAGACGTCTCACTCCGGAGAAAAGCCTTCTGAGTGTGGAGAATGCAGGAAAGCATTCAGCCAAATCTCAAACCTGTTCATCACCAGAGAATCCAGACTGGAGGGAAACCATACAAGTGTGGGAAAGTTTTCTGTAGGAGCTCTAATCTTACTAAACACCAGAAGATACATGCCAAAGGAAAGTCTCATCAGTGATTTATGTGGTGAAGATATTCCAAAGACCTTTTTTTTTTTGGTATCAGCAATTACCACCAAAAGAAAGGTATGGTGAAAATTAATGTTTTAATTGATACTTGTTACCTCAGAACATTCAAGAAGTGAGAGGTTGGTGAAAACTGACTCCATCAGAATGGTGACTGGTTCAAGCTCTAAAAAATCAGATACTACTTCTAAGAATGCAGTTCTACAACTCATAAGGATGGAGGTTCACAGACAGATCTTCGGGGTGGAAAACACTTTTGGGGGATCAGCACTGAAGTGATGTCATATCCCACCTCAAACCAGCGTAACAGAATCCTAAGCAGAGAGTGATGTTGGCTCCTGGCCTTAAACAAGGAGTCCATTTCAAAGCAAGTTTTGCAGCAGTCCAACACAGGGGGCAATGCCCAGAGGGCTACATGAGAACTGAGGGTCTCCTGAGGGTCTCCACACTAGACAAGTCCAGGGGCCTCTGAATCATTTAGCTAAGTGAAGGAAGAGTCCCTTTGAGGAAGCACAGCTTACGCTGCCTCATGACAAGCAGAGCATCACTCTGATAAAGGGACCTAAGACACCTGGGAGAATTTGCCCTGAAGTTCAGTCATGCCAATGCTCTGGGAGTGAGAAATTCTCCATTCAGCTTGCACATGATTTCCAACTTCTACTGTAATATAAGAAACAGCTGCTTAATGTGAAAGAGTGGAAAAGTCATTGGTCCAAAAGTGTCTCTCCCTAACCAGACAAACCCTGGTATACCAGCAGTCCTGACTAAGCACCAGTATCTCCAAACTCCCGGAAAACCTCTGCATATCCTCAGCCTGGAAAAACCTTCAGTGTAAACCCAAGTCCCACCACACTACACAACAGAGAAACCATCCTCAAGAAGAGTCCCATGAAAGTAAAGAATGTGGGAAAGCCTTCAGGTACTTGAATGATCTTATCAGACATCAGAGAAGCCTTGGGGATATCTTCAGTGTGGGAAGCCTTCTGTATGAGCTCAAGTCTCATTAAACATAAGCAGATTCAGGATGCCTGGGTGGCTCAGTCAGTTAAGTGTCTGCCTTCAGCTCAGGTTGTGGTCCCAGGGTCCTGGGATCAAATCCCACATCGGGCTCCTTGCTTAATGGGGAGCCTGCTTCTCCCTCTGCCTACAGCTCCCTCTGCTTGTGTTCTCTGTCTGTCTCTCTCTCTCTCTCTCTCTCTCTCTCTAATAAACAAAATCTTTAATAAAGAAAAAGAAAAAAGAAACCATAAGCAGATTCATTTTGGACAGGAGCAAGTAAGGAGAAGGTCTTCTTGTGGAAGCCAGTGCTTATTACCAGAAAACCCACAAATATAAAAATTTGGGCCTTCACTAAAAGCTCAAGAGGGCCTTTTTTAAAAGAGAGGGCCTTCGCTAAAAGCTCAATCTTATATATCAGTGAATCCACATTGGAACAAAACCCTATATGGGTGACCATTCTGGGGATGCTTTCATGTTAGCTCAACTCTTAAAATATAGCAAAGACTCCATATGGAAAAAAGCTCTTTGAAGGTAAGTGATGTGGGAAAGTTTATTATCAATACCTATATACCAATAAGTTAAGCAACCTGGAAGAAATGGATGCATTCCTGGAAACCTATAAACTACCAAGACTGAAACAGGAAGGAACTGACAACCTGAATAGACCAATAACCAGTAACCAGATTGAAGCAGTGATCAAAAACCTCCAATAAACAAGAGTCCAGGACCTGATGGATTCCCTGGGGAATACTACCAAACATTAAAAGAAGAAATAATACCTATTGTCCTGAAACTGTTTCAAAAAATAGAAACAGGAGGAAAGCTTCCAGACTCTTTCTATGAGGCCAGCGTTAGCTTGACCCCCAAACCAGGCAAAAACCTCATCAAAAAGGAGAATTACAGACCAAAACCCCTGATGAATATGGATGCCAAAATTCTCAGCAAGATCCCAGGCAATAGGATCCAACAGTACATTAAAAGGATTATCCACCACGACCAGGTGGGATTTATCCCTGGGATGCAAGGGTGGTTCAACATTCGCAAATCAATCAATGTGATAGAAGACATAAATAAGACAAGAGAAAGGAACCACATGATCCTCTTAATTGATTCAGAAAAACATTTGACAAAATACAGCATCCTTTCCTGATTAAAACTCTTCAGAGCATAGGGATAGAGGGAACATTCCTCAATTTCATAAAATCCATCCACAGAAAACCCACAGAAAATATCATTCTCAGTGGGGAAAAGTGAGAGCCTTTCCCTTAAGATCAGGAACACGACAAGGAGCCCACTCTCACCACTGTTGTTCAACATAGTACTAGAAGTCCTAGCAACAGCAATCAGACAACAAAAAGAAATAAAAGGTATTCAAATTGGCAAAGAAGAAGTCAAACTCTCTGTCTTCACAGGTGACATGATACTTTATATGGAAAACCCAAAAGACTCCACCCCCAAATTACTAGAACTCATACAACAGTTCAGTAATGTGGCAGAATACAAAATCAATGCACAGAAATCAGTTGCTTTCTTATACACTAAACAGTGAAACTGTAGAAAGAGAAATTAGGGAATCAATTCCATTTACTATAGCACCAAAAAACATAGGATACCTTGGAATAAGCCTAACCAAAGAGGTAAAGGATCTGTACTCTAGGTACTACAATAGCAGAAATATAAATCTAGTAGCTTTGTTCCTCAGAAGAAAGAAATTGGCCAGATAATTCATTCTAGGAGAGATTTGCCATGTGCATCTGTATATGAGGTTGGTGGCGGGAAGCTGCGTTGTTACTCCCACAGTGCATCTGATCCTAAGAAGCTTGGCACACATGCAGAATTATCAAAAGCCTCAGTTCTGAGGCCACATGAATAATTTTCTTACATTACACACTGTATTTGTTTAAGAGACAAATTATATTTCCACCAGTAACTGCTCTAATCACTTTATAAATATGTATTCATTCAGCAAAAATTAATTCAGTCCATGCTGTGATCCAAACACTGTCCTAGTAATTTGAGGTGTGTGAGCGAAAATGGGACATTTCGAACAAAGATTCTGCTTTTGTGATGCTTTCAGCGTGGTGAAGGGAGAGAGATAATAAACCATAAATGCAATGAATAAGCAGATTGTATCATATGTTAGAACAAGAGCTGTGGAAATAGAAACTGTAGAGGGTAAGAGGGTTAGGGTGACAGGTTGCAGGTTGGAATAGGTAGCCTGTGAATATGTGGGGTGAGCCTAGATTGGGAGGTAGGGAGGGGCCAGCCAAGTCTATTGCCACTCTTGGAAGAGTCCGAATAAAGATCAGGAAGAAAGACGAGTGCAGCAGGTGCCTTGATGAGGGATCACTCCTAGATTACTCAACAACCAGCTGGGAGGTGTCGCTGCAGGGAGAGTGAGCAAGGGTGAGAGTTAAATGATCCTCCTAAGTTATATCAAGACCATCCATGGGGTGAGACAGGACAGAGTGTACCCCCTGGCTCCATCTTTCATTGGTTAGAGGCCTACCCCGTGGGGCATGAATCCCCTGCACATGGCTGAGGTCTGAGCGCCAAGGGCGATCGGATAACAGCCTGGATGGGGAGGCCGCAAGAGGAGAGGCAGGAGGCTCAGAGTCCAGGCCGGAAGCTGGAGGAGAGGCGCTGCGGGGCTGCAGGAAGCTGGGCCATTGCTGTCCACAGCGACAATGGGACAGAGGGAGGAGGTCTAGCGGATCCAAAGTGGAACATAAAAGACTGATTCCGTGATCATGGGCATTCACTTACACATCTGTAAAACTGAATTTCTTAGACAGCTTCAAGGTAGCAGCCCTCCTAGTTCTCTTACACTGCATGGTGTGTGTGGATTGGCCGTTATAATGGTAATAAGCGAGGTCTGGGCAGCAGGAGATGCTGGCAACGGTAAGGCCCTTTCAGACTCCCTTCTCTCACAAGTGGGGGCCTCTGCAGCCCAGAGACCCATCTGTCCAGAAAGCAGCTTCTCAACAATCCAGCAGAACATATAAAAGGCAAGTTCATCAATAATCCCAGAATTTCTAATTCAGACAAAATTAAGCAAGTCAGTATGTCACCTGATGAATCACCTCCCGATCCAGCAAAGATGAAAAAACACACTAATTCCCAGTGCTGGTACGGATGTGAGCAAGCTGACACAGGGATACACTGTTCTTGGGATTATAAATTGATAAAAACCTCACTGAATGGCAGTTCAGCACTATGGAATTGAAGTTTTAAAAAAAAAACCTTTAACACACATGTTTACCTTTCTTTTTTTTTTTAATAATTTTTTAAAATTTTTTTTTAAAGATTTTATTTATTTATTTCACAGAGGGAGAGAGATCACAAGGAGGCAGAGAGGCAGGCAGAGAGAGAAGGGGAAGCAGGCTCCCTGCTGAGCAGAGAGCCCGATGCGGGCCTCGATCCCAGGACCCTGAGATCATGACCTGAGCCGAAAGCAGAGGCTTCAACCCACTGAGCCATCCAGGCGCCCACATGTTTACCTTTCACCCATGAATCCAAATCCATCAGCTTACTCCTAAGAAATAACCAGACAAGTTGTAAAAGGTACAAAAGAAGATAATGACTATATCATTGTTCATAATATGAAAAAATTGGAAGGAGCACAGAAATTCAAAATTACTTTCAAAAGTGGCTGCACTAGTTTTGGTGCACCCCGGCTAATGGCCTGCACACACTAGCAGTGTAGTAAAGGAACATTCGTGGACATGGAAACCTCGACTTCCTATATTGCAGCGGGCAGTCTGATGTCCACATCGTCCCTGTGGAGCTCAGACTGTACTGGAAACTATCATTTTAGCACAACAGGAGTGAGTCCAATTTTCAAGTCCCTCCATATGGGTCATTTTCCTGAACGGAGTCAAGCAGCTCTGAGAAGCAGGCTGGAGTATCCTGAAGAGAACGCAGCAATCCTTGTAGCAAGGATGGCCCGATGTCAGTGCCCACTCCTGACAGGGGCGTCAGGCTAGGAGGATTTGGATAACTCTGCCAGAGCCCTTGGTTTTGTTGGTGTGAAATCAAGCTCCAGTTTTTACAAGATCAAATGTTGCAAGGCACGATGTAAGAAAACCTAGATACCAGGAGGGGCCCATGCCTTCTGATGTGTCTGAAGGGACAGTTATTAGATTCTGTCAGTAATGAGTTCAGTTCAGAACAGTAGCTATGGTTTCGGTTTTTGTTATGTGGCAGAAGAAGGCCATAGAGGTCAAAATCAATAGGACGAAATAAAGGGGCTCCAATTAGGGCACCAGAGGGTGTCAAGGTGTAATAATGGGCAAGATGAATGGCTGCACTGAAGAATCTGAAAATTAATCTTGTTTTGTCATCTTGGGCAGAAGCTGCCCACTTCTGCAGTTAGACATTTCTGGAGGATTCCTAACAACTCTGAGTTTGGGGGCTCTTCATGGGATGGGTGCCCAGATGTCAGGAAGGAGTGATTGTCTTTGAAGCTGAGAAACCAGGATCAACACCTTGGAACTTTACTGCTATGTCAGGTAACAGACCTGATAAGGGCCCTTCGGTTGAGGCTCAAGAGCAATTTTTCCCTGATGCTGTGTTCAGAAGAGCACACCTCCAGGTTTCACCAACTACAGAGACTGCATAGGTGGGTGTTTGGGAAATGCTGCTTGTACGGGTTGGTGATAAAGCCAGAGGTATCGGTTGAGTCATTAGTGATATCCATAACTAGTTACATCAGCCTGTACCAGTAGGGCAGAATCTAGGACTGCAAACAGAAAGGCAGCCTGTATGAACTCGCAGCCGCTCGCTGTGGGTCCCAGAGGGACCGGTCTTGTTGCCGTCAGTACTTACTGCTCATTGTTGAGGGCAATAAGACCCACGTCCCTGGGACCCACCCCACTCCAGGCCCTGGGAGTGTGAGGTTTTGAGAATTTTGATAATTATACTTTTAGAATTTTTAGAGTCCTCTCTCTTCCCTGAAGCTTGTAAATGATAAAGCTCGGTGGAAATTCTGAGTTAAAAGTAAAACATTCTGTAATGAGAGTACCAGTAAAGTGTGTGTCCCTCTAACTGCAGAGAGAGGTTGGGATTCCACAAGAAGATAATGACTATATCATTGTTCATAATATGAAAAAATTGGAAGGAGCACAGAAATTCAAAATTACTTTCAAAAGTGGCTGCACTAGTTTTGGTGCACCCCGGCTAATGGCCTGCACACACTAGCAATGTAGTAAAGGAACGTTCGTGGACATGGAAACTACACAATCAAGTGAATTTGTGCCTACATTACAGCCCCAGATCTCCAGCAAGGCAAAACCTCATTCCACCCTGAGAGTAAACGATAACCAGAAGTACTTGTGGCCTGTTTGGAGGTGTTCAATGGGGCCATGAGACTTGGGTTTCTATCCATCTCCTACCTTTACAGTTTTGCCAGGGTTGTCGTTGGCAGGTAAGACCTGTGTTGGAAACATCCCTGGCAACACCTCCTAGAATCACCCACCAAGGCTGGTTCACTGTCATGGCCAATTACCCTTTCTGTTGTGGGTAATATCAGGAAGCACTTTCACTAATTTTCACTTTTATAATAGCCATCGGTACAGGTTAATGGAAAAATCTCTCAAGATTCTTTAATTCTTTTTAATTTTATTAAGTTTTTTATTTTAATTCCAATATAGTTAACACACAGTGTTATATGAGTTTCAGGTATACAACATAGTGATTTAACAAATCTATATGTTACTCAGTGCTCATCATGATAAGTGTTCTCTGAATCCCCTTCACCTCTTTCACCCATCCCGCCCACCCACTTCCCCTTTGGTAACCATCAGTTTGTTCTCTATAGTTAAGAGTCTGTTTCTTGGTTTGTCTCTCTTTTTATCTCCTTTGTTTTGTTTCTTAAATTCCACATGTGAGTGAAATCAAAAAATTGTGATACCTCCAGTTTTGTCTTTCTTTTTCAGGGTTATTTGACCAGTCTCAAGATTCTTTTATTTGCTCCCCATTGTATAGGGGTTCCTATAACAGTCAGGAAATCTCTTTGTTTTTAAAGCATTTCAAGATCATGGACTAACCCTAAATCTTATCTACTGTCAATACAAATATTTGTTCTTATCATTCATTGGTTAGCAGATGTGGGCAAAGGCAATTAATTTAGCCATCTGAACCGATTTAGTTTCTGTGAGAAGCTTAAATGTAAATTCAAGTCGGCTTGGAAATTTTTACTCTTTCTTCTTAGGTATGAATCATCTACAAACAATTAAACAGGGGATACCCAAAGGAGTGTCTAGAGGATGTGCAAGGAGCATGGAGAGCCTTAAGAGAGGTAGAGGGAAGCTGGGCTGCCCCTCTGTAGGGAAGGCGGGGCGAGGTGGGGTGGGGGTCTTGCAGCCCCTATCACCGTGCTGTGTGAAGGGGAAGGCACCAATATGCAGGAGCTGAGACACAAAGCCATGTTTTACCAGGCAGCTAGGGGAGAGCGGTGAGGGTTTTCTGCCCCTAAAAGTCTGTTCAGCATGGGAAACCATGGAGTTTACTGGAGACCTTAGAACCCAGCCAGCTGAGGTTTCCGTGAGCTCTGCTGCCGCCACCATGCTTCTTGAACAGGGGCTGTGCCTTGCTGCCGGACCTAAGGAAAGACCGAAGTGAGCAATGGGCTTTTCATCAGCGCCATGCTGAGCCATACAGGGGCCCAAACCCTTAGGGATATGTTTTATGTATTGGTTAAGTGATTAATTTTTTCCAGAACATTAAAAACAGTGAAAAAATATTGAAAATTTGAAAAGTCGGTTATTAAAGCTTACCTTAAGTTCAAATATTTTATTTATATAAGCAGTTTGTTATAACTTAATATTCCTGGGTTTAATGAAAGAAAACTCATCCAGAAGAATTAAAAGATTAATACATTGCTCTATATGAAAACAAAATGATCTTATTAAAGAAACAAAGAAATGGCAAGAAGTAAATGACAAACTAGGAGAAAATATGTGCAACAATGTTTGCAGAGAAATGTCTAACATCTCTAATACACAAGGAACTTTTAAAAATTGGGGGAGGAGGGATGGAAGTTTGGAAAACCTGGTAGAGAAAAAATCAAAGACATGAAACAGACAATCTACCCCCCAAAATTTTAAATGTCCCTTAAACATATGAAAGAAATACACAACTTCACTTGTAATAAGAGAAACGTAAGTTAAAATAACACCAGAATACTATCTCTTACGAATCAGATTGAGGAAAAATAAAAATCACACCTTACACTTTCTGTTAGAAAGCCTGGGGGAAGACAGACACTCTCAGACATCACTAGTCAGAATGCACATTGGTACAACCCCAATCAGGGAGAATTTGGCATTGTCTAACAAAATGACACATGCTCTCCCCACTCTCTCAGACATCTCCAGCTGTACAAGAATAGGTATACCCAAGGGAATTCGTTGTAGGATTATTTGTAATTGCAGAATATCAGAAATAACCTAAGGAACTTACACAGGAGAATGGCTGAATGAATACGGTACATCCAGTCAGTGGAATACTATGCAGCTGTAGAAATGAGAACACGATCTATAAACTGTATTGTATTAAGTGACAATGTATTGTTAAGTGAAAAAGCAAAATGGGAGAAAGTCTATATAGTATGCCACCTCTCATGAGAGAAGGGGAAATGCGAAAGTATGTATGTTATCTGCACAACTGTACAAAAGAAATTTAGGAAAGGTACCCTGGAAGCTAGTGAACTTGGTTATATCCAGGGAGTGGGGGGAAACTGGGTGAAAAGAATAAGATGGTGGACACAGGGTAGAAGGGGGAGGGGAGTGACGGGAGAGTTATGGCTTGTCTGAGTCTTAGAGCCGTCTTAATATTTCACTCAATTTTTAATGATTAAAAAAATTTTAGGGCGCCTGGGTGGCTCAGTGGGTTAAAGCCGCTGCCTTCGGCTCAGGTCATGATCCCAGGGTCCTGGGATCGAGGCCCGCATCGGGCTCTCTGCTCCGCAGGGAGCCTGCCTCCTCCTCTCTCTCTGCCTGCCTCTCCGCCTACTTGTAATCTCTCTCTCTGTGTCAAATGAATAAATAAAATCTTTAAAAAAAAAAAAAAAAAAAAAAAAAAATTTTAGTGAATAAAATCAAGGATAAAATGGGAAAACCTTAACACAGGATATGATGGGAGCAAACCAACCTAACCATTATTTCGAATGAGCACCTATGGTCTCGCTTGGGTCCACCACCCCCATGGAAAGGAAGCCTCTTGAGCAAAGGGCTGCATCCTGACTCTCTCGTCTTCCTCCCTGAGCTGTCACCACAACCAAGCTGCTCCCTAACCCTTCAGAAGAGTGCTGTGGACTTCGCAGTCTTCCTCTCAGCCTGGACACCAGCACCTCCGTGGCCCCAGCCCTCAGCAGCTCACCTGAGGCCACAAGGAGGCTGGTAGAGAAGAACATTAGCTGGTCTAGCAGAAATTCTTCCCAGGCCCTCAGGTAGGAGCAGGAGGGACGGGAGGGAGGCAGACCACCTCCCAGAAGTACACCCAGAATTCACAAATTGCTCCATTGGAATCCAAAGCCATCACAGGGATGCACGGTGTAAGGGGAGGGTCAAAAGCCACAGGGGCACAGTGGGCTGCAAGGGCAGGACTCCCGCGCACAAAGCCCTCCTCAGCCCTGAGGCCGGGCAGACCCCTCGAAGGAGCAGGCAGGCCACCGTGAGGGAGCCGGGCAATCCCCCAGTTGCCACGGAGTCCAGGTGAATGGCCTGGCCGGCAGACTGCTGTGAACCATCAAGGAGGAACGGCTAGTTTACCAGCTCTTACCAACTTCAATTTGCCCGAACTTTGACACTCAAGGTATCGTGCAGGTATGACTTATGAACGAACACCCACATCTCTCCCTAGTGGCTCCCCCCACCAGGTAGCTTCCTGTGCTCACTGTCAGCCAGGTGTGCCTCCACGTGGCCTGGTAATGCAGGAGCCCCCCTTTTTCACCCCCTTCCAGACTGACCCCTAAGCCGCAGCGTGACCGAAGTTCCCTGTTGGTTTCATATCAGGCACACGGGAGCCACAGCAGGCTCCAGATTTTCCTGACCCCTCCAACGCCTGCCCTGGAAGAAGGCTGCAAGGCCAGCCCTGCTGTATGGCCCGACACCCGCCCCATTTAGGCCCTGAGGATGTGTTCCCACACCACACCCTGTCCCAGCGCCCAAAGGCAGAGGCAGAGCCAATCCTTCCGGAACTCTGCCCGCTCCTGGGCCCGCCATCTCAGGGGCACCACTTGCTCTTTGAGGGGCTTCTGAGCATCTGATGGGATAAAATGTGAAAGTGCCTTGGAGACAGTAAAACACCCTGCGAAGACCTGAAGAGGCAGGGGGGGGAGATCCAGGGCAAGGACTGGGTGCCGTACTCGCAAGGGAAGCCCCCAGCAGGCTCTCGGGAGAACTCTGCGAGGGATGGTGCCCCCCGGGAAAGGTTCTGGGGGAACGGGGCCAGCACCAGCAATGGCAGCGGGCTTGCCGGCGGACAGCCCACATGCAGCCTGCTCTGCCAGGGAGGGCTCAGTGCCAGGCCCGGGCCCCAGGGAGCAGATTAGCTGTGGCGGGAACTGGCCAAGGGGAGCAGGGGCCCAGCCTGCCAAGTGCCACAGAGGGCAGAGGCAGAACCGCCCCCAGCCTTCGGCAGGCACTGGCTCCCCGCAGGACTGGGCTCCCAGGAACGCGGCATGCGGCTCATGCCAGGTGTGCCCAGATCGGAGCAGGTCGGGGTCTGCTGTGCCAAATGGATGAGCCCACCTGGGGGAGGAGGTGCCGGAGTCCCCGGGAGCCCCTGCGGGCGGGCTTTGGCACTCACAACCCTCTCCATCACAGCTGAGGAAGACCATGAGCTTGCCAGGTTTTGCCACTCTATCCCCCCTGCGGAGACACCAGAGGCCCAGACAGAATTCCTCACCCGACTGTCTCTTTCCCCTAACCAGGAGGGATTTAACAACTGCTACAGTTCACAGTGGAGGCAGGAGTCCCCACAAGCTGCCGCGTGGGAGTGGCTGGCCCCAGCAGAAGCCACAGCCTGGGGGCCTCCTGAGTACGTCTAGGAATTCCAGCACTGTCCCTGGGGTCCCGGCTCTGGTCGGGAGGACACATAGAGACAGAGGTCAGAACCCGGGGCCTGGAGCAGGTGTAGGGATACCAGCTCTCCCACCCCACCCCCTCCCCCCCGGTGCTCATGCAGGGTTTCTGGAGGCCAAGGAGACTGGGGGCCATCAGGGGGCTTGGGACCTCGGCTGCTCCTAACAGGTACCTAGTGTTTCGATACTTTAGTGACTGGTACTACCATACGTGGCACACAGGCTGAATATCGGGCCTGCCCTTCCTGGTCTCAAACTCTTCCCAACCCCGTGCTGCCCATCTCCCACACAGGGAGCAGAACAGAGGGCATGAACCGTCGACCCGCTTCCTCAGCCCCCACACGTTGACATCTCAGCCTCGCCCATGACTGAGGGGCCCTCCTTCTTGTACTTCCTCCTGCTTCATACTCATGGCCACAGCTTCACGTGAGCCTCACGACAAGAGCCAAGCTTGGTGCCAGACAAGTGTGAGGAGATGGGAAATGTTATGACCCCTGGCACAGGAGGCCGTATGGCAGCCACGGCCCAGCTCTCACCTCCAAAAGCCTTAAGAGAACCTGAAGGTCATCTTCCAGCCCCAGAATCATGATCTCCCTGTCCCACCTCCAGGTCCTACTCAGGCTTTCTTACCCAAGGCTTCCCTCCTGCAGGCCTTGCTGTGAAGGGTCCTATACAATCTATACCAAGGCTTCTTCCCTCTTCCCTCCTGTGTCACCCAGGCCTGGATGTGGAAGGAGGAGACTCAAGAGTTGAAAGATCCTATAAAGATGATTCTGCACCAGACATTGATAAGGACAAAGAACTGACTTGTCCAAAGCCCCAGTGAGTTAGAGACTGAGGAGAGATAGAGCCAGTATCCAAATCCTGCCTAGTGATTTCTTCCCCATAGGCCCTTCAGACCCAGAAGGGACCCTCTTTCTTCTGAGCAGGAAGGAAGCCTCTCTCGTTAGCTCCTGTCAACTGTGTAGGTCCTTACCAAGCATTAGGGCCATGTAAGCCCTTGGGAAACAATATAGGCTAAAGAGAGAATCACCTTGGGCAGACCTGAGGGCACAACAGATTCTGAGGAGAATCTGTTTATGATTGCCACCCAATATGGCCTCGTCCACTTCACCAAAACTGAGTCAACAGTTACAATGACGGTTGTGACCGCAGAGGGCAGGGCCAGTGCAGAGGAGAGCAGAGGACATACGGAACTGCCTTCCCATCCCTCCATACACATCTCTGCCTGGGAGCCACAAAAGGGCAGCCAGCTATCCAACGGGCACTCACCCCTCCCTGCACCATGGCTAGCCTGGCCCCCATGCCAGGCCTTCCAACAAAGTCTCCCGCCGCAGTTACCACTCGCCTCACAAAGGCAGGAGAGGACCTCACCAGCCAGCTTTGCTCTAGAGGACAATGTGTGAGAAAGGAATTAAGTTTATTTGTCATCCATGTAGCAGAATAAGGTTGGCCTGCACACGTGAAAAGGAGACAACACTATAGAATATGGGACCTTGAAGAGCCAGGTGAGGACACTTCTTAGCCAAAATTCATCTTTAACCAAGACATCTTGGCCTTTTCTGTAGCAGCCAAACCTTCCCAATCCCGTCTCAGTCAGACATGACCCTGAGCGCAGGAGGGGGTAACAGTGAGGCAGTAGGGCGGGGGTATTATGACTGTTAGGCACTGTCCTCAGACATCCTCCCTGCGGGTGCAGACTAACAGTGCAGGAGGCATGCGGAGGCCCAGAGAAGGCGGTAGAAGGACACACAGGCTATTTGCTGTAGGGTCGAAGTATAGCTTTCTGGACCAAGGGGATAATGGCACAGCGAAGAGGGAAGCTGGGCAGCCGCAGGTCCACATTCGGGACACTGAGGCCACACAGAGCATCCCAGGCCTAGGCCTGGTCTCTTCAGCCCGAGCACACGCTCCCGCAGACGTGGCTGGCCCCGGGCTGTGAGGCTCCGCTTCTCAAAACAGGCTCCGCTTCTCAAAACAGGCTCCCTGGAGAACTGACGCCCACGGACACCCCAGCTACTTCCAGCGACAAGGTTGACAAGTAAACGTGCACACTGTAAGACGCCACGTAGACAACCCAGGTGGATTTTGTTCTTTTACCTCTAATAAGGGAAGGAGGAAGATTAACTGGGTTTAAGGCTAGAACGGAGAACAGTCATTGAGAAAAACAGACAGCAGCCAGGTAATAAAGAGGAAAAAAAATTAAAAAAATTAAAACAATGAATCGTTGAATACTACATCAAAAACTAATGATGTATTATATGCTGGCTAATTGAACATCATTTAAAAAATAAAAAATAAAATGAGAATTCCTAAAGCTGTATTCCAACCAATGAAGACTTAAAATACCTTGTGATGTTAAAAAAAAAAAAAAAAAAAGGCATCCAAAAGCCACAACTACCAGCCTTGGACCATGACTTCAGGCCTTTCTTGCTACTTCTAAGAGAGCTGAGAGAGCAAGAGCCGCCCTGCGGCCCCAGGTCCCCCTGCACTGGACCCGCGCTCTGAGCCCGCGGGCTAACGCGCGCCTTCTCCGGCCGGGCGCCCAGCTCATTCCGTGGACTCGGGCGCCCCCGCGCGGCCGCGGCCGTGGCCGGCAGCGCTGCGGCCTCTCGCGTCCTGGGTCTCGGCAGCGGTTCCCCCGATGCCCGCACGGGGCCTGCTCAGCGCCAGTCTCCCCCGGGCCTCGTCAGCACGCGGCGGATCCGCTGTCTGAGCGCCCGCGGGCTCCCGGGGCTGTGGTGGCGACGGCCGGCCGGCCGGGCCGCGCTAACGAGCCCCGCGGGAGCGCGGCTGCGGAGAGGCCGGCTCTTGGCGACCGCGCTGGCTCGCCCGTGCCGCCAGCCCCGCCAGCCATCCGCTCCCAGCGCGGGGCCGCCCTCGCCCGTTCCCGCCTCGCGTGGCCCCGGCGCTTCCCCCGCGACCTCACGCTTGGCCCCGGCGGGAAGGGGCTCTACGGCTACTCACAGCTCGGGGAGGGGGGGCTCGGGAGCTACCTCTCTGAGCTCGGCTTATCTGCTGGGGGGTAATAGTGGGATCCACTGCACCGGGTGGGTGGTTGTATGGACAATAATTAACATTGGTTCCCCCTTTACCGTTTGCCAGGAATCAGCCTGGGGGCACTGTTACACCGTTTACCTCATTTAGTCCTTGTTACACCGTTTACCTCATTTAGTCCTCAGAACGACACTGATGGGACCTGTCATATGTGTGCTATCCCATTTTACAGATATAGGAAAACTGAGGTGACATAACTTCACCTGAAGGCACACAGCCAGTGAGTAGCTCAAAGCCAGGGCTCCTTGCTCCAGCGTTTTCATAAGAACCTTCTAGGCCTCACGACCCCCACAGATGCTCCCCCAGAACAAGGGAGTCGGTGGCCCAATAATCAGGAGAAACTCTGCGTTTGTGGAGGCTGACAATGCATTGTAGGGAGTTGGAGCCTCTTGGAGAGGGAAACTGCTTACCTTGGTTTCCATGTTTTCCAAACTTATTTGAATGGGGAATCTATGCTTTAGAAAAACACTTATGAGGGGCACCTGGGTGGCTCACTCTGTTAAGAGTCCAACTCTTGATTTCAGCTCAGGTCATGATCTCCAGATCCTGGGATCAGTCTTGCCACAGGCTCGTGCTGGACATGAAGCCTGCTTGAGATTCTCTCTCTCTCTCTCCCTCTGCCCCACCCCTCCCTCATGCACACACTCTCTCTCCAATAAACAAACAAACACGAGCCTTCTAGGGAGCTATGTTCTGTGAAACACACTTCGGAACACACTGGCCTCCCCGGTCTCAAATGTGAGAACAGATGTGTAAGCCCCTGCACCTGAGAAGTACTCTGGAGCCAGGAGGGCATGCCCCATAATTAGGACTATTGTGATCATCCACATATTCATTATCTTTTAGTGATCCTCGCTGTGGCCTTGCTGAGCACTTCCTATGTGCCAAGCACTGTTCTAAGTACTTTGTGTGTATGAACTAACTTACACCTTACGCTTACAGTGTTAGCCCACCAAAATAAAAAAAGAAAAGAAAAGAAAAGAAAAACAGATCATGCTAATTGAATGAGTAATAGATGCAAAATTCTTAGAAGAAAGCACTTAGAATGACTACAAGCATTGGCTAGTATCATTATTCCCATTTTACAGAGAAGACTGAGGCACAGGAAGATTAGGTAATTTGCTCTAGGTCACACTGCTGGTAAATAAATTGGAGCCCAGGCAGCCTGGGGGCAGGGCCTCTGTGGGTGCCCAAGGCACATTGTGCCTCTGACAGAGCTGGAAGGCAAAACCCAGGTCGGGCTTTATATGCTGGTAAATAAATTGGAGCCCAGGCAACCTGGGCCTGTCAGCAAAGCCACGAGTCCCTGTAAGAGCATTTCTTCTCAATGAAGGGCCACCACCCCCTATCCTGCCCATCCCCCCTGCCTGTCACAACCACCACCACAGGCACCCCCATCCTGGGTTGGACCCCAGCTTCACCATTTACTGGCTGGGTTGCCTCAGACAAGTGATTAACCATCAGTTTCCAAGTCAGTAAAAGGACAGCATCGTCTACCACACAGGTGTGGGAGGATGGACCAAGATGACAGATATAAAGTACTTAACACAGGGCCTCAGCCATCCAAAGAACTCAGTACGTGGCAGCTCAGCACCGGCCCCTACTCCCACCTCTGCTTCCAGGTCCCTGGCTTACCCGTCCTCTACCTGCCGCACTCCCTGGTCTTGAAATTATGGCTTTATGTGTCTGTTTTCCCCACAGAACTGAGCCCTAAGGTTGGTCTGGTTCACTGCTACACGGCCTACCACACTAAGCTCAGCACACACTAGAAATTAATGTTTGCTGAATGAACAAATGAATTATGATAAGAAAAAAAGCTATTACTAATTATTGAGAACCCTCCGTGCCCTAGGCCCAGTTCCAAATATTTTACATGAATTCTAACTCACTTAATACAATGACCCTATCAGGTAAATACTATTGTTTTCCCATTTGAGGAAACTGAGGCACAGAGATGTTCCTGGTAAATAGCGGAGACGGAACTTGAACCCAGGCAGCACGGCTTTCAAGCCTGCAAGCTTGGCCTGCAAGCTTGGCAACCAAGTGAACAGATGGATGCCTGCCCACACTCCCAGGGTTGCTGAGAAGGCCGAAAGATACTAAAAGCTCTACCTGTACACAAAGGTTTTGTTACTAACCCCCAGAAAAGGAAGGAAGCCTGGGTTCAGGCCTGTTCCTCCCAGGCCTCAGTTTCCCTATCTGTGAAGTAACGGTTGGACTCGATAATATCAGGGCTCTTACACTCATGGTGGAAGGGAGGTAAAAGGTTTCTCTTGGCCCAAACCTCCCTTCCCCAACAGCAAGGAGCTAAATGGGCCCAGCCTGGGGCAGAGGGCAGGCCAGAAGCCAAAGAAACAGGGAAGAACCTTTGTGAGCAAGGACCCAGGTCAGAGAGGGCTCTGATTCACCCAGGAGTCGGGGCCAGGGTCAAGGCCCCAGCCAGGATCACGTGATACAGTAATTAAGGGCAGTAATGACTATTCACAGGTAGCTAGGCCTTTACAGTTTGTGTGATCGCCCCTAGCCCTCACACCAACACCGTGGCTATTACCCCTAAGAACTAAGGCCTAGAGAGGCCTGGGGCTTGTCCAGGGTCACACAGTGGGCCAACATCTAGATCCCACATGCCTGGGGTCTGTTGACTGACCATCAGTTTAAACTGCAGCAAGCCACACTCTAGAAATGGCTCTGGCTCTTTAAGGAGGGAGTGAGCCAGACCCAGGTGGCAGGCCTGGCTACAGTACAGTGAGAGAGCGGCCATTTCCACTCATTAAAAGTTTTGCCAGGCGAGCGAGTGAAGTGGGCACCTGGGGCCGGCGGATCTCCTTGGGGCGCTGGCCAAAGCCGGCCTCAGCGTCAGGCCCAGGCTGCTGTAATTGGGCCCCAGGTGTCCTGCTGAGCCTCTGTCCCCCAGGAGAGCCTCTCGGGCCACCAAGGCAAAGCTCATTATGGCCTAATTGGTGGCAAATCATTCACCCAGCTCAGGGACAGAGAGTGATGAGCTCAGAGCGAGAAAAGTTGGAGCAGCCACAGCTGTCTCCCATGCGGTCACAACTTTCCCCGCAGTGGCCCAAACTTCCCCAGTCCTGGGGGGGAGCCCAGGTCCCTGCTGGCGCCCAGGTGTGTCCAGGTGGCCCAGGCCCAGCTGCACCCTGGTACACTGCTGTCACGGCTGGCACTGGCACAGCCCTCAGCGGTAGCCTGGCGGTCTGGGTCTGAGGTGTCTCCGCAACCCCCCCACGAGCTTCAAGGGCGCCCTCAACCTGGTGAGGGGTGCTCTAGCTCTCTCCCCCACTCCTCACCCCATCCCGGAACACCACCACTCCTCACCCCATCCCAGTGGTTCAGCAGCCCCCCACACACAGCAGAGCAGGGCCGAGGTGCTCCCTCACTGAGGGGGAGAAGGTGTCCGGTTGTCCACAGGAGCACAAGCCCCACAGCCCCACCCCCGGGCCAGCTCCCCTAGCTAGCCCATCTCCTCTCACACCAGCCAAGGAGGGAGGGTGGGGGAGGGGGAGGCAAAGATGGTGGTGAACAAAAGGTTCCTATCTCAGAGCTAAACGACTTCTGTGCATCAGCTTGTTGAATCTCCAGAGAAGCCCCATGAGGTGCAAGTCCTATCCCTATTTCACAGAGAAGGAAACTGAGGCACAGAAATACTGAGTTCGCCCACCTCATGCAGCCTTTCCCTGCAAAGAAGTGAGATTCATCTGGGTTCAAATCTCTGCCACTGAACTAGCTGTGTAAACTGCCCCAATTTATTTAACTTCTCTGAGTCTTTGCTTCTTCATCTGTGAACTGGGAATGTTATCATCTCTATTCCATGAGACTGGGAAGCTAACGACAGTGTGTGTGAAATGCCCGTCGTAGTCCTGGCAGAGAACACATGCATTCAACGACTGTGGTTAGTACTATTTCAGAGCACGGCAGAATGGAAAACACGGGACTTGGAGCCAGCAATTCAAAAATCATGACTGCTCCCTTAATCCGTGCCCGGCTCCGCACCAGCCCTGGAGTTTCCAGGGTCAGTTAGATGCTCTCCCTGCGCTTCCCAAGCAGGAGGAGACAGGACATAAGTGCAGTAGGCAGACAGGTCAGGGTCAGTCTGAGATGTCACTTAAGCCCTCCAGGCTGAGCTTTATCATTTGTAAGCGGTGGGCAGGGCCCGCCCAACAAGAACGCAGGTGGTCGTGAGGCCCGAGCACCATAATGTAGGTGATCATGGTCTGCAAATTCTGGAACGGTGTAGAAATAGCCCTGCTGTCTCACAGATGAGGAAGCTGAGGTCTGGGACCTCGAGTCACTGCCCAAGGTCACTCAGCTGCTGATGGCTGAGCCTAGAAGAATCCCAGGGCTTTTCTGCCCTGACAAGGCTCAGCACACTGGCAGGAAGGGCAGCCTTCCTCAGCCTTCCGCCCCTGTCACACCCTGCAGGGCCACTGACACACGCGAGGTTGGGCTATGTGTGGGCCAGACCCTGCCTCTTCACAGGGAACTCACAACCAGGGGTCAGTAAGACAGCAGGAGATACTCAAATTACATGAGAAGGGGAGGCATCCCAAGGAAGGGGGCTGACAGACGCCTTCCTGCCTCTCCCTGCTCAGGTGTGACCTTGAGCCCCCGGACCCTCTCTCTCCTGCTTCCTTTGCCTCCAAAGAAACCCATGGCCTGTGCAGAAATGGGGAGTTCCCTGTAGGCATGTCCTGCTGCCCCCTTCCAATCAGATGGTGGCCACACAATCTCCCTGAGAGAGCGTTCTTAGGTATCTCTCCTCTCAGACCTTAGCAAAGCTCTGAGCTCAGTGTGATGGTCGTCACAATGGAGCCAACACCAGGGCAGAGAGCTCTCACCTCCATTCCCTGGCAGGCTTTGACCCAGGTGGCGGTAGAAGGGAGCCAGGCCTGGGAGCTTCTAGGAGCTCCTGAATCATTGGTGGCCAATGACTTCCTCTGCCAGAAAGGACCAAACCTGCAGGAGGAGGCAGAGACTCGGGGGGTGGGAGGATGCGGAGGATCTGGATGGGGAAGGTCTGAAGAAGTGACCCAGGTCAATCCAAAGTCCTCTGGGGAAGATCTGGAGGGAGCCCCGAGGACACGCGTGCGCGCGCGCACACACACACACACACACACACACATTAAATGTGGGAACAGGCAGCAGTAGAGTCAGACAGCCTGAGTTCAAGTCTCAGCTCTGCCACTTACTGGCTGCACAGGCTTGGACAAGTGTGTGGCCTTTACCTGTTTCCCCCTCCATAACATGGGGTTAATACTAAGGTCAACCATGCAGAGTTGTTATGAGGATCAGAGAGACAGCCTTAGCTCATGTATAAAGTCCATACTGTGTGTGAGCTACAGTGCTAGGTAAGGTACAGTACACGTAGCCTACTAGGTACTCAATAAATATGTGTTGGATGGATGGATGGATGGATGGATGGATGGATGGATGGAGATAGGGTTGGTATTACTGTTATGCCCATTTTTCAGAAAAGCACACTGAGGCTCAAAGAGAGAAAGCAATTTGCCAGGACCACGCAGAGCCAAGGTCTCCTGCCCTGGGCCCTGACACCAATGTGTTCTGATTGACTCAAGCTCACAGTCCGGGGGGTGCGGGGTGGGAGGCTGGGAAAGTGGTGGGCCGCACCAGGAAAGTCAAAGGGGGAAGCTGAAGGGAGAACTATCCCCTGCAGGTCACAGATGGCACCTGCTCCCAGACACAAGCCCGGACAGCCTTGGTGGACATGGTGCTTGGGTGCCACCTTATGGCTTCTCTGGGAAGTGCAGGCTGCCCTGGCCTGGCCGGGAGGCATCTATGTGAGGGAAGTCAGCCCTGCAGCCAGAGAGCGGCCGTCCACAGTTCAGGGGCCAGGCTCCCAGCCCAAACACGGATAGGGAGGCCAGGTCTGCTCCAAAAGCTTTGCTCAGAGACCAAAGGACCCTCAGAGCCAAAAAAAAAAAAAAAAAAAAAAACTTGTTTATGGGCAGTGCAGGCAGAGAGGGGGTGCAGGGGTGTCCATGGGTCTAACAGGGGACTCTGGCCTCCTGGCTTTCCGGAAGGCCACCCCTAGTTGGCCCCTCTCACACAACACACACATGAGAGCCCTACTTGCCAGATTTACCAGTGCCCACAGCCTGAGGTCTTTGGGTCTGTGGTCTGGATTTTTAGGACTAGGGTGTTCAGCTCAAAGGACTTCCATAGTAGAGAGTTCTTCCTTCCTTCTGTATGCATATGAGGCCCATAGAGGGGCCCTGGCCACGTGGGCCCAGCACCGAGCCCCCCAGATGGTCAGGCCAGTAGATTCTCAGTAGGGACCCTTTCTGTTACAGAAGAGCAAGTACAGTGATCCAGTCATGCATTCAGGCGCCCTGAGACCCACCCTCCTAGACAGTCTGTGGAGAACCCCCTCCCATTTCCCATTCTTGAAGGAGGCTGCGGGGTACTACCAGTCTGGGCCCAGGCCTAGCATTTTATGGGTCTGGGGATCAAAATGAGACTTGATTTCAATTATTGATTACTAATCAGTAATTACTTACTGATTACACTTAACTAATGCTGAGCCTTGGCCAAGGGCAAACTCTCTGAGCCCGTTTCACCATCTGTAAAAAGCCCATTTCACGATCACCATCTTGCAAGGAGTTGTGAGTTTTAAATGAGATACGGCCTGTAACAGCCTAGCTGTGGCACCTGGCCAAGGACAGGGGCTGGCTAACTGTGCCACCCCTTCCTCTAGGGCCCAGCCAGCCAGGGGAGAAGCCAACTGAGGGAGCCTACAGGGGGCTGAAGCCCTCCAGCCACAACTGATAACTGGGGCCCGATCGATGCCCAGGGCTTTTGAAATTCAGACCCCAGGCTTGGGCAAATTAGGGAAGATCCTTCCAAATCAGGCAGTTAGTAGCCTGTCCTCAGGCCTTGACTTTTCTTCCTTTGTATTCAAACCCATAGGTGAGTCTGCTGGGGAAAAGGGGGTACCAGGTGCAGGGACACACCCTTGCTGGAGGCAGGGGGCCAGGGGCCAGCCCAGTTCCACCCTCGCCCCCTGCTGAAAGAGCACTCCTCAAGGTCCTCCCTCTAGCCAAAGGGAGGGTCCCCGAAGCTTGCTGGGGGGGACCGCCTTCCTCCCTGCATAAGGAAACCCCTCATCAGAGCCAGAGCCCACTGGCCTGCTACCTATGGAAGCTTTCCCAGCTCCCTCCCCAGAGGAGGAGCTACGGGTGGAGAGGCCTGGGGGTCTGCCTGAGGGGCCAGAGACCCATTTTCAGGACTGGACACAGCAAGTTGCGTGGGATGTCACACAGAGGGAGCAGGGGATGCAAGGAGGAGGCCTGCTCATCTGCGTCTCCTGCCTGCCTCACATGGAGAGAAGAATCACCCCCACATCCCACTACTGAGGGGCAACCAGAATGGGCCCAGGAGACCCTAGGAGCCAGGGGCGGCTCTAGGCCCGGTTCTGCTACCAAGGGGCGGAGACGGCTGGCCCCAAGCCTCAGCTCCCTCAGCTGTCAAGCGTGGTGGTGTCCCCACCTGCCAGGTGTGATGGGGAAATCATCCGAGCTGAGAAACACAGAGGAGGGTAAATTTTAGTGTCAGTGTGGTCTTAGATCCCATCGGAAAGCAGGTTCGGAAATAGGGAATCCTGGCCACCTTGGCGGGAAGAGAAATCTAGAGAGCAGGGTTTAGCACGGGGCGGCTCGCGGGGGCCACAAAGGGGTGAAGGGAGGGGAGACAGTGGACTGGGTCCTGGGGAGGCCTGCAAAGCTGTCGGGGAGGTCCCGGGGCACCTGGGCTCCCCAGAATGCCCTCCACCGTGGGAGGCGACCTGAGTCCTGAACCCTTCCTCACAGCGTTGCAGCTCAGAGCAGCTGGGGCAAGAGCAGTCAGGGAGGTCTTCCTGCAGCAGGTGGCGCCGGAGGCCCTAGAGCAAGCCCAGGCAGGCAGCCAGGCGGTGTAGAGGGGAGGACTGACTGGCAGAGGGATGGGAGGCAAAGCACAGGCTGGCCTCGCTGCAGGGCAGCAGCCCCTTGGGGAGGAACAGAAGATGAGAGCTTTGAAGGCCACCCTCCCTGGTTGGCACTGAGGAGCCTCTGCAGGGTTTTACGAGGGGTGACAAAGTCGGGTCTGCTTTCCCAAAATCCTTCTGGCAGCAGAGGTGGTGAAGGACTAGAGGGGGTGGTGGGGCTCGCCCCCACACTAGGTCTAGAGGTGAGTCAGGACCGGCTTCAGGAACCAGACCAGAGAGGAGACGGGGGTGGGACAGGCAGGAGTTGGTGGCAGACGAGACAAGGGGGGTGAGGGAGAGAACGAAGGGGGCGATGTCCCAGAACCTGGCTGGGGCTGTGGGCTGGACCCCCGAGAAAGGGGATTGAGAGGCAAACCCACAAGGGTGGGAGGGTGGGAGGCGGGAAGGTCAGCGGCAGGCGGCTGCACGTTGTCTGGGAGGTGTGTGCACCCGCCTCACATCGCACCTTCCTGGTCACCCCTGGTGTGGGGTCCTGGTGATGAGCCGCAGGGCCTCAGAGCCACCCCCAGGGCCCTCAGGACCATACTCGGCAGGCACAATATCTCACCCTGTCACTAAAAGTTGGCTAGCAAGAAAGTGTCCCAGTCTGATGGAGGGGCCCATCCCTGCCCCAGAAAGTCCCAGACCAGCATGGCTGGGAGTTCCCAGGATGATAAGGAGACTTGAGTGGTATCTCCTCAGCCTGTACTGCTATTGAGCTCCCCTCAGCTGATCTCTCTTTCCTAAGACGAGCCTGGAAGCACACCTCCCCCAGGAAGTCTTCCTGGCTTGGCCCTGGTCTCACACTCAGGGTTGATTTCCCACCTCTCTGAGCTGAACCCCTGGAGCCCAGATCAGACAGGCTTCCTGAAAGCAGGCCTTGCCTCCCCTGCCATGGGTGTCACACACCCACACCTCCCCTCTACATCAAGAGCCGGCCCAGGCCAAAGCCACCCTCACTGCCCCTCTCTCGTTCTTTTGAACCACAGGTATGAAGGCTGTAGTGGGTTTATCGATGGCCCCCAAAAAGGTACGTCTAAGCCCTAAGCCCTGGAAGTTTTGAGTGTCACTCTATTTGGAAAAAGGGTCTTTGCAGATATGATTAAATAAATAATGTTCATATGGGATCATCCTGGATTGGATCACCCCAGTTGACCCTAAATCCAGTGACAAATGTCCTTGTAAGAGACAGAATAGAAGGCCAGGTGAAGGAGGCAGATTATAGAGTTTTGCAGCATGAACCAAGGAACACCTAGAGCCACCAGAAGCTGGAAGCAGTGAGGAAGAGGTTTCCCCCAGAGCCTTCGGGGGGAACATGGCCCTGCCAACACCCCAGTTTCAGACTTCTTGCTCCAGAACCATGGGAGAATACATTTCTGTTGTTGTAAGGCACCCAGTCTGTGGTAGTTTGTGCGGCAGTCCTAGGAAATGAACACAGACTTGAAAATAGCCAGCAAGCGGTTCTCAGAGGTCTGAGCTGGCCACGGTGTGAGCAGACGGAGCGCTGTGTCTGGGAGAGCCACCGTTGTCCTGGGCTTCTGCCTCCAGGCCCTGGCCCCACCCTGAGAGAGGGGCATGGACAAACTGGAGGGAGCCTAGCCAGGAGGGACCCGCTGGGGACCCTGGGGCCAGGACTGCCCGGGGGCCCGGGGAGTGGGGACAGGAGAGCCCAAATGAGAAGGGGAGCACACGTGAGCTATGCCCAGTCTGGTGTGCGTAAGTCCCTCCTCTACACAAAACTCACACTTGGCCCTGGGGCAGGAGCAGAGGTTGGTAGGCTCCTGATGCCTCGAAGACCCTCCAGCCCTGACAGCCCACCAGCCACCTCAGACCAGCAGGGCTGGAGCCAGCCCAAGCCAGATGCCCTTGGGTGGCGGAGGGGACACTCCTGAGCTCCAAACCACATGGTCTTGACTTGTCCCCTCCTTCACCTCCAAACCCGAGGCTTTGGGTTCAAGCACGCCCACCACCATCACCATTCCTGCCCCTCCTGTCAAGCCTCACCTGAGCCATCCCAGATCTTCCTTCTTTCTGCCTCTGGCTTTTTCTGCACCGTCCAGGTCGGTGCAAATGTCCCCTCCTCCACGAACCCTTCCCTGACCCCCATCTGCTCCACCACCAGGCCCAGAGCAGTAACGAGACAGGGGTGAAGTGGAGAGAGCCAGTTTGCCACAGATTTACTGGTCTTGGATAAGCCCCCCAAAGTCTCCAACCCTAAGTGGCCCACCTCTTAAAGGTGGGGTGATCGCTTCAACAGGACCTCCCACAACCTCAACTCCTGCTTCCAGTTCTTCCCTTTCTCCCATAAACATCACATAAATGCCCCTGATCCTTCAAAAGTCCCCACATAGTAGGTGTTCAATAAAAGTTGCATATCCTTGGAACTCTTCACTCCTCATTACTGACATGGATAGTGGGCCTATTGGATGAACCAACACTCTGTGCTCCATGCCTCACCTGCTTTGACAGAGCTCCCCCGGGGGGGGGGCTGCAGTTGGTTTGGGGCATGACATCTAAATTCCCCTATTTGTGTTGAGTTAGACCCCTTTGGCTCCAGAGCAGGGACCTTGGGCAGCCTAGACCAGTAGGAAGAGTCTGGCCTGGGTGTCAGGAGACCCAGCTCCCAGCTGGTCCTGGGGAGGTCCTAGGAGACTGAGGAGTCACCATGGGGCCAGGCTCCCCGGGGAAGGAGTTGGCATGCATTTAAGTGCACTGAGGGAGCCCCACCGCTTCTCTCCACTGCTGCCTGCCCATGCTCGAGTGAGTATCAGCTCAAGGGGTCAGCTCAGGTGGGCAGTGGGGGCCAGGGAGGCGAGGGCAGGTCCGGAGGACACGGGGACTGGCACAGGAGGAAGGACAACTTGGATTCACACCCCTGGCTGTCATCCCCTTTCTCTGGACAATCACACCACAGCCCCATCTGCACCCGTGTCCCCTCCCCTCCAGCTCCTGGTCTCTCAGAAGGAAATCCTCTCTAAGCCTCACCTACATCCCTCCTCTTTGAACTGAGCCCCATCAGTGGTGGGAAATCTGCAAGGGCTTCGTTTATCCTCTCTCTCCCACTCTCCCGTCTTGTTTTTCTTATACTTTTCTTCCATGGGACTTTGGCCAAGCCCGGTGTCTCCCTCGAGGTGTGGTAGCAGTGAGCGGGGCCCTGGCTTTGGAGTTCTGAGCCCGCCCCTACCAATTCTCAGTTTCTGCACCCCACCTCCCCTTCCCCTGGCTCCCTCAGATTAGACGTCCTCTGCTCTGCGGAGCCGTTCCTGTGCCCAGAGGCTCCCCTGGAATTAGAGGTCTCCCCTGAACCCCCATAGCACTCTGGTTCTTCCCCATGGGACTCTCAGCACCGCGGGCAATGAAACCCCAGGTAATGCACCCATAAAAGCCCCAGGCCCTCACAGAGTGCCTGGTACCTAATAGAGGTTCAAAAAAATATACTGAAAGAACAAATAAATGACTAAAGGGTGACTTCCTATGCCTGACCCCCAGTCACAATACCTGCCTATAGGGACAATACGGCTACTAAGTGAGAGGGAGACTTTATGCGGAAGTACTTAACAGAGCCCAGACTATGGGAGGCCCTCAAAAAAATGTGAGTTTTCCCTCTGCTCCTTTTTTTTAAAAACAACCTCAGGAAGACAACTATCCCTCCAAGTTAACAGGGGACAGAGCTGAGCCCAGAGGGAGGGTACTATCTATGTAAAGAGGGATTTGGGGCTTAGGTGAGGAAAGATGTTCAAGTGAAGCCACGCACGCGTGGAGCTACTGGCCTGACGTGTAGTTTGGAGGAGCATGTAGAGCCTCACATACTGACGACATCCATGTCAGGGAAGAGGAGCAACACGATGGCCTCTGGGGTCCTCTCCACACGTGGCTGTGCGTGCGTGATTGTCCATGCCTTGCGTGGTCCCAGAGGCCCACAGAGGAGTCACTGCTGGGAGGTTGGCAGCTCCATCTTCCTTTTAGGCTTGATGCGTGCGAGCAGGGACTCGTTCCCCTTGGAAGCCCTATGTTTCTGAGTTTTTGATGTCAGTGAGGCAATTGCCTGGCAGTGAGTGAAGTCTGAGCAGCGAGGATAGGAGCCATGTTTTTGTTACGGGATTCATCTGTGGTAGGAGAGGGTATGCCTGTGGATCAGTGTTTGTCACTGAGTGTTTTAATGAGAGTGTGTATATGTTGTTTTCACACACATCCTAAAGGACTACACTTCTTAACTCCATACAGTGATTTGAGATGAGCCTGACTCAAAACGCAACCAGCTTACAAATTCATTTTTTGGGTTACGGTATTTAATTCCATGAGTAAAATGCAAATCACCCTATAGGAATCTATGCTAATAAATTTAAAATTCTTAATAAAATGGGCAAATTATCAGAAGGATGTCATTTTCCAAATTTACTTAAGAAGAGATTAAAAGCCCAAGTAGATTAATTGGCATGAAAGAAATCTGAAAGTGTTACCGAATAGTTATCAGCTGAAAAGGCCTGTGCCCACATTGTTTTATTGGTGAGTTTTCCCCTAAACTCTCAAGAAATGAATAATTCCTATGCTATAAAATCTATTCTAGAAAATAGAATTTAAAAAGGAAATTGAGTCAATTGATTATGAACTTGGTTGGCATAACTGTAATACCAAAACCTCATAAAGATAGTTCCAAAAAAGAAACCTGTAGATCTATCCTAAATAAAATACTAACAAGCCAATTTCATCAGAATTTAAAAGTATAAACACTATGTAATATATCTACTCATCAACAAGTCAAATTTAAAAGCTTGGTTTATTATAGTTGGTTCCATAAAGCCATTTGAAAACATTAAACACAAATTCCTATTTTTTATTATTAAAAACTAGAAACAGAACAGTATTTCAATAACATAAAGAAGAATATCTATCTCAAATGAACAAGAAGCATCATACTTAGTGTTAGAAATGGGAGTTCTAATAAAACTGAGGAAAAGTAAATATACCTTTCCTTATCATTATTCTTTAACATTGTTGTGAAAGTTCTTTTTTATGAAATAAAATGTAATTTTTATTTATTTATTTACTTATTTATTTTTTAGAGAGAGAAAGAGAGTACTGGTTGGACAGGAGGGAGGAGGAGAGGGAGACAGAGAGAGAGAATCTTAAGCAGGCTCCACACTAAACACAGAGCCCAACACAGGGCTTAGCCAGGACTTGATCTCACAACCCTGAGATCATGACCTGAGCCAAAATCAAAAGTTGGACACTCAGCCGAGCCACCCAGGTGCCCCTGAAATAAGATATAAAACAGAAATAAAAATCTAGTTTAAAAAAAAGAAGATAAATCTCCTTTGAATACTCAATAAAATCAATTGAAGAAAAGCTTTCAGTTAATAAGGAAACTTTTAAAAGTATAATATATAAAATAGATAAGGTATAAGATAAATGTAAGGGCACCTGGGTGGCTCAGTCAGTTAAGTGTCTGCCTTCTGCTCTGGTCATGATCCCGGGGTCCTGGGATGGAGTCCTGCATCAGGCTCTCTGCTCAGTGGGAAGCCTGCTTCTCCCTCTGCTTGCCACTCCCCCTGCTTGTGCTCTCTCTTTTGCTATCTCTCTCTGTCAAATAAACAAACCAAATCTTACCAAAAAAATGTATAAATGTACAAAATCAATAACTTTTATACAAAATTGTTGCCAATTCAAAAATATGATAGAAAATGATTGTATTCTTAATGGTAACTAAAAGCAAAACACCTACAATGCACTTAATAAGAAATGTGGGGAGACCTATTCATTACTCAACAAAGACTGAGTATCTATCATGTGGCAGGTTCTGTGTTTGGTGCCTGGGATATAAATGTGAGTGAAGTGGATAGAGTGTGTCCTGCTGTGGACCTATGCAAATAAAACTAAGAAACTGCTGAGAGATATAAATCAAGGCTTTTTCCAGACACCATACTTTGATACTGTATGGAAAGATTGAATGTTGTCAAGACATCAGTTGTCCATGGCATAATTTATAGGATTAATGAAATCCCAATTTTTAAAAATCACAATAGGATTGTTTTTGAAAATTGGCAAAATGATTCTAAAGTTTGGAAGAATAAAACTTGGGGATGACAAAAAAATAATTTAAAACAGAAGCGCTTATATTAAAAATCAAAATAAACGATGAAGCTACAGTGATTAAAATAGTACAGTACTCTGTTACAACTCAATAATAGAAGACAACTCAGTTAAAAACAAGCAGAGGATTTGAATAGACATCCCTCCAAATAAATATACAAATGACCATTAAGCACATCGAATGAGACATGCACAACATCATTAGCTCTCAGAAAAGCACTAATCAAAACATCTTGGATGACTAGAATTTTTAAAAAGACAGATAATAGTAAGTGTTGACAATAATGTGGAGAAATTGGGCCCCTCATACACTGCCCGTTGGAATATAAAATGGTGCAGCTGTTTTGGAAAACAATCTGGCCGTTCCTCAAAAGATTAAACAGAGTAGATAGATACCCAGCAATTCTACTCCTAGAAATGAAAGCATCTGTTTACACAAAAACTTGTGTAAACATTATTCAAAATAGTCAAAAAGTGGAAAACATCCAAATATCCATCAACTGATGAACGGACAGACGAAAGATGGCATATCCAGACAATGCAGTACTCTCCAGACACCGCAAAGAAACCGTATACTCATGGCTACAGCATAGATGACACTTGGAAACACTGTCAAGTGAGAAAAGCCAGCTATGAAAAACCACAGGCTGTATGCTTCCATTTATATGAAATGTCCATAGGATGCTTGGGTGGCTCAGTCATTAAGCCTCTGCCTTTGGCTCAGGTCATGATCTCAGGGTCCTGGGATGGAGCCCCACATCAGGCTTCCTGCTCAGTGGGGAGCCTGCTTCTCCCTCTCCCTCTGCCTCTCACCCTGCTTGTGTGCTGCCTCTCTCTCTCTGACAAATGAATAAATAAATCTTTTATATGTGTGTGTGTGTGTGTGTGTGTGTGTGTGTGTATATATATATATATATATATATATGAAATGTCCAGAGTAGTCAAATCCACTGACACAAAGTGGTTGCCTAGGGTCGAAGGGACTGGGGGACATGGGGAATGACTACCAGTGGGTAAAGGATTTCTATTTGGGGTGATGAAAATGTTGATTGTGGTGATGGTTGCACAGCTCTATGAATTTACTTTAAAAAACCATTGAATTGTACACTTAAATGGGTAAACTGTAAGGTATGTGATTAAACCTCAAAAAAGCTTTTATTTAAAAAAAATAGCATGGTATTGGCACAAGAGCAATCAGAACATCACTACCTATAAAACAACCCCATCACATATAAGAACTTAATCTAGGATAACAATAATAACACAAAGCAATGGAGAAGATAAAACAAGAAAAAATATTTAGCTCCTGGGGAGAAATATATCAAGTTAGATTGTCACTTTGTGGCAAATATGAATTTTGTATGGATCAAAATTTTTTTTTAAGATTGTATGTATTTATTTGACAGAGAGAGACACAGTGAGAGAGGGAACACAAGTGGGGGGAGTGGGAGAGAGAGGAGCAGATTTCCCACCAAGCAGGGAGCCTAATGAGGGGCTCAATCCCAGGACCCTGGGATCATGACCTGAGGTGAAGGCAGACGCTTAATGAATAAGCCACCCAGGCACCCCAGGATTGAAATTCAATATGAAAAAATTAGACCATATTTTAAAGAGGAACATTTTGATCTTTGAATGAGAAAAGACTTGCTAAGTTTAAAACCAAGGAAAGAACTCACAAAGAGAAATGCATATAAATTTCATTTTATAAATTTAAAATTCTTAGTCTTAACATTAGAAACAAAATAAAAATACAAACAAGATGTAGAAATTTTGTTTCAGTGTATAAAAAAGGGACAATAATTTTAATAACTAAACTGCTACAGGAAACACTTAGTCCCTTATATACCCAGGCAAAGTATAATGAACAGAAATTTCACAAATGAGAACCTGCAAATTAAAATGAGATCATATTTTTCAATCATGAAATTACTAAAAATATTCTTAAATCATAGTAACTTAATATGAGCACCAGTGACTCTGCACAAGACTGATAGAACTTTCTCAGAAATCCATGTGACATGCTCAGAACTGTTCAGATCATTTGACTCAATAATCCTACATCCAAAGTTACCCTGGAGAATATATTTGAAATGCAAAGATTTATTGCAAGATGTGTATCTCATTAAATTATGACCCTTAAATTCTCCTTTTTTCTCCAGGAATATTGACTCATGAAGACCAAAGCCTGGTGATGGTGGGGTCAAGGTACAGAAACCAGGCTCCTCTCTCTCTTGTCTTCCCAGAGCCATCCTGCACCCCAGGGACAATGTCGCCATGGAGCAATGGCAACCCCAGTGTATCCCATACCAGCTTCCTCCTGGTGGGCTTCCCAGGGCTGCAGGAGTCCCGCACCTTCCTGGTGCTGCCCTTCCTCAGCCTCTACCTGGTGATCATCTCTGCCAATGCTCTGGTCATCCACACGGTGGTGGCCCAGCAGAGCCTGCATCAGCCCATGTACCTGCTCATAGCCCTGCTCCTGGCTGTCAACATCGGTGTTGCCACCACCGTGGTGCCCACCATGATGTTCAGCTTCTCCACCCGCTTCAACCGCATCTCCTTGCCTTGCTGTCTGCTCCAGATGTTCTGCATCTATTTCCTCATTGTCTTTGACTGCAACATCCTGCTGGTCATGGCCCTGGACCGCTATGTTGCCATCTGCTACCCTCTCCACTACCCCAAGATGGTGACGGGTCAGTTGCTGACTGGCCTACTGGGGGTGGCAGCTGCCAGGAGCACTTGCATTGTCACTCCAGTGGTGGTGCTGGCCTCCCAGGTTCGCTTCTGCCGCTCAGACATAATCCGCCACTTTGCCTGTGAGCACATGGCCCTCATGAAGCTCTCCTGTGGGGACATCTCCTTGAACAAGACTGTGGGGCTCACTGTCCGCATCTTCAACAGAGTCCTGGACATGATTCTCCTTGGAGCTTCCTACTCCCGCATCATCCATGCCGCATTCCGGATTTTGTCTGGCAGAGCACGTTCCAAGGCCCTGAACACATGTGGCTCCCACCTACTGGTTATCTTCACCGTCTACTCTTCCACCATGTCCTCATCCATCGTCTACCGTGTGGCTCACACCACCTCCCAGGACGTGCACAACCTGCTCAGTGCCTTCTACCTGCTGCTCCCGTGTCCAGTAAACCCCATCATCTATGGAGCCAGGACCAAGGAAATCAGGCAGCACCTGGCAACTCTGTTCCAAAGGGTACAGCTGCCAGTGCTCCCTGAGAAGCCCCAGTCTCTGCCCTCACAGGGGGACCTTCCTGCCTGACTCTTTGGGACTTGGAGATCTGACAATCACTCTCACTAGCAAGTGGATAAATGTGCCAGTGAGTCATCCCTGCTGTATTTTGGCTTTGACTATCTGCATTCATCTTCGAGAGTCTTTTATCCATTTTCTGTAAACAGCTACTAATCCAGAGTTATACAGTAACCAACTGCAAAGTAAGCTTCTGTCTCTGCCTTCTAAATTTTCTCCCCTTTCTTCTGCATGTGATTTTCACTCATTCATATATCATTCATCAAACAGCTATTTTACATACATCATGCTAACCCTGTGACTGCAAAGAAAGGAAAAAAAAATCAGTCTGTTCCCTGAAGGAGGCTCCAGGCTATAAAGTTTCCAAGGTATAAAGATATGTAATATTCCACAATAGCTTTATGTACAAAACTCTGTAGGAACACAGAGGAAGGACAATTAGAATACTTCACAGAGGTGAATTTGAGTTGTGCTTGAAAGATAAGGAATTTGCAGGAGAGGAAGGAGACAGAAGAGGAGGCATTCCAAGTCAAAGCAGCGGCGAGGGCAAAGGCACAGAGAAATGTGTAGACACAGATGAATGGGCACTCCCCACCAGTCCCAGTCTCCCTGGCACAGGGGCAGATACAGGCCAGTCAGGGAAGGAGACCAGATGGGCAAGCAGAGGCCAGGTAATGAAGGGCTTCATCTGTCATGATAAGGAGTTTGTGGTTTACTCCAGGCAGTTTATAGCCACGTAAGAGTACAAAGGAGCAAGTTGGCAAGGTCCCATCTGTGTTTTGGAACGATGGCTCTGCAGCCGTAGTAGAGTGTTGTGGGAAAAAGTAAGATGGCTGGAAAGAAAAACACTAAAATTAAAGACTTTGGAGGTTGTACTTTTAAAGATAATGATCTAGAGTATGATCATGTATTTGTGACCTGGACTGGATGGACAATATGTCACTAGTGTTGAAGGAAGCAAATGATTAAACAAAGTGGTGTGCAGAACATGAACATGAATGCGCTGTACTATAGTCTAGAAGAATGGCAGGAGTTGGGGAGGAAAGGTAGACTAAGCCAATGTCCTATATGAAAATGAGAAAAGGTTCTTGAAGCTCTTAGATAGCAAGGATGAGGAAGGAAGGGGATACAAAGCTGGAAATTCAGTCCACTCTACATTAGCAAAGCCATCAGAGAGGGATCCTCTTTGTAATTTGTACAAAAGTATGCTATGTACTAGACACAGCTTTGATCAAAAGACACCAAAGGAAACCAAAAAGGTAAGCCACAGATTTTGGGGAATATATTTGTAATAAATTTAACCAAAAAGGAACTAGTATCTAGAATATGTAAAGAACAACTACAAATCAACAAGAAAAAGACAGACAACTAAATAGTAAAATATGCAAAGGACTTCAAGAGTCACTTCAAAAAATAAGCATAAGAAAAGGTATTTGATCTCTATCCTCTCAAATATAGATGTTCAGGTTGCACACTGTACAACTTCACACATCTACTATGTAAACATAGCAGCTTGGTACATGTATTACAAAATTTCCCAGCAGATGACAATGAAATTTTCATGTATTACTAGGGAGGATGTAGATTGGTGTACCATTTTGGAAGACAACTTGCCATTATCTAGTGAAATGGAAGATATGTACACCCCATGACCCCATAAATCTCCGCAGACACGTGGACATCAAAATACATGTATAAGAATTTTCATAGTAGCATTGTTCCTAATGGTAAAAAACTAGAAACAAAATAATATCCTTCAGCAATAAAATGTGTAAATAGATTGTGGTACATTCATACATTAGAATGCTATGAACAATAAAATATAGTCACAAGTACAACATCCATTCATGATAAAAATCCTCTGCAAAGTAGGTCTAGAGGAAGTATACCTCAACATAATAAAGGTCATATATGGAAAAACTCGCAGCTAATATCATACTCAATGATGAAAAACTGAAAGCTTTTCCCCAAAGGTCAGGAAAAAGACAAGGATATCCACTCTTATCATTTTCATTCAACATAGTATTGGAAGTCCCAGCCATAGTAATTAGACAACATAAAGAAATAAAAGGCATCCAAACTGGTAAGGTAGAAGGAAAACTCTCACTATTTGCAGATGACATGATACTATATATAGAAACCCCTGAAGACACCACCCAAAACTACTAAAACTGATAAATGTATTCAGTAAAGTTGCAGGATACAAAATCACTGTACTGAAATCTATTGCATTCCTATAGACTAATAATGAAGCAGCAAAAAGTGAAATTAAGAAAACAATCCCATTTATAATTGCACCAAGAACAATAAAATATCTAGAAATAAATTTAACCAAAGAAATGAAAGACTTGTACTCTGAAAACTATTAAATAGTGATGAAAGAAATTCAAGATGGCACAAAGAAGTGAAAAGACATTCCATGCTCATGGGTTAGAAAAATAAATTTTGCTCAAATGCTATAATACCCCAAACAATCTACACATTTAATGCAATCCCTGTCAAAATACCAGCAGCTTTTTTCACAGAGCCAGAACAAACAATCCTAAAGTTTGCATGGAACCACAAAAGACCTCAAATAGCCAAAGAAATCTTGAAAAAGAAAAACAAAACTGGAGGTATCACAATTCTGGACCTCAAATTATATTACAAAATGGTAGTAATTAAAACAGTATGGCATTGGCAAAAAAAATAGATGCATATATCAAAAGAATAGAATAAAAATCCACAAATAAACCCACAATTATATGGTCAATTAACCTTTGACAAAGGAAGAATTACTGTCCACTTGGAAAAAGACAGTCTCTTCAACTAATGGTGTTGGGAAAACTGGACCTCCACATGCAAAAGAATAAAACTTCACCCCTTTCTATACAATATACAAAAATAAACTCAAAATGGAAAAAGTAGCTAAATGTGAGACCTGAAACCATAAAAATCCTTGAAGAGAGCACAGGCAGCAATTTCTCTAACATCAGCAAGGGAAATAAAAGCAAAAATAAACTATTGGGACTATATCAAAATAAAAGCTTCTGTATAACAAAGGAAATGGTCAACAAACTAAAAAGCAACCTACTGAATGGGAGAAGATACTTGCAAATGACATATCCAATAAAGGGTTAAGTATCCAAAATATATAAAGAACTGATACAATTCGACACCAAAAAATCACAAATAATCCAATTTAAAATCGGCAGAACACATGAACAGACATTTCTCGAAAGAAGACATACAGATGGTCAACAGAGATCCATGAAAAGATGCTCAACATCACTCATCATCAGGGAAATGCAAATTGAAACCACACCTGTCAGAATGGCTAACATCAAAAACACAAGAAACAAGCATTGGCAAGGATATGGAGAAAAAAACTCTCATGCACTGCTGGTGGGAACGCACATTGGTGCAGCCACTGTGGAAGACATCATGGAGTTCCCTCAAAAAGTTAAAAATAGAACTACATTACAATCCAGTAATCCCATTACTTGATATTTACCCCCCAAAAATACAGAAACATTAATTCAAAGGGATACATGCAACCCTATATTTATCGCAGCATTAATAATTACAATATCCAAACTATGGAAGCAGCCCAAATGTCCATCAGTTGATGAATGGATAAAGGAGTTATATACATACAATGGAATACTACTCAGCCATAAAGAAATGAAATCTTGCCATTTACAACAATATGGATGGAGCTAGAGAATATAAAGCTAAGTAAAATAAGTCAGAGAAGAACAAATAACATATGATTTCACTCATATGTGGAATTCAAGACACAGAACAAATGAGAAAATGGAAAAGAGAGAGAGAGAGAGAGGCAAACCAAGAAACAGTCTCTTAACTATAGAGAACAAACTGATGGTTACCAGAGTGGAGGTCGGTGGAGGGATGGGTGAAATAGGTGACAGGGATAAAAGAATACATTTATCATTCTTGTCCTTTCTTTTAAAAAAAAGATTTTGTTTATTTATTTGACACAGAGAGAGAGATTACAAGTAGGCAGAGAGGCAGGCAGAGAGAGAGGAGGAAGCAGGCTCCCTGATGAGCAGGGAGCCCAATGCGGGGCTCGATCCCAGGACCCTGAGATCATAACCTGAGCCAAAGGCAGAGGCTCTAACCCACTGAGCCACCCAGGTGCCCCTGTCCTTTCTTTTATAGGTCTGTAATTCTCCTTTTTGGTGAGGTCCTTGTCTGGTTTGGAGATCAAGGTAATGATACACTCAATAGATTCAGAAAAAGCTTTTGACAAAATACAGCATCCTTTCTTGATTAAAACCCTTCACAGTGTAGGGATAGAGGGTACATTCCTCAATACCATCAAAGCCATCTATGAAAAACCCACAGTGAATATCATTCTCAATGGGAAAAAACAGAGCTTTTCCCCTAAGGTCAGGAACACAGCAAGGACGTCCTCTATCACCACTGCTATTCAACATAGTACTAGAAGTCCTAGCCTCAGCCATCAGACAACAAAAAGAAATAAAAGGCATCCAAAATCAGCAAAGAAGAAGTCAAACTCTCATTCTTTGCAGATGATATGATACTCTATGTGGAAAACCCAAAAGACTCCACTCAAAAACTGCTAGAACTCATACAGGAATTCAGTAAAGTGATGGGATAAAAAGTCAATGCACAGAAATCAGTTGCATTTCTATACACCAATGAGACAAAAGAAAAACAAAATTAAGGAGTTAACTCTATTTACAATTGCACCAAAAACCATAAGATACTTAGGAATAAATCTAACCAAAGAGGCAAAGGATCTGTACTCAGAAAACTATAGAATACTCATGAAATAAATTGAGGAAGACACAAAGAAATGGGAAAACATTCCATGCTCATGGGTTGGAAGAACAAATACTGTGAAAATGTCTATGCTACCTAGAGCAATCTACACATTCAAAGCAATCCCTATCAAAATACCGCAGGTTTAGCACAGAAAATGAAACGAAACAGTCAACAAAACCAAAGACAATCAAAAAACTGGGAGAAGATATCTGCAAATGACATATTAGATAAAGGGCTAGTATCAAAAATCTATAAACAACATATCAATTCAACACCCAAAGAACAAGTAATCCAATCAAGAAATGGGCAGAAGATATGAACAGACATTTCTGCAAAGAAGACATCCAAATGGCCAACAGACCCATGAAAAAGTGCTCACCATCACTTGGCATCAGGGAAATACAAATCAAAACCACAGTGAGATACCACCTCACACCAGTCAGAATGGCTAAAATTAATAAGTCAGGAAATGACAGATGTTTGGCGAGGATGTGGATAAAAGGGAACCCTCCTATACTGTTGGTGGGAATGCAAGCTGGTGCAGCCACTCTGGAAAACAGTATGGAGGTTCCTCAAAAAAGTTAAAAATAGAGCGATCCTATGACCCAGCAATTGCACTACTGGGTATTTACCCCAAAGATACACATGTAGTGATCTGAAGTGGCACATGCACCCTTTATAGCAGCAATGTCCACAATAGTCAAACTATGGAAAGAGCCCAGATGTCCATCAACAGACGAATGAATAAAGAAGATGTGGTATGTGTGTGTGTGTGTGTGTGTGTGTGTGTGTGTATATAAACATATACATATATATACACACATATATATACACACACACAATGTACATATATACACACTATACACACAGTGGAATATTATGCAGCCATCAAAAATCAAAATCTTGCCATTTGCAATGATGTGGATGGAACTAGAGGGTATTATGCTAAGTGAAATAAGTCAATCAGAGGAAGACAATTATCATATGATGTTATTGATATGGGGGATTTGAGAATCAATACAAAGGATCATAGGGGAAGGGAGGGAAAAATGAAACAAGATGAAACCATAGAGGGAGACAAACCATAAGAAACTCTTGGTCTCAGGAAACAAACTGAGGGTTGCTGGAGTGGAGGGGAGTGGGGAGGGATGGGTGATGGGTGATGGGTGGGGTGGTTGGGTGATGGATAGTGGGAAGGGTATGTGCTATGATGAGCACTGTGAATTGTGTAAGACTGATGAATCATAGACCTGTACCCCTGAAACAAATATTACATTATATGTTAATAATAAAAAAATAAAGAGTATATTTATCATGATGATAAATATAAACAAACATATATAATAAAAATTTTAAAACAATAAAATACAGTAGCATACAATGTGAATGAATTTTTCAATCATAGCATTTTTTCCTATTTTCCTAAATCTCTTCAAGAGATAATGGATTATAGAAAGCCAAAAATATATACAGTGTATTGTGTGTGGGGTTCATAATTTATGTAGAAATAAAACATGAGTACAGTAACACAAACACTGGGAGAGGGGAAATGGAAGAAGCCTGTTGTCAGGATCTCATGCTGTTTGTTGAATTGGAATAATACAACTTAAAGTAGACTGTAGCGAGTTGAAGATGTGGACCACAAATGCTAATGCAACCTCTAAAGTGACACAACTAGGGCCCAGCTAATAAGCTAAGAAGTAGAATCGAATCATAAAATATTCCATCCAAAAAAAGCAGAAAATAAGGAAAAGAGGAGCTTTGCAGTTCTGCTATTTTCAAATTCCGGAGGACAAAGTGGCGAGGCCTCCCTGGAGGAGCCAGCCCCTGTCTCTGTGGGTCAGTTCTTCACAACAGAGCCCACAATGAAGTCACTGCCTGCCCTAGTTCCTGAGCTGCCCACACCGGGCAAGTACCTCCATGTGGTGCGCGTGCGCACACACACACACACTCCACACGTAAATCAGATCCCTGGCTCTCCCACTGTCGCCCAAGTGTCCTTTCCTGTCTTTGGGTGACCCTGAGTGCCTACGTAATCCCCAGATTGCAAGAGCCCCTTCCCCTCAACAGAGGCTCAGGTCATCCCTGGGTGCCCCTGGGACAGAGCCTGACTGAACGCTGACTGTTCTCTCTAAGCCTCTAATGGCTCAACTGTAAAATGAGGAAATCCCTCAGCAGATGACTTCTCTCTGAGAAATTCCAAGAGCCATAGAAATGAAAATGTTAATACACTGTCACCTCCACCCAGCCTCTCTCCTGGGGATCCCTTGGGAGTTCTGGGTTTCTCCTTGTCTCCGCCTTGGCGCCCTTGGACGTGACTGCCCACTGGGAACCTCCTCAGGCTCTTCCCCTGGAGCCACAGGTCTATTTATCCATCCCTCCTCCTCAGCCTCACAGATCAGTGCTTTTCAGAGGTGAAACCAAAACCACGGCAGGCTGCGCCCAGACGGGAGACCACCACAGGCTTCCAGGGTGAGGTTGGGGGTGAGAGGACAGGAAACTGATGGGTATTTGGAGGCAGGAAAATCTGAGATTGGACTTGAACTCCACCTATTATCATCGACAACCTAGATTCATATCCCAACCCTATCATTTAATCCTATGAGTCTTGAAGAAAATTAGTTACCTTCTCTAAACCTCAGTGTCCTCATCTATTGACAGGGTTAATAAATAGTATTCATCCCTCAGTGTTGCTGTGAATATTAAAGAAATACTACATGGAAAACCCCTGGAATCACATCTGGCATGTAGTAAGTGCTCAATAAATATGAACTCTTAATATCACTGCTGAGAGGAAGAATGCTTAGAGCCTGTCCAGTGCTGCCTCCTTCTGGGGTGTGAGGGGGAAAGTGTGGTGTGGATGGAAGAGTCCTAGAAGACCTAAATTTGAGGTCCGGCTCTTTTTGTTAGGTGAAACTAAGCAAATCACTTGGGATCTCTAAGCATTGTTGGGTTTAATTTTTCATTCATTCATTCATTCATTCATTCCATTCAACTTCCGAGGGCTGCTCTAAGTTGCAAATGAGAATGTTTATTAACATCCCTTTGCACATTCATTTATTCCTTCCACACAACTGAGCAAGTATTCAGCTGTGGGCTCAGGGCTGGGCAACTGGGGCAGAGATGAAAAAGACATGGTCTCCCTACTGGCAACACTTGTCAGTCCAGCAGGGTGCTCAGTCAGCAAGCCAGTGGTTATTGCACAATAAAGGCATCTGGGAGCTTTGCTTTAAAGGTGAGGAGAAAGGGACACCTGGATGGCTCAGTCGGTTAAGCATCTGCCTTCAGTTCAGGTCATAATCCCGGGGTTCTCTGCCCCTCCCACCCCCGTGCTCATGCTCACTCTCTCGCTCTCTCAAATAAATAAATAAAGTCTTTTTAAAAATAAATAAACAATGAGGAGAAAGACGGAAAGCTTGAGGATTGTATAAAGTTAAGGTAGAGCTTATTTTCTCCAGACAGAGACAAAAGTTTTCATATGCTAAGGGGAAAGGGGGAGAAGTAGAAGATGGCCTGAGAACAAAAGAGAGAAGAGACATCTGTCCCTAGGAATTGAAGGAAGAGAGAGGGACACAGTCACCAGTTTGTGAGGACAAGGCAGAGCTCTTTGTGTGTTTTGACTTTTCCAGTGGAGGAGGTGCACCTCTCTTTGCAGAGAGCACACAGCTCTGGAATCTTCATCTACCCATCCCTCTCCTCTCCTACTCAGAACATTAAGCCTTATAGGGTGACTTACCTGGGTTGGCCTTTGGTCTCAGTCTGTAAATTCCTTTACCTCATGTAAATTCCTTTACCTCAAAGCCTCCAGTGCAACCAAGCCTCTCCTCTGGCTTCCAGAACTCCATTTGCTGCAGGCTCTCACACTGCTTCTTCACCCTCTCTTTCTCAGTCTTCTCACTGCCGTTTGCATCTTAGGATTCTGTCTCATGCCCTCTATAAAACTGCTAATCCTCACAATAGTCATCTCCAGCCTTAATCCCTCATTACACTCTCCATCTTATTTTTTTTTCCATCTTATTTTTGACTGGGCATGTTGACTGGGCATCTCTTCATCTGTGAGTCCTTACCACATCCAAAGGCAATTATTTATACCTGCGAGCACCCCAACCCCACTGCTCCTTTCTCAGGTTTTAGGAGAGACAATGCAGTCATCCTAGCTAACAACAAAACCCCTAGAAATTACTGTTGATTCCTCTGTCTCTCCCCACTTCCAATTGCCTCTTTTTTTTTTTTTTAAAGATTTTATTTATCCATTTCACAGAGGGAGAGAGATCACAAGCAGGCAGACAGGCAGGCAGAGAGAGAGTAGGAAGCAGGCTCCCCGCCGAGCAGGGAGCCAGATGCGGGCCTCGATCCCAGGACCCTGAGACCATGACCTGAGCCGAAAGCAGAGGCCTCAACCCACTGAGCCACCCAGGCGCCCCCAATTGCCTCTTAAGTCTGATTAGTGTGACTCTCAAAACAGCTCTTCAGTCTCTCTCAAGACTTTCATCAGCCAGTTAACTGATCTACTCATCTCTCAGTCTTTTTCACCTCTTCTTCCCCTCCTTGAGGAGGCTGTTATTCTACATTTTCTCTTTTGACTGCTTTAGTGTCAAGAAGCTCCTTGAGAACTTACCTGAGTGATCCTAAAATTCAAAAGAGGAGAGCAAATTACAGTTCATGTGACAGACACAGACCGACCTTGTTCAAGTTAAGCAGGAACACCTGGATGGTTCGGTTGGTTAAGTGTCTGACTCTTGATTTTGGCTCAGGTCATGATCTCAGGGTCGTGAAATCAAGCCCAGTGTTGGGCTCTGTGCTGGGTATGGTGCCTACTTAAGATTCTCTCTCCTTCTCCTTCTGCCTCCTCTCCACCAATACTCACACACACTCTCGAAAGAAGGAAGGAAGGAAAGAAGGAAGGAAGGAAGGAAGGAAGGAAGGAAGGAAGGAAGGAAGGAAGGAAGGAAGGAAGGGAGGGAGGGAGGAAAGAAACAGAAATAGGCTTTCTTCCATTGACCATTTTGTTCTAACAGTCTCTGATCCCCATTCCAGGGGCCAACCCAGGGCCAAAGCTAATGGGTGAGGATGGAAATACCAGCACCTTCAACACCTCCTCCACCAACTTCTTCCTGATAGGCTTTCCTGGATTGCAAGAGTGGCGGCCCCTCCTGGTCCTGCCTCTTACCTTCCTTTATGTGACCGTCATCTCTGCCAATGCCCTGGTCATCCACACGGTGGTGACCCAGCGGACCCTGCATCAGCCCATGTACCTGCTCATCGCCCTGCTCCTGGCTGTCAACATTTGTGCTGCCACTGCTGTGATGCCCAAAATGCTGGAGGGCTTTGTGCATTATGCTAACCCCATATCACTGCATGGCTGCCTGGCCCAGATGTTCTTTATCTACTTCACTCTCCTTCTGGACTATAACCTCCTGCTGGCCATGGCCCTAGACCGCTACGTGGCCATCTGTCACCCTCTTCGCTATACTGACCTGATGACCTCCCACCTGCTGGGTGTGCTGGCCATTCTTGCCCTGACACGGAGCCTAGGAGTGGCCGTGCCTTTGGTGGTGCTAACGTCACAAGCTCGATTCTGCCGGACAATGGTGATTCCACACTTCACTTGTGAGTACATTGCACTGCTGAGCATAGCTTGTGGAGACTTGACTTTCAACAATAGGTTGGGACTGGCCATGCGGTTGGTCACTGTGACCTTTGATCTAGCACTGCTAGGGGCCTCCTACACCCGCATCATTTATGCTGCCTTCCAGATCTCTTCTGGGGGAGCCCGAGCCAAGGCCTTGCACACATGTGGCTCCCACTTACTGGTCATCCTCACTATCTACCTCTCCGGTCTCTCCACCTCTATTGTCTTCCGAGTAGCCAAGACTGTGTCTCAGGATGTCCAGAACCTGCTCAGTGCCATCTACTTGCTGCTCCCAGGAGCCTTGAATCCTATCATTTATGGGGTAAGGACCAGGGAGATCCGGCAACATGTGGAAAAGATGCTCTGTAGCAAGAAATCAGCCCAGGAGGTTAGGGAGAAGCCAGAGAGAATGCAAAATATGATAGTGGAGGGGAAATTGCCAGGCTGAGAGGACTTTATCAACTTGGGAAGTTGGGGCTGTGACCTCTGGGAATAAGAAATAAGCAGGCTTTACTGAGGGACAGGCTGATATCATGAGGAGATTATGGGCTCAACAACAGGTCATATTGTTGGCCAACTATTGCTTTTTAAATTCTTGGAATGCTTTTCCTATTTCCATTCAATAATAAAATTGCTTATGCCTATTTAATTTTTTATGATTTTATTTATTATTTGAGAGAGAGAGAGAGCATGAGTTGGGGCAGAGGGAGAGGGAGAAGCAGACCTCCCAGCTGAGTGGGGAGCCTGATGCAGGGCTTGATCCCGGGACTCTGAGATCATGACCTGAGCAGAAGGCAGATGCTTAGCCAACTGAACCACACAGGTGCTGCTGTCTTTTTTTAATTAAAAAAAATTATTTATTTTATTTTAGAGAGAGGGGGAGAGAGAGCAGGGAGGGATGGGCAGAGGGAGAGGGAGAGAATCTCAAGCAGACTCCATGCTAAGCCCAGAGCCCAACTCGGGGCTCGATCTCATGACCCTGAGATTATGACCTGGGCTGAAGTCAAATCAGATGCTTAACCGAGCCACCCAGGCACCCCTTTACCTATTTATCTTTTTGTTTCGTTTCTTTGTCCTCTTCCCCCTGAGAAAGCTCCAATTAATATCTGGATGTATAGAGCCCCACTGGTAGTTGTACAAAGCAAGTCAGACCACGAACCACTCTGATCATTTAGTCTGGAACAAATTCCAGGCCCTTCCCTGGGGCTCAGCCTCTCCCAAGTAGAGCCTAAGCCCAGTCTGACCAAACATACAGGTCAGCCTTGTGGTTTCCAGCCTAACCCAAGCACACTGGTTGGGTTCTCGAGTCCAAACAGTCCCAAATATGGGTGAGGCCCCAGGCCTGATATCCCCAATCTGACACACACACACACAGATCAGGCCTACCCCAAGTATCCAACTAGCCCACACAAACAGATCAGGTCCTGCCCAGGGCCACTTAGTCTGACAGACACCCAGACTAGGTCTTCTCCTGTGGTCCAGTCTGACCCAAAGACCAACCTAAACCAATAGGGTACTTGAGTCTGACCCAAATCCATAGGTTAAGCCACTCTTCTCATCACAGCCAGCGTAAGCTACCTAAAAGTTAACTCCCTACTTAAAAGACTTTCACAACTGTCAATGGAATAGAATGTCCTTCAGGGATTTCCCAAAAAGGGGCTATGGTGCCTGCATACCGTGTGGAGCCATGTGTAAACCAGGCCCGAGTTTTCTCTCCTTCTGTTTACTGATCATAGGGAACTCCCCATGAGGCCACAGGTGCAGGCTAAGAGAGTTGTAGTGGGAGTGAGGACCACGGGCATTTGGGCCACTTCTTCAGTAACATGTACTTCCAGGGCCTCTTGAGCCAAATCTTGTACATAACACTTCAATGTGTATACCATTTGATGATGGAATGCTGTTGTGCATGCCCAACTTTATGGCTTGGTGGCTCCAACAGCACCCAGTTCATGATGGGCAGCTCAGGTTGTTCAGTGGCCCAAGGTGAAGCATTCGGTCTCTACTAAGGCTGAGTAGCAAGCCAAAAGATGTTTCTCAAAAAGTGAGTAGTTATCAACAGAAGAGGGTAGGGCTTTGCTCCCAAATCCTAAAAGCCTGCTAGAGGCTCCAAACAGCATCCTTATCTGCCACAGCCACCTCAACACCGTAGACCTGCAGGATCATATGGCCCAGGGGACAGAGCAGCTCACGTGGCAGCCTAGGCCTGCTGTGGAGCCTTCTCTTGTTCCAAGCCCCACTCAAAACTAGTAGCTTTTCAGGTTATTTGGTAAAGAGGCCAGAGCAGCACACCCAAATGAGGAATATGTTGCCATGCTACCTCCAAAATCCAAAGAGGCCCACTAGGCATTGTGCTTGTCCTTTGGTTGTAAGAGGAGCTGGATGCAACAATTTATCTTTCACCATAGAAGGAGCATCATTTCAAAATGTCTCACACCATGGGAGCCCTAGAAATTTCACTGAGATAGAAGGCCCCTGAATTTTTGTCAGATTTATTTCCCACCCTCTGATACACAAACATTCTACCAATAAGTCTAGAGTAGTTGCTACTTTTTAGGTCCAATCAGCAGGTCATCAATGTATTGGAGCAGTATCATATATTGTAGGAAAGGTGATCAAGATGAGCTAAATTATGACATAGAGCTAGAGAGCTAATATACCCCTGAGGCAGAACATATACACAATCACCCAGAACCCTGCCTCTAAAAGTATTTGATTAGGAATACCCAATCATGGTATTTTGAGTATCTCTATTACCACATCACACCATAAACTATCAATACTCCCTTTACTACTAGAAATAGTCATTAGTGCCTTTAAATCTAATGATATTAAAGAACCAATTCCAGAAACTCCAGAACCAATTCAGAAGACTCATCCTGAAGATTCTAGTCCTCTAGAACCACTTCTGGTACCAAAATCTGATCAGTCAGGGTTCTCATTCTCTAGAGAAAAAAAACTAATGAGAAAATGGGAGCGGGTGGTAGGTAAAGGAGGTTAGGCGGGAGAGGAAGGAGAGGGAGGGCGAGAGAGCAAGAGAGATTTTAAGTAATTGTCTCACATAACTGTGGAACTAGCAAGTCTGAATTTGGCAGTGCAGGCTACCATGCGGGAGACCCAGAAAAGAAGTGATATTGTAGCTCAAGTCCAAAGGCTGTCTAAAGGCAGAAGTCCTTCTTTCTTAGGAGACCTCAATCTTTCTTCTCTTAAGGCCTTCAACTGATTGGTTGAGGAAACTCACATTATGGAGGGTAATCTGATTGACTCTAAGTCTACTAACTTAAATGCTAATTTCATCTAAAAAAAAAAATCTTCACAGCAGTACCTATGCTAGTGCTTGACAGTACCTGTATACAATGGCCTAGCCAGTTGGCACATAAAATTAACCATCACAGATGCCTACGCTCAGAGCAAGCCTAGTCACATGTGGAAAAAGGACCCCAGCACAGAGCCAATCTGCACAGAGAGCTCCTGAAACTCAAGGAAATCTGTCAAAACATTAATATGCACTAAAGGTACGGAGACTATAGTCATCAGATGTACTAGGGAATAGTCTCTGCAAAAGTAGTTTAGAAAAGTCTCAGTCGGGCGCCTGGGTGGCTCAGTGGGTTAAAGCCTCTGCTTTCGGCTCAGGTCATGATCTCAGGCTCCTGGGATCGAGGCCCGCATCGGGCTCCCTGCTCAGTGGGGAGCCTGCATCCCCCCCGCCGCCTGCCTCTCTGCCTCCTTGTGTTCTCTCTCCCTCTGTGAAATAAATAAATAAAATCTTAAAAAAAAAAAAAAAAGTAAAAAAAAAAAAAAGTAAAGAAAAGTCTCAGTCAACCCCTGAAGATGGTGGAGGAATAGGAGACCAATTAACATCAGGTCCCAGGAGTTCAGACAGATAGTTATCAAACCATCTGAACACCTACAAATTCAACAGGAGATCGAAGAGCAGCAATTCTAGGAACAGAAAACCAACCACTTTCTGGAAGGTAGGACTTGAGGAGAAGTGAATCCGAAGTGATGGGAAGATAGACCTCAGGGGGAGGGGCCGGCTCCCAGCAAGTGAGAGCAGCAGAGCACAAAATCAGAACTTTTAGAAGTATGCTCCACTGAGGGACGTTGCTCCAGAGGCTAAGTGGGGGTTGGAGCCCTCACAGGGACAGTGTGGTCTCAAGACCCGTGGGGACACAAGACCAGGGGTGTCTGAGGGCGGCAGAGCCCCCAGGTATCGGAGTGCGGACGCCGGCTAAAGAGACGGAGCTGAGCAGTGGGCTCTCAGCTGGGGATTACCTTAAACCATGATCCAAGGCACAGTCAGGCCACTGCTCTTTGAACAGGGACCCCACAAGTGGCAGATCTGAAGAGACCCCCTCCTTCCTCCTCCAGGAGGAGTGGTGCAGAAGCACGCTGCAGGAATCTGCTGGGTTTGGAGATTCCAAATGGGCCGTGCTCCAGAGATAGAAATACCCGGTCACAGGCTGGGTGAGCTTGGAGCACAGCCGGAGACCAGGGAGACGGGAGGGATTGACTGCTTTTCCCTGAAGGCTCACTAAGGAGTCGGGCACAAAGCTCTCGGACCCTAGGGGGCTGGAGATTGGAGGCCGCCATTTTCACTACTGTCCTCCAAAGCTGTACGGAAACCGTTCAGGGAACAAAAGCTACCAAGAGCAAACCCAAGCAGATTACTTAGCCTGGCTCCTGACAAGGGCAATGCAATTCTGCTTCAGGCAAAGATACTTGAGAATCACTGCAACAGTCCCCTCCCCCAGAAGATCAGCAAGAACATCCAGCCAAGACCAAGTTCACTGATCACTGAGAACTGTGGAACTCCAGAGCTAGGGGAAAGCAACACATAGAATTCATGGCTTTTCCCCCATGATCCTTTAGTCTTTCAAAGTTAAATTCTTTGAATTTTATTTTTTTCTTACTCTTTTTTTAAATTTTTCCTCTTTCCTATTTTAACGTTTTTTTAATTATTTTATCTTACCAATACCTTTTTAAAAGTCTTTTTTAATTTTCACTGTTATAGTCATTATTCATCCCTTCGTGGTATTTAACCTTATTTTTTGTATACATATAGGTTTTTTTTTTCTTTAAAATTTTGGGATAGAATTATTTCTAATAGATCAAAATACACTCTAAATCTAGCACATGGTTTTGTTCTAGTCTCCAGCCTGATCAGATTCTTTCCTTTTTTTTTTTTTCAACCAACTTCTTATCAATTCCTTTTTTAGAAATTTTAATTGTCACCTTACAATTATATCCCATCCCTTCTTCGTGTTTATCCTTATTTGTGTATATACATAAGTTTTTCTTTCTTTAAAATTTTGGGAGATAGTTTCTTCTAACAGACCAAAATACACCCAAAACCAAGTCTGTGGCTCTGTTCAATTCACCAGTCTAATTGATATAGATATATAGACATATTTTTCTTCTTCCTCTTTTTTTTCTCCACCCCCCCCTTTTCTTCTCCCTCCACTTTTGGGTCACTTCTGATTTGGGTCCCTTCTGATTTGGTTAGTGTATATTTTTCTGGAGTCGTTGCTACCCTTTTAATATTTTGATCTCTTATTCATCTATTCTTATCTGGATAAAATGACAAGGCTGAAAAACTCACCACAAAAAAAGAAAAAAAAAAGAAAAAAGAACAAGAGGCAGTACCAAGGGTTAGGGACCTAATCAATGCGGACATTAGTAATATGTCAGAACTAGAATTCAGAATGACAATTATCAAGGTGCTAGCTGGGCTTGAAAAAAGCATTGAAGATATTAGAGAATCCCTTTCTGGAGAAATAAAATAACTAAAATATAACCAAGGTGAAATCAAAAAAACTATTAAAAATGGAGGCTCTTACTGCTAGGATAAATGAATCAGAAGAGAGAATTAGTGATATAGGAGGCCAAATGATAGAGAATAAAGAAGCCGAGCAAAAGAGAGACAAACGGGCGCCTGGGTGGCTCGGTGGGTTAAAGCCTCTGCCTTCAGCTCAGGTCATGATCCCAGGGTCCTGGGATTGAGCCCCACATCAGGCTGCCTGCTCAATGGGGAGCCTGCTTTCTCCTCTCTCTGCCTGCTTCTCTGCCTACTTGTAATCTCTCTCTGTCAAATAAATAAATAAAATCTTAAAAAAAAAAAAAAGGAAATCAACTCTTAAAAAAAAGAGAGAGAGAGAGAAACAACTACAGGACCATGAGGAGAGAATTTGATACTTAAATGATACCATAAGACAAAACAATATTAGGGGCACCTGGGTGGCTCAGCGGGTTAAAGCCTCTGCCTTCAGCTCAGGTCATGATTCCAGGGTCCTGGGATCAAGCCCCACACTGGGATCCCTGCTGCTTCCTCCTCTCTCTCTCTCTGCCTGCCTCTCTGCCTACTCTCTCTCTCTCTGCGTCAAATAAATAAAATCTTTTTAAAAACAATATTAGAATAATTAGGATCCCAGAAGAATAAAGAGAAAGAGGGGCAGAAGGTATATTGGAGCAAATTATAGTAGAGGTTTTTTTTTCCCCCTAATTCGGTGAAGGGAATAAGCATCAAAATCCAGGAGGCACAGAGAACCCCCCTCAAAATCAATAAAATGAGGTCCACATCCTGTCATCTAATAGTAAAACTTACAAGTCTTAGTGACAAAGAAAATCCTGAAAGCAGCTCTGTAACATACAATGGCAGAAATATTAGATTGACAGCAGACCTATCCACAGAGACCTGGCAGGCCAGAAAGGACTGGCATGATATATTCAGAGCACTAAACGAGAAAAAGATGCAGCCAAGAATACTATATCCAGCTAGGCTGTCACTGAAAATAGAAGGAGAGATAAAAAGCTTCCAGGACAAACAAAAACTAAAGGAATTTCCAAACACCAAGCCAGCCCTACAGGAAATATTGAAAGGGGTCCTCTAAGCAAAGAGAGATAAACCCCTGGCCAGACTTATCCAAAAGAAAAGAGAAAGGACCCAAATTAATAAAATCATGAACGAAAGAGGAGAGATCACAACCAACACCAAAGAAATATAAACAATTATAAGAACATATTATGAGCAACTCTACACCAGCAAATTTGACAATCTGGAAGAAAGGATGCATTTCTAGAGACATATGAACTACCAAAACTGAACCAGGAAGAAACAGAAAACACGAACAGACCCATAACCAGTAAGGAGATTGAAGCAGTCATCAAAAATCTCCCAACAAACAAGAGCCCAGGGCCAGATGGCTTCCCAGGGGAATTCTACCAAACATTTAAAGAAGAATTAATACCTATTCTCCTGAAACTGTTCCAAAAACAAGAACTGGAAGGAAAACTTCCAAAATCATTTTATGAGGCCAGTATTACCTTGATCCCCAAACCAAAGACCCCATCAAAAAGGAGAATTACAGACCAATATGCCTGATGAACATGGATGCAAAAATTCTCACCAAAATACTAGCCAATAGGATCCAACAATACATTAAAAGGATTATTCACCACGACCAAGTGGGAATTATTCCTGGGATGCAAGGTTGGTTCGACATCCGCAAATCAATGTGATATAATACATTAATAAAAGAAAGAACAAGAACCATATGATACTCTCAATAGATGCTGAAAAAGCATTTGACAAAGTACAGCACCCTTTCNCAGTACAAAACTGATCAAAACTCTTCACAGTGTAGGCATAGAGGGTACATACCTCAATATCATCAAAGCCATCTACGAAAAACCCACAGCGAAAATCATTCTAAATGGGAAAAAATGAAAGCTTTCCCCTAAGGTCAGGAACACAGCAGGGATGTCCACTATCACCACTGCTATTCAACATAGTACTAGAAGTCCTAGCCTCAGCCATCAGACAACAAAAAGAAATAAAAGTCAGCTGAATCAGCAAGGAAGTCAAACTCTCACTCTTTGCAGATGATATGATACTCTATGTGGAAAACCCAAAAGACT
>LNAC01000086.1:121832-217741 GCA_002007465.1 Ailurus styani
TGGGCGCCTGGGTGGCTCAGTGGGTTAAAGCCGCTGCCTTCGGCTCAGGTCATGATCCCAGGGTCCTGGGATCGAGGCCCACATCGGGCTCTCTGCTCAGCAGGGAGCCTGCTTCCTCCTCTCTCCTCTCTCTCTGCCTGCCTCTCTGCCTACTTGTAATCTCTCTCTCTGTGTCATATGAATAAATAAAATCTTTAAAAAAAAAAAAAAGAAAGAAATGTACTACTCCAAACCTTACAGAAATTTATTTCAGGAGATCTGGAAATTCACAAACAAAAACCTTTTAAATTAGTGGTTCTCAATCTTAGCTGCACATTAGAATTACCTGGGAACCTTAAAAAAACACTGGTCCTACCCACCAGAAATTCTAATTCGTAAATCAGGTTGAGAACCATTGTCATAGTTCCATATACTTCTCACTTTTATATATAAATCTTGAGTTTCACCATATACATCTTGAGTATCATCAACTTAAGCATCTGAGGTCACAGTATACATCATTATGATTACAGAATGGTTAAATATCATGTGAACTCTAATATCAACAAGTTACTTTCCTACCCGGTACCTATCGATACTTTCCTACCTATAGATCATTAACAAATATTATTAAATGTCTATTATTAAATAACATAGAATAATATTGGACATGAAGAGGACTCACTTTATCAAAGCTTTGCCCCTGTACAAAGCAGAAGGGACATACTAAATATGAGTTGGCATTTACTCCCAACATCAGGCTTTTGCAAGATCTCCTATAGGTCTAGTTATGATCTTCTCACCTGAAATTCTCCTGACAAAACTCTGCGAGTATAGATGTTGCTGGTATAAGGTTCAATGGACTCATTATTTCCCAGAATCTGAGCAGTTGAAGCAGTAGGCATCGGGGCAATAAGTAAACTGTTTCTTATACCATACCTAAAGAAAAGGAGATTATTAGGTGCTGGTACTAAAGCTACCATCTGCCAGGAAGGAAGCTACTTCCAGTCACTGCTGATGCTGTGAGTGACATCATACAAGCATTAGACTCACATAATGACTTTTGAATTTGACCCCTACAGAGATGCATCTCACAGTAAGGGTGCTATAGCTCGCCCCTTTCCTAAACAAAATCAGCACAATTTTACTGCTGGTGATTCTTATCATGTCATGACTTATTAGCACTTGATACACTAGCAGCCTAAGGAAATAATCAAATGGCTGTTGAAGAGTCTCCACCTGTATCAGGGTACATTCATTCAACCCTCATTATTTTCTACATGCTCTATGATCACTGGGCTAAGCCCTTTCAGGAAACATAATGATGTGAAAGTGGTTAGAATCCAACATCTATCACCAAAATTCTCCACAGGGAAAGGTTATGCTCAAAGTATATTCCTGACTTCCTCTATTTCCTTTTCAGTCATAAGTTCTTAGAAGAAGGTTAACATCTTTTGACTCTATTCACTGCCAAAGAGAATGCTTAAGGAAGAATATACTAGCTCAACACTGAGAAATCTTCAAACTGCCCTTAACTCATCCTTCAAAGCTCAGCCTAAGAGATGGCCACTCTAGAACATCTTTCCCAACCAGGCAGACAATACTAAATACAACTGCCAAATGTAAGTATTTCTCTGCAAACATTTTCTATGACCTGTACTTTACTTGTGCTACATGTCTTACTTTACTTAGTCTTAAGTTTCTCAAACACCAAGTTTGTCTTTCTTATATTCTATATCTCTGGATTTATCCAGTAGTTAGCTTAAAGCTTCATGTCCTAACGGAATCTGTACTACTGGGATCTTAATCTCTCACTTTGTCACTTTTTAGTTTTGAGGCATCAAGCAAACCATCAACTTTCAAGATTTCATCAAGATTTCATATCTTACTTCCTCAATAAAGTGGACAGTGATTTTCCTATCCAAAGATAGGAAAACGTTTTGAAAAAGTCATATATATATATATATATGTATATGTATATATATATATGACATACCAAACCACGGAATTGTCCGTCATCATAAAAAACATTAGGTAAATCTGCATGTACTAAGAGAAAGACGTTGAAAATAAATCACTAAGTCTTAGAATACGTCAAGTTTGATCATAGTTTGTAACAAAACTGTGTGCATCTGCAAATGTACTGAAAAAGGTCTAGAAAAATACACACCATTAACAATGGCTATCTCTGGGAAAATGAATAAGTTGGTTTGTATTTGTTTTGTGGAACAAGTGGTTGGCAGGAGATATAAAGAAGGGCTTTCACCTTCCATTTCATTTCTGTACTCGAATTTTGTTATTCATGTATTAATTTTGAAATCTTAAAAAGTTCTGTATAGAAAAATATCCATAGTATTTTGAAAAAAACCCAAAAAACAAAATACATGTCCATTTTTGTAAAAGTTGAATTTGCATGTAAATGTACACAGGCACACACGTTCAGAAGAAAGTCTGAAAGATGAAAGACAAAAAGATACAAACAGATTTTTAGGAGGTGGTATTAAGATAATCATTTTACTCCCTTTCACACATATATTTTCCTAAATTTTCTAACATGTATTATTAAGTAATAAGACAATTTTAAGGCAAATAGATATTTTTTAAAGAGTATTTTTAAAGCTACTGCTTCCTTCTGTAAACATTAAACACTCTGCATATGCATTAACCCAGAGACAACAGGCTCATGAAGTGAAAACAACTTGTTTTATTATTCACTAAGCAAAACATCCTACCCGCCCTTAAAATCTTTTATTCTTATTAGTTTGAAAGGCCTTAAAAACCTCAAGTTTTACATTTTTCTTTCACATTTTAACACATTACCCTCCAAAAGCTCTTCCAAATCCCTAACTTACTCCTATGACAACCAATTCAGCAAAAGCCATTTAGGTGACCAAGGTAGTTAAGCAATAAATAAAAGTGAAAAACATTTAAAAAGCAAGCACACTTGGAAATATGAAGTTTAATGAGAAAAAGAACTGCTTAATCCAGGTAGTTAAGCCCCTAAAACAAGACCAACTAATAATACCTACCATTTATTAAGATGCTTTCATTATACCAAGCAATTTGTAGGTTATTATTCATATATTATCTTACAAAGTATTTCTACAAAAATAGTTCTGTAGATAGGTCATTTTAGCTCCATTTAAAAGAGAAAAATGAGTTTCAGAAGTTAAAATAGCATACCTAACTTCTGAAAGCCAGAATGAGAACCTAAACCCTCCTTACTTTAAAACTACCTTATAGCTCTTTGCTTACTTTGCAATCTTTTCCTTGAGAAGTTTCCAGTCCCACAAGTCTGTGGGAGTAACATTCCACATGTCATACTGGAGGATCTAGGGAATAAACAATGCAAACTTATGACAAATCACTCTATAACAATTTAAAACCATGACAAAAAACAAATCACTAACTGCCATGCCCCACAACCCAACAAATGTCTTCTAGTAGACATTTAGTAGTGAAGAATACAAGCTCCAGAGATTTCCCTGGACAAACTTTCATGCAGTCATATTGATCAAAAGCAGGCTAAGAAAACTGATTAAGGTGTCCCATCTTCCCAGTGTTCCTGCTGTGAGCCCTCAGAGGACCCATGTCATACCTACAAACCCGGAAATCCTAACACTTATGTAAGTATGTTGCTGAGATGCATTCTCTTTTTGTATGTAAAAATGTTACTCTAATTTCATCTTTAATTGCTTTGATCTATTTACTTAGCTATTACTAAAACCTATTTTCAAACCACTGGATATCAGATTTCCTAAATATCAGCAGGAACATGAGGACTAAAAATAACATAACAGGGCGCCAGGGTGGCTCAGTGGGTTAAAGCCTCTGCCTTCAGCTCAGGTCATGATCTTAGGGTCCTGGGATCGAGGCCCGCATCAGGCTCCCTGCTCAACGGGGAGCCTGCTTCCTCCTCTCTCTGCCTGCCTCTCTGCCTACTTGTGATCTGATCTCTCTCTATGTGTCAAATAAACAAATAAAATCTTTAAAAAAATAAAAATAAAAGTAAAAAATAAAAAAATTAAAATAACATAACATTTTACTTTACAGGGGTGTCTGGGTGGCTCAGTGGGTTAAGCCTCTGCCTTCGGCTCAGGTCATGATCTCAGGGTCCTGGGATCGAGCCCCACATTGGGCTCTCTGCTCAGCAGGGAGCCTGCTTCTCCCTCTCTCTCTGCCTGCCTCTCTGCCTATTTGTGATCTCTCTCTGTGTCAAATAAATAAAACCTTAAAAAAAAAAAATTTTACTTTACACTGAAGAGACTCATCCTACCAATAATGAAGGCAGTGTGGAAAGCAGAATTCTAAGACAGCTCCCAGGTTCTCACCCCCTGATGCACAGGCCAAGTATAATGTACTCCTCCTGAGGGTCACTTACATAATTATGGCAAAGATGAAAAGTTTCTGCAGATGTAATTAAGGTTACAATCAGTTAATTTTGAGTTAAGCAAAAGACAGATTATCCTGAGTGGATCTGACTTATCAGATGAAAGCCCTCAAAAGTATCCTTTTAACTCTAGAGAACAAAAGTACCATATTAGTTTCCTAACCATTAGTTAGGAACTAGTACCATTAGTTTCCTACCATAAATTTGGTGGCTTAAAATAACAAAAATTTGTGCTCACTTCAGCAGCACATATACTACAACTGAAATGATAAAGAGAAGATTAACATGGTCCCTATGCAAGGATGACATGGAAATTCATGAAGTGTTCCATATTAAAAAAAAAAGGGGGGGGGTATTTTCTCATAGTTCTGGAAGCCAGAAGCCCAAAATGAACATGTTGGGAGGGCCACACTCCCTCCAGAGGCTCTGGAGGAGATTCTGTTCTTTGCCTCTTCCAGCTTCTAGGGGCTATCAGCATTCTTGGGTTGTGAATGCATTACTCCAACCTCTGCCTCCATGGTCATATTGCCTCCTCCTCTTCTCTGTCTCTCGTAAGGACTACTGTCACTGGATTTAGGGCCCACCTGGGTAATCCAGGATAATCTCATTTCAAAATCCTTAACTATATCTGCAAAGATCCTTTTGAAATCCAAAAAGGTAACATTTATAGGTTCCAGGGATTAGCACGTGAACACATCTTTTTGAAGGCTACCATTCAGCTTACTGTAGGAACTTACAGGCAAAAAGAAACTTTATCCATATACTTACTCCTCTGCTGACTGGACAGCCCTCATAGGTTTCATATGGGCCATGCTCCTTGGCCAAGTCACAGCTGGCTTCCAAGGCTCCATAATAAATGGTTTCAAAGATCTGCTTATTCAGTAGCTGGGCTTCTGGACTCTCAAAAGGATACCTCATCAGTATAAAAGCATCTGCCAGACCTTGTACCCCAATTCCAATGGGACGATGGCGTTTATTTGATAAGCATGCCTTTGTGCCAACAGATTTAGAGAAGGAGACATTACTGAACAGAAAAGGCAACATTCTGCACCAAACAATACAAGCTCTTTTTTATCTCTATTTTCTCCCACCATTCCAATGACTGCCATTTAAACGAAGACTGGCAGACCATGATAAGCTCCCTTCAACTCAGATTTCAAGAATTATCAATAAGCAGAGACCTCTATTCATACCTCTGGGACAGGGTAGTAGTTAATATCAATAATTTTGTTCAAGTTTCTGACAATGACTTTGGTGACTTCAGCCAACTTCTTAAAGTCATATGTGTGTTCTGACGTGACATACATATTAAGGGCCAGGGAAGCCAAGTTACAGACTGCAACCTGGAATGCAAAGAAAAAGGGTCAAGAGTCACACAATTTTTATTTCTTCCCCCTGTGTCAATGACAATAGCATGTAAGCCTCTAACACTCTATAAAATTTTTATATTTATCTTCTCCCCCTTCATTGTTTGTTTCTAAATCCCAATACCTATTCACATGTGAGTTGTAACATGTAGCAGTGAAATAGGTAAGACAGAGAATCTATGTTCCATAGTCTGTGGCTCTATTGCCAGAGAGACCTCCCACCGTGCTCTAATTTCTTATGTATGTCTGTCTCAGTCAGTAGATGTGCTGTCCAATACAGTAGTCACTAGCCACATGTAGCTATTTAAATAAAATTAAAAATTCAGTTTCTCAGTTTCATGTGCTCAATAGCCACCAGATACATTTCCATCGCTGTAGAAAGCTCTTCCAAATTACACATTCTATCTTACTCTCACTGAGATTCTGATAAGCCCCTAACAACAGGGGATCCAAGTTTGTGGATTCTGAAAAAGCTCTTCAGGTGACTTTTCACTATATTACAATAGGCAGTAAGCTTTTTCAGGAAAGAAATATATGTTATTTACACTTATATTTTTAGTACAAGTTCCACATCTGGTATATAACAAATGCTTAATAATGTTGAATGAATACACTTTATTTCCCATTTTGATTATGACTATCCTAACCCAAAATCTCAACTCCCCTCACCTAGACTCCCTCATGCCCTTCATATCTACTCAATTCTATACATGTTGCCTAAGCACCCATTTTTAAAGCATAGCTCAGATTGCATAAGTCTGATAAATGCTAGGGAGAAAAATCAGGCAGGAAAAGACAAAAAGGTTCTAGGAATAAGAACAGAAGGAGTGCCATTTTTAAATAGAGCTGTCAAGTAAGACCTCACTGATAATGAGACATATGAACAAAGAACTGAAAAGGTTACACAGGAAGCCACATGGCTATCTGGTAGGGAAAAGCATTTTAACATTCAAAGTAAACAGCAAAAATCCTGATAAAGGAAGTGTGCTTGATATACTTGGAAATCAGTAAAGCTGGAGCAGAGTGAACAAGGGGGAAAGTAACAGTAGATGAGAGGGGCAAAACCAGTTGTGCATGAACTCATAGGGCACTATAAGAATTCTGGATGGAAATGAAGTACTGATACAACACAGATAAGCCTTGAACACATGCTAAGTGAAAGAAGCCTGACACAACAGACCGCCATATTATATGATTCTGTTTATAGAGAATGCCCATAAGAGGCAAATCCAGAGGCAGAAAATAGATTAGTAGTTGCCAGGGGCTGGGGGAAGAGGACAACAGCGAATGACTGCTAGTGGGTAAAAGATTTCTTTCAGGGTTGATGAGAAGTGTTCGAGAATTAGATACTGGTGATGGTAACACAACCTTGTGGATATACTAAAAAATACTGAAATATACACTTAGAATGGTGAATTTTATGGTATGAGAATTATATTTCAATTAAAAAAATGAACAAACTCTGATGGGCTGCAAAGTCAAAGAGGAGTGTTGTGTGGAGGAATGATATGACCTGATTTTTGTTTTAAGAAGGGTCACTCTAGTCCCTATAGCATAATCTATCTTGTACAATAGTTACTTGAACACAGTATACGCCAGTTTTCTCCAACAATGAATTATGCATTTCCAGAGGACAGAGCCTGAGCCATAAAAATTTACATCCCAGAGGACTTGGTATACCTGGTGCTCAGTAAACTCTGGCTGAATTAAACCACAACCTTAGCAGTATGTTTAATTCACTTGCCATTTTCTTCCCAACTTTCAATTTGTCGTGTTTTTTAGGTCCTAGCATATGGAATCTGATCCTTCCTCCTCATTTCCACAGCTTACACCCAACATCCAAGCAGCCTGTCATCCAACCACGACAATAATCTCTACAAGCTAACCTCCAACCTCCTCTCACACCAAGACACTCTACTGCCAGAAACAAGAACTATCCTTCTCATCCTAGCATTTTTGATGCTATTTTCCTTTCAGGACTTATAAGGTCTTCCTACTCTGTGACATGCCAGACATTTCACCTGCTATCTCCCCTCCCCCAGCCTTAGTCTTCTCTCCAGATAACAAACCATAATGTATTTGCTCCATCAGAACAAACTTATTTGACAATCTCTGCACAAAACCTAATCCTGTCTCTGATCTGTCTGACAGGATGTTCTTCCCAAATGGAAAGCTTTTCCATAAACTTAAAAAAAGAAGAAAAAAAAAACTATGTCCCATTTCTAGCCTTGCCTCTTCTGAGAATTGCCTTAAAGATCTGACATTAGAATTTTGTCTCTCCATTCACTGAAAGGACTCTCTCTACCTGCTTACATACTTTAAACTGAATGAGCATCCTGACACATTCTTATATTTGTCCTAAACCACCATAATGGAACACTGAGAAAATATTACAACAATGAGTGTGTAAGAAAAAAAGTGAGTCTTTTCTACATGGCTTAGACTATAAGATATTTAAGGGCACAGATCACATCTGTTCCCTTCTTTGTCATCTCTACTTTAGTGCCCTTCTACTTACAACAAACCATGGAAACTCCCTTCCCCCATCTCAAGTAAAATCAAGTGAGGGATTGACAAATAACAACTAAAGATTCTCCTCTCAGGACTCTGGGCAGAAGTTTGTCTACCTACCTCATCTTTGCTGGTATACTCTACTATTTCTGTGCACAGGTTGCTGCATTTGATCGTTCCCAGGTTCTGCTGGTTGCTCTTCCGATTACAGGAATCTTTGTAGAGCATGTACGGGGTACCTGTCTCTGTCTGAGACTCAATGATGGCATACCAAAGCTGCTGAGCTTTTACAACTTTGCGGACACGACCCTGTTTCTCATAACTGAAAGGCAAAGCTAATATTATTTTAATATTCCCTAAGAAAATCTTTATCGCAGACAACTTGAAGACACTAAAATATAAAATTATGAAAACTCTTAAATGTTTACTGTTCTGCTAAGAGAGAAGGGGAACAAAAATACTCATTTTACTGTGGCTAAAGTGACAGAGGAAAATTACAGCTCTGGACCCATTAGAATATACCCAAATCTCACTGAATCAATAATACCCTTCATAAGGAAAAAGAATAACACCTAAAGTTGTCAAATCTACTACTGTGCTATTATTTAATGAACTAGTGACACGTGTCCTAGCTGTTCTTAATTTCTGTGGGCAATATAAAGCATAACTTTTTATACCATACTTATATATCATATTTATATATATGCTTTGTACTGTAAGATAAAGCAAAATATAACCCTTTACCTAAATTTTTGTAAGTATCAATTACAAACCAAAGCACCTCTTTATAAGTCACAAAGTTTTAATTAAGAAAGAAGATAGAAACCAAATGTGTTGAAGATTCAGGTAGCAAATATGACCAAAATAAAATTACTAATCACATTCTCTCCCAGATGTTTCTGAAGATTCCTAGAAACTGGCTAATTAATGGTTGATGATGTTTTGAAATTTGAATCCCCCAAATAAAAGAAACACATGATTAAAAATTACTACTTCATATTTTTCCCATACCTTTCATATAGCTTCTCAAATTCCTCTCCCCAAACCTCATCCAGACCAGGACATTCATTTGGACACATCAAAGACCAATCCTACAAAGGGAAGAACCCATAAGAGACTTGAAATAACCAACCGCGCATAGTCCATTAGGAACACTGCATGGGATAGGATGGCTTCCACAAACTCTTAGAAATCTGCTGTAGAAATAATCATTTCGGGCCCAGGCTCAAACATCTAGTTCTGCCTGTTTATACATGACCTTTTAACCATTTAGTTCAGATAGCACCTGCTTTAGAGAATAAAAACCCAAGAGGGCAGGAATGGCATCTCTTAAATTGCTTAAAATGCCTTCCATAGCATAATACATAGGTGGGCTCTTCCTAACCGTGATTTAAGATGACAAAAAAGAAAGCTGATATGAATTAAGTTGTTCTTACCAACAGGTACCTCTTTCTCACCTGATTAGTCTCCACTCGTTTCATGAAGAGATCTGGAATCCAAAGGGCAAAGAAAAGGTCCCTGGCACGCTGTTCTTCCTTTCCTGTGTTCTTCTTTAAATCAAGAAACTCAAAAATGTCTAAATGCCAAGGCTCCAGGTAAATAGCAAATGCCCCAGGTCGCTAAAAGCAAGTAAACCATCATTCTTTTCAGAATCAGAATGAAACAAAGAAACTTCGTATTTTCCAAAGAACTTTCAGAATATCACCTTTGATCTACACTACAATTAAGGAATTAAATGAGAGAATACAAATAAAAGTACTACAAATACAAGTAGTAATATTATTCTTACAAGTCTAGGCGTATAAAAAAGAGCACTTGATAAGAATAAGATGAAATAACTCATCCAAAGTGACCCAGTGAACTGCAGATGGAGTTTCCTTTCACCAGCCATACAGCTAACTTGACTTTACATGACTGGTATACAAAGCGCACAGGAAATCACTTTAACTTTGACAATAACATGTTGTGCTCTTATTAAAGATCAAAAAAGTGATGTCTTATCAAGGTCGCCACAGATGGTTTTTAAAGTCCATCAAGGGAGCTCTCTTCCCCATCTTGCAAGATGGCAGGCAAAAAAAACTGAGAAGCCGGATACTAAGAAACCTGAAGCCAAGAAGGCTGATTATTGGTGGCAAGCCCCACTGCAGCCGAAACCCTGCCCTAGTCAGAGGAATTGGCAGATACTCCCAATCGGCTATGTATTCCAGAAAGGTCATATGCAAGAGGAAGTATTCGGCAGCTAAATCCAGGGTTGAAAAGAAAAAGAAGGAGAAGGTTCTTGCTACTGTCACAAAACCAGTTGGTGGTGACAAGAATAGTGGTACCCGAGTGGTTAAACTTCGCAAAATGCTGAGGTATTATCGTACTGAAGATGTGCCCCGAAAGCTGTTGAGCCATGGCAAAAAACCTTTCAGTCAGCATGTGAGAAAACTGCAAGCTAGCATCACTCCTGGGACCATTTTGATCATCCTCACTGGGCGCCACAGAGGCAAGAAGGTAGTTCTCCTGAAGCAACTGAGCAGTAGTTTGTTACTCGTGACTGGACCGCTGTCCCTCAATCGAGTTCCTCTGTGTAGAACACACCAGAAATTCGTCATTGCCAATTCTACCAAAATTGATATCAGCAATGTGAAAATCCCCAAACATCTCACTGATGCTTACTTTAAGAAGCAGCAGCTGCATAAGCCCAGACACCAGAAGGGTCAGATCTTTGACACCGAGAAAGAGAAATACGAGATTACAGAGCAGCGCAAGGTCAATCAGAAAGCTGTGATCAACCTTTTTTGCCAAAAATCAAAACTCTTCCTCAGCTTCAGGGCTCCTTCCGCTCTGTATTTTCTCTCACAAATGGAGTTTACCCTCACAAATTGGTGTTCTAAATTTCTTATAAAAAACCTAATTAAATAACTGATCTATTTAAATAAATAAATAAATAAATAAATAAATAAATAAATAAATAAATAAATAAATAAATAAATAAAGTCCATCAAGGGAAATTCATAAGCTAACAGATGATTAGTGTGCTTACATTATCTGTCGGAGGAAGGCTCAAATTCCAAACTATCCTGCTGTTAACATTGGGTAAACAATCCAATCCCCTCAACTTTACTTCTTCCTCTGTGAAACAGGCAGAGTGTGTTTTTGTTTTTTAAAGAAAAAACTACAAGACTATTACAACCCCTTTTCAAGGTTAGGCATTAATATTAAGTATTAAGTCACAACTTTAGAACTTCTTTGCCGATAGACTGTTATATAAAAAAGCTGACTAGGGGGCGCCTGGCTGGCTCAGTGGGTACAGTATGTGACTTTTGACCCTCAGTCATGAATTCAAGCCTCACACTGGGTGTGGAGCCTACTTAAAAAATAAAAAATAAAAATAAAAATAAATAAATAAAAGCTGGCCAGACCATTGGCTGCCTGGAGCCAGGGGCAAAGTATGTATGGGTGGGAGTGATGTTGTGATTAATCAAAGGTGCCTGCAGAAACATTTTGGGGTAATGGGAAATGTTCTATATCTAGATTGCTGTAGTGACCACACAAGTATATATATTTGTCAAAATCCACCAAACTGTACACTTAAAGTGTGTACACATTTAAATTAAGTAAAGCATACCTTATTAAATTGATATTAAAAGTGAAAAAAGTAGTTAGAAACACATACAGTATATTAACAAAGTAGTTAGAAATATATATATACACATACACACAGTAAATCATCTTATTTGAAGTATACATGGTTAAAGATTTTTAGTTCTGATTTCCAGGATTTTCAAGTAACAGAATATACCTTGTTTCCACCTTGATCCACATATCGAGCTGTGTTGTTATATACTCTCAGCATTGGTACAAGGCCATTGGAATTGCCATTAGTCTGAAAGAGAAACCAATAAAGGCATCTGGAGTAGAACAGTGGGACTAAGTAAGGAAAAGAACAAAACAGCTCAACAGTGAACAAATTACTCTCTTCCTGTCTATATAGTCTTATCTGCTCTCCACTCTCCCTTTGCTTTGAAAACAGAATACCCAATATAATATAAACAAAATGTTGCTTTTCTCTAATTATTGCTGTAATGTTGTTCTTACATCTCTAATTTACAATAAGATATAACATTACAAGTCAAAAGAATCTGAAATCAGGGTAAGTAAATTTGAATTCCATACTTCCTAATGGACATTATATAGATCTACTTTGGGTAGAGTAAAAACGCTACCACAGTGTCTTTTTCCCGAAAGAATTCAAGGCAACTTACAGTAAGAATTATATACAATGGATAAATGAGGACAATAAACATAAATGGAGATTCTCAACAATAAAATGGACCCTAGAATGAAGAAAATATAGACTCCTAAAACTAGAAGATAACTCATCAAATTTTAAAAATAATCCTTCTAACTCCAAAGTAAGCCTTTAAACAGATTAGAAAAATAAATGAACAACAGCTCACACTACTATTGTGTGTAAGTGCTCCAAAACACTACATAATGGAATAATTTCCTTCTAGACTCTCCAACTTTATTCAGTAGAGTTAGATATTTTCTTCACATTACAGGTGAGGAAACAAACTCACAGATGTAAAATAACTTATGCTAGGCTGCATTATTGGTAAGCAGTAGAGACAGAATTTAAATCTAGGTCTTACCCAACATCCTTATCTTGACTCCCAATGAATAGTGAACTAGCAAAGGGCTAAACTTATATCATAAGGTGCCCATGTTTAAAGCAAGAATCCTGGCTCTATCATATATTGACTGATCTCTGAAGTAACTTAATTTTCTATGCCTCAGTTTTCTTACTTGTAAAATGAAGACAATATTGCCTATACTCAAAGTTATTGTAAGGAGTGAAGTTCCTACCATGTATCTCCTACGGTTGCAGCAAGGATTAAACGAATAACTCAGGTAAAGCTTTTATAACAGACTTAGCATATAGTAAGCAATCAATAAGCGATTGCTGCTATTATTATTGCGAAGATAAGTCTGAATTCCAAAATCTGAGCTAAAAAAATCCTACAGATAGGCTAATCTAAACCAGAAGCTAGAAGTAGTGAAATGACTCACTCCAAGTCACATAGCCAGATAGCACTTATCAGAAACTCAGGTCTCCCAAGCCCCAGCATATGCCCTCTCAACCTGAATCCCTCTAGCCTACAATTTTTTAGTCACAAAACAGAAGCTTACCCCAGCAATGTAGCTGCCAGTAGCTCGAATACAACTCACAGCAACACCAATACCCCCAGCAGACTTGGAAATCAATGCACACTGCTTTAGAGTGTCATAAATGCCTTCAATACTATCATCTTTCATACTTAGAAGGAAACAGCTATGGGGGAAGAAAAAGTCACAACTCAGCAAGGAAATGAAACAATACAGAGAAACAACACTGACTATATACACAACAAAAACAGTAAGTTGGGCAAACAAAAGATTTGAAATTTAAAGAAGTCCTAGGTATTTTAGGAAATAAAAAAACCTTTTACTGGATATGATACAAGACATATCAAATCATTATTTTAAAAATACTTCACTGCCTATCCTAGATGCTAGGCCTAGAAGGAAGTCTTATAATAAAGTCTAAAATATTAATTTACATGTTCATCAGACTGAAGATGTACTTTATCACATTTTCCCATGCAAATTCCAAAGCATACATAACTAATAGGTCTTTCCAACCTACTAATAAGCCAAGTAAAATTAAACACTTATGGAATTAAAAACATCTATCCAATGGTCAAACAATTCTTTGAAAGGCCCTCCAAAATTTAGCTCCTTTACAGCCTTTTGGAAGTCAACCCCTCAATTTGTGATTTGGATCTCATCCTGCTCCCTACCTCAGGAAACGTACTTACTCTACCAATGATCCCTTGGCGATCTTGAATATACATCCACTCAAATGGATTCTATTAACTTTTTCTGTTAAATATGTCAACATTCAGAAAGATAATATGACATATACTTTGTACTTATCATCCACCTCAAGAAAACAGACACTACAGATACAGTGAATTACAATCCCATACTACATCCATGCATTTCTACCTTTTTAGCATTTATCATTTTTAACTTTCTGATTACATATTTATTTATCCTTCTGCAACTTGCTTTTAACTTAATATTGTGTTAGAGATTCTTTCCTACTGATGCCACTCTCATTAGTTTACTCTCATTGCTATAAATTGTTCCACTGTATGAATATGTCAATATATTTGCCCAATTTTGCCTGTTGATAGACATTTGGATTATTTGTTTGGTATTCTAAACAATGTTGCTGTGGAAAATCTTAAACATATCTCCTGATGCTTAGGTTGAAGGATTTCTGTAGAATATAATAAACCCAGGAGAGGAATTCCTGGGTCAAAAGATATGTGTGTGTTCCACTTTACTAAAGATTCTCCAAAGTGGATGGATAAGTATACCCAACTAGCAATGTATGAGAGTTCCCTGTGTTCTACATTCTTAGCCAAACTTGTTATTATCAGCCTTTTAATTTTTATCAGTCTGATAGGTATGAAATATCTCATTATGTTAACTTTCATTTTCCTAATTACCAAACTCACATGTTTATTCGCCAGTCAAGTTTCTTCTGTGAATTACTTCTTTATATCCTTTGCCCATGTTCCTATTTAGTTTTGTCTTGATACACTCCCTTGACAGTTAATATACACTGCTAATATCTTCTCTCAGTCTGAAACTTGTTTTTCCACTTTGTTTTTGGTTCACAGGAGTTTTTAATTTTAATGTAGTCAATTTTTCCTTAATGTTGTTTTGTCTATTATAACTATTTTAAGAAATCCTTTACCACTGAGATCATGCACATTCTCCTATTAAGATGTAGGCTGAAGTATTAAAGAGTCATGATGTCTACAGCTCACTTTCAAATGACTCAGACAAAAGACTTTTTTTTATTTTAAAGATAAAAATGTATATATGTATATATATGGAAAAATGGTAGTAATTTTTTATTTAGGCAGAGGTAAGCATATGAGTGTTCACGATCTTTTCTTTAAGTTTTTCTGAATATTTGAAATTTATAGTAAAAAGTAGGGAGAAAAATAGATATTTATCTATTTTCTCTAATGGTCTTCTAAAAGATTTTACTTTCATACTTAGATTTTCCTTCTTAAACATATTTCTGTAAATGGAATGAAAAATTCCTTCCATAAGATAACCAATTTTCCTAGCACCATTTCCCCCAGTGAATTGCAAAGACACCTTCCCATACAAGCCTAAATCTCTTTCTGGGTTCTCTGTTATACTCCACTGGTTTATCTGTTTATCTCAGAGTAAATACCGCACTGTCTTAATTACCACAGCATTATGGTAGTCTTGAAACCTGGTAGGGCTTGTTTTTCAAAACTTGCTATTGCAATTTATGTCAGTTTCCTGTGGCAGCCCTAACACATTACCACCAACTTGATGGCTTAGAACAGGAACTTATTCTCTCACAGTTCCAGAGACCAGAAGTTCAACGTTAAGTTTCACTGGGCCAGAATTAAGAACACTCCCTCCAGAAACTCTAGGGGAAAAGAGATTCCCTGCCTCGTCCAGCTTCTAGTGGCTCCTCTGCTTGTAGCCACATCACTCTCATTTCTGCCTCCATCTTTACCTTGCCTCTTCTCTTCTCCATGTATCTTACTCCCTCAGTCTCTCTCTTATAAGGATACTTCTGACTGGATTTAGGGCCCACCTGGATAATTCAGGATAACCTCCCTATGTCGAGATCCTTCTTAATCATACTTTCAAAGACCATTTTTCCTTATCAGTTAACATTTACAGGTTCCAGGGATTAGTACTGGCATCTTTGAAAAGCCTAGGAAATTATTCTTAGATTTGCTCTTCTGTATAAATTTTGGAATGAGCACACTGACATTTTGACTGGATCCATAAGCTAACTCAGGAAAAACTGACATCTTTATAATACCAAATCCATTTATGATATAAAATCACTCTCCATTTGTTTTTTAATGTCCTTCAATTATGTTTTAGAATTTTCTCTTTAAAAGCCTTCCACATCTTTTATTAGATTTATTCCTGGATACCTTCTAGTATCATAAATGATATATTTTAAAATTTAATTTTCTAACAGCTAGAGATACTCCCTTAATTCATATTGAAGTTATATCCAGATACTTTGCTGAAATCTTTTTAATTCTGATAATTTATGTGTAGATGCTCTTGAATTTCCTATGTAAAAACCATACCATCTGTTGTTAATCACTACAGTTTTGTTCCCTCATATACAATCCATTTTTTTCTTATCTTACAATGCCGGCTCAAGCCTCCACTACAATGCTGAAATCAGAGATGATAGATCTAAGTTTTTAGTGGATATCTCTTACCAAATTAAGAAAGTTGTTTTCTGTATTGTGTTCATTTTTTTTTATTATGAAAGAATATTTGATGGTATAAAATGTTAGTGCAATGGATTACATTAATGCAGTTTTTGATGTTAGCATATCCTTGAATTCCTTGATACACTAATGTTGCTAAGGGTTTTTTTTTTTAACATATTACTGGATTCTGTTTCAGTGTTCCCTTTCTTAGAAAACAGCATCACCATTAATCCTGTTATTCTACCCATAAACTTAGGAACCAACCCTGACCCACATCCAAAATGTCACCAAATTCTGTCAATTTTACCTAACTATCTCCTGAATCTGTCTACTCCCTCAATTTCTACTTCACTTCCCTAATCCAAACTACCACAATCTCTTGTACAAACTATTAAGAGTCCCGTAATTAGTTTTGGTATTTGTTTTTAAAACAATGCTATTGAGCTATAACCATACAATTCTTCACTTAAAGTGTACAAGAGATGGCTTTTAGTATATTCAGAGTTATGCAAACATCATCACAGTCAACTTTTAAAAATTTCATTATTAGCATTTGTTTCTCCAATTCATCACACTATTCCAGCAGATCTTCCCAGGATGCAAAACTCATTTGATCAGAGGAGTGATTCACGTTCATTAAATTAATTTTTATGTGATTAACTGCCTTGTTTCTTCAGGTCAAAATTTATTTCCCTAATCAAAATCATCTCAGAACATTAAAAATGACTATAGATGACACATACCTAGAAAGCTGTGGGCGGTTGGTACCAGCATTGAAGAGAGTGGGAGAGGCATGGGTAAACCACTTCTCAGAAAGAAGGTTGTATGTTTCAATAGCAGCATCAATATCTTCTTCGTGAATCCCCACAGACACCCTCATCAACATATGTTGTGGTCTTTCTGCCACTAAAAACAAAAGGAGTTTCAAATGATGGGACATGTCAGAAAAATTAGGCTGAAACATGTACCTGAGTCAAAAAAGAACACCAAAAGACAATTTAAAAAATTTTCTACCAATAAGCGCCAGCAATTATTCAAAAGCCAAACCTAAAGTTAAAAATGTTATTGTTTAAATAGAAATGTTAAGGCTAATAGCTCAGAGATCTATATTCAATGTAATGAATAGAAAATATAACAAACACGTTCATTTCTCACCTTTCCCATTGATCTTCAACAAATAGGATCGCTCCAGCGTCTAGAAAAACCAAAGCAACCAAAACACTTCCAGAGCACAGTTTTTAAAGACAAAATAGATATATCTTTCACAATAAGGCAATCTGTTTTTTTTTTTTTAAGATTTTTATCTATTTATTTGAGAGAGAGAGAGAGAGAGTGCGCACAAGAGAGAACCAGACGGAGCAGGGAGGAAAGGACAGAGGGAAAGGAAGAAGCAGGCTCCCCACAGAGCAAGAAGCCCGAGGTGGGGCTCAATCCCAGGATTCTGGGATCATGACAGGAGCCTGCAGGCAGACACTTAACTGACTGAGCCACCCAGGCGCCCCAATGCAATCTATTTAAATATTCTCAGTTTTTATATGATTTTAAATGAAAAGAATAGCATATTTACTCTTACTGGCTTTAGTCTAGAACATTATCAGTTGGCTTTTTGTTTTGGAAAAGACTACATGAAAATTCCTGGAAAAAGCCAGCTCTATATTAATATGTATAATGCTAACTGCAGACGTTGGTGTATTCACCATCATCATCATCTTTATGGTTAACACTTATGAAGTGCTGTTCTAAGGTTGGGCACTGATGTAACACACACACACACACACACACACTCATTTAATTCTCAACAGAATTTGTTGTTGAAATTTTATTATTATTATCCCCATTCTAAAGATGAGGAAACTGAAGCACAGAGATTAAGTAACTTGCTGATAATAGAGCAGAAATTTTAATCCAGATGGTCTGACAACAACACTAATGTTCTCAATCACTACACAATACTGTTTATCAACACAAAAGTACCTAAAAAGGCACTTTGCACATCATAGGGATTCAAAAAACAGTTGTTATAGAAACAGAATAATATGGAATAATTCTAGCAAAGTATCTACATAACTCCTCAAGGAATCCACAAGTAGTATTTGGAAAATTCAAAAACTGCAAATGGATAAGCTATCTTTCCTTAATTCAAACAACCACCACCACCCTAACCTAATCCCCACCCCAGGTCCATCCCGACTCCCAAAACTTACTGCCTTTAAAATTATATCACTAAAACATAAACAAAAACCTGTATTTCCTGATTTAAGGAGGAATTCCCACTTATTAAAAACCCATTATTTACCTTAAATCCAAAGTAGTTGTAAGAGAAATCTCGGTCATAAATAATGGCAGAGTTCAGGCGCTGAAAAGGGTTAAAAAAAAAAAAAACAACCTATAATTAAGATAGGTAGACTTATTTTCACAAAATCTGATTATCTTTTAGCCCTAACTCCAGAACTAAAATTGACACAGGATACAAAAGAGATAACACTAAGTACTGTAGACTAGAAATTTATCTCTAACATTAAGGAAAATAAAACAGTATATCAATTGAGTATCTTAATTAGGTTTAAAAACATGTATATTAAAAGACTAGAAGAGAACATGTAAATGTAAGCTGTATATAAGTAAAAATATTGTGATTTTCCAAATTTTCCCTGTTAAACAGTTCACCTCTAATTAAAAAAGGAAGAACATGAGCACAAGAGGGACCATACTATTATCCTTAAACATGTTTTTAGACTACCTGTTAATATAAAGGTATTGGTACCACACATTTACTAATACATATTTTTATTTTAAAATTAGCCCATTTTCAACTCCACATAACAATATATATGATAACAATGACAGAGGTAGGATTACATTAATTCTAAGGCTCTTCAAAAAAAAAATTAACCGGTTTTAAACAAACTAGTGCGTGACAATAAGATTTATAGCAGAATTGGTCATTGTTACAGAGTTTTTCTTGGCTATAAAGCTATTTAAAGCTATTTAAAGGAAAACAACAGCAATCAGGTGCAAATAATCATTGTGGGTAGAAAAAAATGGAGTTAGTATTCTCTTTCAAAATTCTAACAGTGTTTCTGCGTAATGATCCATGGCCAAGGTCTAGAAAAATCTCTATGAAACCCTTCCTTTTCTCTTAAATTTTTAAGGGTATCTTTGTTGCCAAAAGCAGGTAGTGCCTAGCACGAATAATGGGGAACTGAAATACTTATCAGTATTTAGTTTACAAATACAGGTTTTTGTTGCTGTTCTCTATTTTTGTTTTTAATCTGTCTTCCAGATTATACAGATGAAGAACACACAAACAACTCGGTTTTCTCTCAGTCTCTTTAACACCTAATACATATTTTAAGAGACAGCTGACTAATCATTCTATTACCTAAGGTTAAAACTGGTTTCTTTAACCCACTGAGCCACCCAGGCGCCCAAAACTGGTTTCTAATCTGTCCAAATATCCATGGTAAATAAACCCACGTACAAAAGGCTGGCAAGACCTACACACCTTTCCCTTTCTCTCCTGTGGGATCTAGTTAAGAAAGCGGTTAAAACACAAGTAGATAACTTTTAAATTGCTGAGCAAGATCTCTCAAGATTTTATGCTGGGAGTCACTCTGGCAATGTCTACTAATTTTTTTTTTTTTTTTTACAAAATTTTTGAATGCATATATTCTTTGGCTAGGTAACTCCATTGAAGGGATTTATCTTACTGATATACTCATCTATGAGCAAAGCACCTGTCATACAAGGATATTTGCTGCAGCAATAAATGGAAAACAAATATTCATCACTAACAATTCTTACATATATGCACAATGACAATAAATCTATAAAATGGAAAGCCACACAGCCATAAGAAAGAATAAATTCATAAATGTTGATATAGAATTACCTCTAAGATAAACCTGTAGATGAAAAAAGTATCAGCAAGAACAGTATGCATAGTACACTACTACTAAAAGGAAAAATACATATGTACACATACACAAACACACACATATTATAGAATAACTCTAGAAAAATACATTTAAAAATGATAAAACATTCTTGCTCTAGAAAGGAAAAGCAGGATTCAGAGGAGAGAAAATAACTTTTTACCTATACTATTTATAGTGTTTAAGTGCCTTTAAATGTGCTTATTGCTTTAAAAAAAATCTATAAAAAAATTTTTCACCAGAAAAGCATTATACATACATCTTTATTGGCCAAAACAATATCCAGTGTTGACTTGGCCACCATGGGAGAGTGTCTGCCATTATGTGGATTTATGTAATTGTAGAGATCTTCCATCACATCTAAAAAATGTTTCAAATAAATATATGTTAAAATCACTTAACAACAAATTCAATGCGCTGGTAATAGTATAAAACCCTTTTCTTCTTTTTTTTTCCTTTTATTTTTTTTATTTTTTCAGTGATCCAAGATTCATTGTTTAGCACCACACCCAGTGTTCCCATGCAATACGTGCCCTCCTTAATACCCACCACCAGACTCACCCATCCCCCCTCTCCCCTATAACCCTCGGCTTGTTTTCTCTCATGTAAAATCCTTTTTTTTATACCAACCTCCCTCACTGCCTAGCACAGAAAGTGCAATAACCATATACATGTTGAATAAATACATAATAATGCCAAAGTAAGGAAACAATCTTCCAGAGTTAGAGTAAACATAGGCTTTTGTAATTTGAAAAAGATTTCCTGGTGATTCTGATGACCAAACCATTGAGAATTATTGGTTGCAAATAAAGAAATTATCTCCTCTCAAATGTTTTTTTATCCCAACAGAACAGAAACTCAACTTTAAATTCATAATCTATCATCCCAAGCATTTCATTTCTATAAACACAGTTAATAGCCCTGTCTTTTTGCTCTTCTTCAAGACATGACAGCAGAGTGTGGCCATCTGCATTTACACATAAAACTTACATATGCACACATAATGCAGGCATTTTGATTGGGACTGTCTTGAATCTATAGACCAATTTTGGGATAACTAATATATCTACAATATATCTAATGAAGAGGGTGACAAAACATTTGAGCCCCACATAAAGATCTGGAATTGACAGCCAAAAGATTTCTCATCTCAGTCTACCAGTTGACTTTTCATATATCACTCCTTACATATAGAAGAAATTATTTAACCTTCCTTTGCCCACATTCCCTGAGCTGTAAAATGAGAATGATGGAAGTGATGGAAGTGCTTGCCAACAGTGACAAAGGATATTTTGTTCAACCGAGAATTTGCCAATAAATATTACTCATTTTTCCAACCACACCAACATCAACACCTAAAGATAGACTTTAAAAAAAGGGGGGGGAGGGTGGCGCGCCTGGGTGGTTCAGTGGGTTTAAGCATCTGCCTTCAGCTCAGGTCATGATCCCAGGGTCCTGGGATCTAGCCCCACATCGGACTCTCTGCTCAGAGAGGAGCCTGCTTCTCCCTCTCCCTTCTGCCTGCCGCTCCCCCTGCTTGTTCTCTCTCTCTCTCTGTCAAATAAATAAGTAAAATCTTTTTAAAAAGAGAGTGAGAGAGAGAGAAGAGTGAAGAAAAGGATCCACTGAGTCTCTCATGCAGCAGGTAAGCAGCATGGAGAACCAGGAAGTTCCAGCCCCCTCTCTGCCACTAACTTGCACATTTTTAAAATAAGATGTAACTTTTCTTTTGACATTTAAGGTTTCATTTGAGTAGCCTTATACATTTTCTGCGAATTCTAACTTCTTCCTCCAGACTCACCGCTGAACACTTTCTTTGTTTCTTTGTGCAAGTTGGAGACGGCAATCCTTGCTGCCAGGATGGCATAGTCAGGGTGCTTAGTTGTCAAGGTCGCAGCCGTCTCAGCAGCCAAAGTATCCAGTTCCACAGTGGTAACCCCACTGTATAAGCCCTGGATTACTTTCATGGTGATCTGAGCCTATTAAAATAAAACCAAGAACTACTTGAGCTTCCCCAAGAACTGACAGCCTCCTTAAAAGAGCAATGAAGAAAACAATCAAATTTATTATTAAAAAAAACACACAGGGCACCTGGGTGGCTCAGTGGGTTAAAGCCTCTGCCTTCGGCTCTCTTCTCAGCAGGGAGCCTGCTTCCTCCTCTCTCTCTCTCTTTCTCTGCCTGCCTCTCTGCCTACTTGTAATCTCTCTCTCTGTGTCAAATAAATAAATAAAATCTTTAAAAAAAAAAAACAAAACAGACAACTTCCTTTTCTGAAAGCTTATCTTTCAGAATGTTGGACTATGGGAAACTTAGTAATGAGAACTCATAAACCAACAGAGCCACAAGAAAAGGCATACTACATATGCAATGAGGAGCAGTCACCAAACAGAAAACCCAAGTACAGCTTTTATAAAGAGTAATGGTCTCACAGGAAACAGTTGAAAACAAACCAGTGATTTTATAAATACTTCCTCATCTTTCATTCAAATTCTCCCTCTGTGGTCAGGGTTCAAGCTACATACTTATCCTTTTTCCCCCAATCCTACTTAAGGACAAGAATGAGAAAGCAAATGAATCAAACTTTATCATTCCAATTAAAGGAGATGAAGGTGTAAATCAGTTAGTGACTACTCTTTCCTTAGCACTTCACAATACAAAGTAGCTCGATTTTCATCATCTTCTCTGACATTTCACGTCATCATATAAGATGGATATTATTACTATCACCGCTTTATGTGAGAAACTGAGGCTCAGATACTGGGACTTGCCCAGTTACTATGACTCCTGCTCCACATCCCATTCAACCTCACTGCATGCACTGTTATCAAGACATATTGTAAGTAGTTCTCCTTTTTAAAACACACAAAGCACAAGTTATTACCATACATTTTTAAGAAAAACAAATTCTTGAGTGTTTACTGAATCTTTAAGACCTTAATTCAACAGAAAATCAATGCACTTCCCAGGTAACCAAAGCACGCCCCCTTCAAAAAAGAGTGTGTATGAGTGTGTGTGTGTGTGTGTGTGTGTGTGTGTGTGTGTTACTAGTTTATAATCTTTTCTACTTATATTATACCTAAGCCCAACCTCCTAATCACTTTCTTCTCAGATCCAAGAGATAAGTTATGTTCAGTAAAAGAGTAGTGAAGTCTTCTGAATAGTTTCTGGTGCTACATGGCAAGTAATCAGAACTCAGGATAAAATAACAAGTCACTTGTATAAGTCACTCTCTTTCTCTCTGAACCTTTCTTATCTCTAAAACAGGAAGATGAATTAGGATGAGCTCTCAGATTCATTCCAACTCTAACATTGTATTATTCTAATTATTGTTTAGGATTCCTAAATATAAAAACAAATATAAAATATATTTTATTTATATTCCTAAATATTTATAATTTATTTATAATACTATTTATATTCCCAAATATAAAAGAATTTATGATAAGCATATTCTGAAGTTGTTTAAAATTATTTTCTTTTGAACATTATGGTCAATTCGATATTTATCAAATGTCTAATTACATACTTGCCAAGCATTACAGATACCACAAGAATAAGACAGAGCCCACCCTTGATTCTAGTGGAGGACAGAGACATATAATTAATTTCCATATCATTTGATTAATGCTAGGAGGCCAGCACAAGTGCCACAGCAATACAGATAAATATTAAATAAGGCTGGGTCAATATAAATGGGTTTGGAAAAAGGGTTCTTAGAGACTCCATTTCAAAGATCATTTTGGAAACACTGTGTAAGATGCATCTGAACAAGGCAAGATTAGAGGAAGACACTTTAGAAGCCACAGCAGTCCAGATTAGAGATGATGAGGGTCTAAAGTAAGGGAGTCACAAAAAAATAATGAGAAAAACAGAACAACTTGCTTATAAAGCGTTCTCCTTAATTTAAATGTTGTCCATGAAATCTACTTTCTATTACTTAAATGTATTCTTTCTACATAGATAACAAACAAAGCAAATTTCAAACTAGTTCCTATACAAATGACCAAAACTCCAAAACAAGCTTTTCTACAGGCTTTCTCACTTATGAAAAGAACAATTCACCCAAGGAAGTCTCTAATATGAAATGATAATGTTAAGTTTTCCTCTTTGTTCAATCTGATAATTCTCTGCAAAGAACTCACAGGACCAAAAATTAGAAAATAAGTTTTGTTTTATTTTATTTTAGAAGATAAGTTTTCAGCAATGAATTTACATGTTATATCCAAGGCTGTAACCAATATACCAAACCAAAACATGTATCAAGTGAATGATAAAAAGATCAGGGAGTAGTAGAAAGAATCACAGGAAGCAAGGTTTAAATATAAACCATATGTACTTACAGGATCAACAAAATCCATATTAAGTCCATAACACAGCTTCTGGATTCGAGACGTAATTTTGTCGAACATAACCCGCTCTTGGCGGCCATCTGAAGAATCAAACCATGCAATTCACGTTAGCACTCATTAAGACAGCAACATCAAAAAATCAGAGGTAATCAACACATGAACTTTTAAAATTGACCAACATGAGATGCTATTTCACAGATAAAAGATTCAGACCCCAATAGAGTCATCAAGAAATTATTTATCTTTAAAAAGTAGAGATTCTATACAGTCTTCCCTTCTTCCCTTACATTATATATAAATTAGCTGGATTCTCACAATAACTTCCTAAATGATGTTTCTCCCTTTGTCCCACACGGCAGCCAGAATTATTCCTTAAAATTTAAGTCAAAATCATGTCATTATCCCCTTCAAAACTCCTTGAGTAGTTTATTATCTCCTTCAGAATAAAAGTCAAAATCATTATAACAGTCCATAGACTCCTACACAACCTGTCCTGTGTGCCCCTCCCCAACTTCAACTCCTGCTTTCCCACCTTCCTCACTTCCTCTACCCTGGCAACCCTGGCCCCATGACTATCTATACTTCAGGGTTTTGGTCAATGTCAGCTTCTCAGTGAGGCTCCCCCTGATCATCCTATTTTAAATTGCAATGACCCAAACACAGTTGTGCCCTTCTTATCCCCATCCACCTTCTATGCTTTATTTTTCTCTACAGCATTCAGTATCATCTGACCCACTACATATTTTATTTATGTATTTGTTTACTGTGTGAGTCTCCCCACTCATCCACTAGAATATAACTTCCAGAAGGAAAAAGATTTTTGCATGTTTTATTTACCAATATATTCCCCAGCACCCAGACCAAGAACCAAGGACTAGCTCATAGCAGGAACTCAAATATTTTTTTTAATTTTATTTTTTATTTTTTCAGTGTTCCAAGATTCACTGTTTATGCACCACAGCCAATGCTCCATGCAATATGTGCCCTCCTTAATACCCACCACCAGGCTCACCCATTCCCCCCAACCCCTCCCTTCCCAAACCCTCAATTTGTTTCTCAGAGTCCACAGTCTCTCATGGTTCATCTCCCCCTCCAGTTTCCCTCAATTTACTTTTCCTTTCCTTCTCCTAATATCCTCCATGTTATTCCTTATGCTCCACAAGTAAGTGAAACCATATGATAATTGACTTTCTCTGCTTGACTTATTTCATTCAGCATAATCTCCTCCACACCTGTCCATGATGATACAAAAGTTGGGTATTCATCCTTTCTGATGGCTGCGTAATATTCCATTGTATATATGGACCACATCTTCTTCATCCATTTGTCTGTTGAAGGGCATCTCGGCTCTTCCCACAGTTTGGCAATTGTGGCCATCACTGCTATGAACACTGGGGTACATATGGCCCTTCTTTTCACTCCACCTGTATCTTTGGGGTAAATACCCAGTAGTACAATTGCAGGGTCATAGGGTAGCTCTATTTTTGATTTTTTGAGGAATCTCCACACTGTTTTCCAAAGCGGCTGCACCAACTTGCATTCTCACCAACAGTGTAAGAGAGTTCCCCTTTCTTCACATCCTCTCCAACACTTGTTTCCTGTCTTGATAATTTTGGCCATTCTAACTGGTGTAAGGTGGTATCTCAATGTGGTTTTGATTTGAATTTCCCTGATGGCTAATGATGATGAACATTTTTTCATGTGTCTGTCAGCCATTTGAATGTCTTCTTTGGAGAAGGATCTGTTCATGTCTTCTGCCCATTTTTTGATACGATGTTTTTTGGGTGCTGTGTTTGAGAAATTCTTTATAGATTTGGGGTATCAGCCCTTTGTAGTGTCATTTGCGAACATCTTCTCCCATTCCGGCAACTTTGTTTTGTTTTGTTGACTGTTTCCTTTGCTGTGCAGAAGGTTTTTATCTTGATGAAGTCCCAAAAGTTCATTTTTGCTTTTGCTTCCTTTGCCTTTGGAGACATGTCTTGAAAGAAGTTGCTGTGGCCGATGTCAAAGATGTCCAATTTTTCCAGCACCATTTATTGAAGAGACTGTCTTTCCCACTGGATATTTTTTCCTGCTTTGTCGAAGATTATTTGACCATAGATTTGCAGGTCTGTATCTGGACTCTACTCTGTTCTATGTGTCTGTTTTTGTGCCAGTACCATGCTGTCTTGGTGACCATAGCTTTATAGTAAAGCTTGAAATCAGGCAACGTGATGCCCCCAGCTTTGTTTTTCTTTTTCAACATTTCCTTAGCAATTCCGGGTCTTTTCTGGTTCCATACAAATTTTAGGATTGTTTGAGGAACTCAAAATATTTATGAAATGTTAAATGATTTAAAACCTGTCTCCAGGGGCGCCTGAGTGGCTCAGTCAGTTAAGCATCTGCCTGTGGCTCAGGTCATGATTCCAGGGTCTTGGGCTCAAACCCCACATTGGACTCCCTGCTTAGTGGGAAGTCTGCTTCTCCCTCTGCCCCTCCCCCCACTTGTGATCTCTCCTCTTTCTCTCGCTCACCCTCTCTCAAATATAAATAAAATCTTTTTTTAAAAAATAAATAATAAAACCTGTTTCCTTTCTAACACTTTCATGATAAATTTCATTTACATACTCTTCTAGGGTAATGAATGATTTTGAATGTACTTCACACCACTTAAATAAGTACCTTTTTTTAAAGATTTTATTTATTTTAGAGAGAGAGAGCATGAGTGGGGGGCAGGGGGTATGGAGGGAGAGAGAGAATCCCAAGCAGACTCCCTGATGAGCACAGACCCTGAGGTGGGACAAGGTAGGGCTCGATCCCAGGACCCTGAGATCATGACCAGAGCCAAAATCAAGAGTTGGTACTTATCCGACTGAGCCACCCAGGTGCCCCAAGAAGTACTTCTATTCGTAATTCAAGACAATCTTCCAAAGACATTGCCTTAGTTTTTGTTCTGATTTTTTGCAACCTCTTAGTTTTCATATTTTGAGAATATGATAGGCAAATACATGTAGACCATACCTAGTTAGTCCTTTTACAGTTTGTGTACTTAGAACATACTCCTCTTTGTCCTTCCAAAGTCCTATTATTCTTAGTTTAGCTTTGGTAGTAGTTCATTTAACCTTTATTTATTTACTCCTACCAAGAACATTAAAAATATCCAACCACTAAATAGCCTCTTAGGCAAGCCACATAATATGATCTGTCATTATAGATCTTCACTTACAGAATGGAAATAATTATTATACCTCTTCTTACTTCATTGGTTAATTGACAACAAAATGAGATAAGATAAAAAGTGCTTTTATCTTAAAAACTTTGGTATAAGATTATATCTCATTTTTAAAAAGCTGCTTTTATTGGGAAAACACTGATCACAGTATCTATGATACACAAAAGACACTCAATAAATGTTAATTTATCTCTCTTTGCCCTTCCTTTTTTTTTTTTTAAGATTTTATTTATTATTTGAGAGAGAGAGAGCATGAGAGAGGGGGGAGGGTCAGAGGGAGAAGCAGACTCTCTGCAGAGCAGGAAGCCCGACACGGGACTCGATCCTGGGACTCCAGGATCATGACCTGAGCCGAAGGTAGTTGCTTAACCAACTGAGCCACCCAGGTGCCCTCTCTTTGCCCTTCCAGTCCTTTTTAACTAGTAACTAAAGGACAACCTGTTAAGTATGTGTTTACACTTGGCCTTCTCATTCACATCTGTATGTTGAAACTTATCTAAAGAACAAACCAACAGTAAGACAGCACTACTAACCTATCATCAATAAAACCTATCATCAAATAAAACACCTTGGGCTCTTGTGCACTGATAAATGACCACTAAGAGGGCCCTTCTTTTTCTGATCACCATTGTGATCTCCTATTCTGACCAGACTCACGTATGCAGGGTTTAACTCTGCAACAGAGTCAATTTACTGGCCCTCACTGGGACCAGGCCCTCAATGCTCTACCAACTGGTTAACTAAGCAGAAAGGTGACCACAAGGCAATATTAGCAAACAGATTTCTGTAGCTACCAAGTTCATCAGGAAACTGACAAAAAGTATAATAGCAATTGTATTAACTCGCATGGGAAGGGGGAGGCGGACTAATGGTCTAAAGGACCATTCTCTAGCCTATCATTCCACTCAGTCAACTTTGCAATGCCTATATGTTGAATTAATCACATCATTAATCCCTGTTTTTCACTGCCTACATTACCCTCTTCTCTCAAGCAAAATCTTCCTAATTTGGCCCCATATTACCTCTTCACCTGTTCCTGTGAAACATCATTAAGTCCCAACAAGGCCTCCCATTCCCACATCCACATCGATCGATGCCTGTACCTTGTTCTGCCTACAAGTCCCTCTTCCACCTTTTCATACCTCTAACTCCTACTGAATCTTCCATTCTCACCACATCCACAAGAACTGCCCCAAGCACTCTCACAGTGACCTCTTCCTCTTCCGAAATCCTCTAGAATACTAATTGTCTGATTTCCTCTTGACTATAAACTGTCTGCTCTAATTCTTCTTTCTTTAGCAAGAGTTTGATAATATTGTAAGACCAAGGACGTGCCTCTTCTACAAGGTATGAACTTTTTATCCCCTCTACCTGGAAGGTTCAACCCACAGATCTTCACATAGCTGGCTCCTAATACTACTCAGAGCTCAGGCCAAATGCCAGCTCCTGAGAGCTTTGCCTGACTATCTAATCCAAGATTACCTTCTCAATCACCTCTATTAACGGTTTACTTGTCATCACCTCCCTAATCACTATCTGAAATTAACTGACTCCTATGTTTACTTGTTTCTTATGTATACTTATACCACTCTTACCCACATGAGAATGTAAACTCCATGAGAAAAGGGATTTAGCTTGTTTTGTTCATTGGTGTGATCTTTAGTAACAGTTCCTGATCTTTAAAACAGTTCCTGGCACAAAGTAGTACTAAATAAACACTTTCTGAATAACTGAAGGAATGGGCTCCTATAGCCCTTACTTTTCCTATCAGAGTATTTATCATATTTTATTATATTAAGTTTTTTGATGTGTCTATCTTTCACAACTGATTATTAAGATCCCTGAAAACAGGAAGCATGTCTGCCTCCTCACCACTGTTTCTCATTGTCAACATAATATCCACACAGATTTGTAAAATAATACAGTGGGCTGTAAAGGGGATTAGGAAGAAAGTAGGGAGAGAGATAAGAAGGGGAAAGAGAGGAAGGGCTAGAGAACAGATCTGGAATAGGAGATTATCAGAATACAAATGGATGCTTTAAAAGGAATTATTTGGAAATGTTTATTTCCTTTTATGAAAATTTATACACACATGCACAGAGATATATACACTGGTGTGTTCTCAGTCATAGACTATATTCCAAAACACACTTTACAACTCAGTCAGCTTACAGTGCATTTACTGCAATGGTTCTCAACTTTTATTCTTTAACCTTAATCTCCTTGAGCAATACAATACTCTCCCATTAAGAAAAATATCTGAAGATAGCAAGAGAAAAATTCATCTATTTCCTTCTGTTATCTAACAATCTTCATATGAATTATTCCTACATCCCTAACAATCCTAAGATCTCTGAAGATGAAGCTGCCTTCTTCCTCTATTATTTCCCTCAGAGTGCTTAGCAAGGTATAAGCAAGGTATAAGCACATTCAGTAAGTAGAGTAGTACCCCCTTAGCGGCAGCAGGTACGTTCCAAGACTGAAATCACAGAACGTGTGCCTGAAATCACAGAAAGTACCAAATCCTATATATACTGTTTTTTTCCTATACATACATACCTATGATAAAGTTTAATTTATAAATAAGGCATATTAAGAGATAAACAACAATAACCAATAATAAAATAGAACTATTATAATGATATACTATAATAAAAGTTATGTGAATGCAGTCTTTCTCACAAACTATCTTGTGGTATTGTATTCACCCTTCTTGTGATGATGTGAGATGATAAACTGCCTATGTGATGACGGAGTGAGGTGAAAGATGTAGGCACTATGATGTAGAGTTAGGCCACTATTGATCTGACAATACTCGAGAGGATCATCTGCTTCCAGATCGCAGTTGTCCGAGTAACTGGAACCATGGAAAGCAAAACCCTGAATAAGTGGGGGAGGACTACTATACAAGTTAGGTTAACTGCCAGTTGCCCTCCTGGATAATTATATTAAAATTAACAAAAATGACAGAAGCTAGTCTGCTATTCATTGGCATGCCAAAAATAAGATAGAAAAAGAAAAACCCTGAGCACATTAAAAATCAAAAATAAGGGATGCCTAGGTGGCTCAGTCGGTTAAGCATCTGCCTTTGGCTCAGGTCATGATTCCAGGGTCCTGGGACTGAGCCTCACTCTAGGCTCCCTGCTCCGCAAGGAGTATGCTTCTCTCTCTCCCTCGGCCCCTCCCAAGGACCACCCCTACTCCCGTGCTCTCTCACATTCTGTCTCAAATACATAAATATTTTATTTTTTTCAAAAATAAAATAAATTCAAGTATAACTGGGCATATTAACAAGCCCTGCTGAATGAATGCTACACTGGCAGGATCTAGCAGAGAATCATCTGGATCAAATTATGTTCTCTGTAAGAAACAAAATAAGCCCTGCCTTTTAGAGCTTGTTGTAGGTAGTACTTTTTAAACTAAGATATTTCAAAGTGGACCCAAAGGTTAAAAATACAACACAGGGGTGTTACATACTCCAGTAATTTAAGTTCACAAGTTTTCAATTCACATTTGTTACAGACTTATCCTAAGAGACTCTTCATCCTTCCATACCTTTTTCTAAAGGTCTAAAAAACTAGATGCTACTTTCATTTGCAGGAATGGACCACTAAAAGTGAACTATGTATTCTGGTCTTTTGGTCTCATCGGCTAAAACGGAGGACTAAGGAAATTCAGAGTATGATGTTCTCAAGATACTAAAAACTGGAAGAAGGGCCATCACTGTCCACTTCTCCATCTCTTGGCTTTTATTAAACTACCTGGACAAGGGCGCCTGGGTGGCCCAATGGGTTAAAGCCTCTGCCTTCGCCTCAGGTCATGATCTCAGGGTCCTGGGATCGAGGCCCGCATCGGGCTCTCTGCTCAGTGGCGAACCTGCTTCCTCCTATCTCTCTGCCTGCCTCTCTGCCTACTTGTGATCTGATCTCTGTGTCAAAAAAATAAATAAAATCTTTAAAAAAAACAAAAAAAAATAATAATAAACTACCTGGACAAAACCAAATCAACCACTGCCTGCCCACAGCATTCATTATATCCTATATTTTAAAATAATTTTTCTCATTCATTCTTTGAATTCCTATTTATGGCAAGTCCAGTGCTAAGTGTGGGCATAAAATCCCTGTCTTTGAAATGCTCACGGCCTAGTGGACGAAACGTCCAGTCGGTCAACCAGTACTAAGTGCCTACAATTCTGAAATAACTATTGCTTTAACAGAGGCAAGCAGATTCAAGTCAAACTGTGTTCATACCTGCCATACAGTTCTCTGCTAGACGTATGTTTTGCTCTTGTTTTTCCAATCCGATTAAACCTTTTGCCAAGGCAGGGGCTGTCTCCTCTTACAATTTCACACTGACAAGCAAAGGGCTGACACAAAGGAGGAACTCGGCAAGTCTAACGGGGAAATTAACTGTTGAGGAAGAACCCAAGTCCCTGGCTCTTCCCGGTCCCCATCCTGTCGGAAGTTGTCTTGGCCTCCCTACTCTGATTCTGTATCCGTCATCCCAGTCCCCACCTTGGCCACACACCTCCCACAAAGGGCAAATCCCCGGCATGTCTGTGGCTGCGATCTGTCCTTTGTCACCCCACAGCCCCACAAAAGAAATCAGGAAACTGAAGACAAAGTCCCTTCTTTCTGGCTCCTCCCAATCCCTAGGACAGACAGGTCACCAGCCCCAGGGTTTCCAGTACACTCCGAGGCTGGCTTTGGGTTCGAACCCTGGCCTCACCATCAACTCACTGGGTGGCCTGGCGCCAGTCCCCGGACCTCTCTGCATTTCAGATTCCTGACCCGAGAAGCGGAGCTAAGAAATACTGCCCGGAAAGTGCTCGGCGCACACAGCAACTACTCGATAAAGGGAGGTGTTATTCTTTCGAAAGGCGGCAGGACGACAAAGCCGAGGGGGCTCACACTGAAGGCCGCCTGGAGGGGGAGGGCGGGAGGGGCCAACTGACGCAAGCCAGAGGCCGAGCAGGCTCGACAGAGCGGGAAGCCGCGACGGGCCGGACGGGAAGCGGGAGAGGCGGGCGGGCGCGGTCTACTTCAAGGGCGGCGGCAGCACGCGACCCCTTTACCTGCTCCCCACGGACCCGCCGCCCCCTCCCCGGCCTCTCACCTCGCTTGATCACATGCATCGCGGCTAGTGGCTGAGGCGCTGAGGGATCCGAGACGGGGCTGCAGTTCGCAGGCGCCGGCGGGATCGAGAAGGTGGTAGAGGGCGAAGAGTCGGGTTCCCGAGGGCCCTCAGGTGCAAGCACTGGATTTGGGGGCCAGAGGGCACTTTCCTCCACGGAGCGGAGGCGCGACAATCCGAATCCCCTTCCCGCTCCCGCCACGCGAGACGCAAAAGCGGCGCGACGGAGCTCGAATGACGTTTACTCGACGCTGCCAGCGCCCCGGCCCGTGGGCAGGGCTAGCACAGCCCAGAACGGGCCTCACCCGATAGCCGCCATGTTGAGTACGGGCAGGGCCCTGGGAACTGCGCTTTTCCCATCGCCACATTGGGGGTGGGCACGCCCGGCGGGAACGCGGTTCTCCCGCCGCCATGTTGGTTATGGGCAAAGCCAAATCCGGAGCCAGAACTCCGCGTTGCGCGTTCAGCCTGCCAGGCCTGGCCCCGCCCGCCCCTCTCCTTGGCCCGCCCCGGCTCAAGTCAAGATGGTTCAGGTATTTTTTAAATAAAAACCCAACCACCCAAAACCCTTTCTTGTCTTGACGACTGTTAGAATATAATAACCCGACTGCTATCCGATGTGGGCTGTAGCCTGCGATCCATAGCTGGAGGCAGCCAGGAGCCCCACGCTCCTAGATCAGAGGAAATCTGGCACTAAGTCCTTGGAAGAGAGCCCTGCGAGCCCAAGGGTGTTTGATTTTATCCTGATGGAGTGGGAGCTCTTGGAGGAGTTTTGAGTAGGGCAGGGCCGTGGCCCACTTGCTTTTATAATCTCCAGTGGATGGTGGCAGAAACTGGAGGCAGGATGGACAGTGCTTGGTAATTGAATGAGGGTAGTAAGAATAGGTAAGAGCCGTCATATACAAGAGTGATGTAGAAGTTTCTGAGTTGGGCGGCACAAACTGGTTTTCATGAAAGCTCATGAGGCATCCCTTTCTAAGATCTTTCATTGGTTCCTCACTGCCCTCTAGATGTACCCCAAGCTCCCTGTGAAGTAATTCTAAAAGTCATAGGTGATAGACAAAGCCATAGGATAGATAGGGTAAGGATGGGTTGTCAGATTTAGCAAACAAAATAATGTGTTCTAAATGTTGCAGGGACATAATTACCCTTTAAAAAGTTTGTATCAGAAATTCAAGTTTAACCAGGCAGGCATCCTATATTTCAACCGGCAGCCCTCTCCGGAGAGCTTTGGGTATGTGTATGAGAGTTTCAGTTTTCCCTGGCCAAGGAGAAATAGTCCCTTCTTCATCCTGTCTCCTATGCCACAAAGAACACAATGAGAGTCAAAGCCAGCAAAGTTAAAATCTCCTACATGCTTTATTGGACTTCAAAGAGTCTTATGAAATAACACAGAAAAACCATGTGAGGGTGTCCAGGGGGTACAAGGCAGTCTGCAGCCTAGCACCCTCCTAAGACCAGCCCCAGGTGCCTGCACCCCAGGCCCAAAATAGGATCCCAGAGTAAAGGCATGGGAAGGAGTGGGGCAAAAGGAAAATACCTTTACAGCCATAGCAAAAACAGGTAAGGAAGGGAGTTGCCTAGAGGGTGGGAAGGGTGTGGGGGAAGAGGTCACACAGCTGCCTTCACCTACACGATCTTCCTCAGCCACCCCCTTCCCTAAACCAGCTGTGTCCTTTTTGAGCCTCTGGCCCAAGCTATGCAGTAACATGAAAATGGGGTTTGACAAGGGGAGTATGTGGTGCAGGCACTTGGGAAATTCAGGAGATTTCTTTTTTCAATTTAAAAATGTTTTTTGGTTCAAATGCAACAATATCCTGCCCAACAGCTCCAGGGCCCCCTTAGAGCCCTGTATCATGGCTGGGGCTCCCATGGCCAAGGAAGCCATTTGTCCTGAGCTCCAGGAGTAAAGATGCCTGGGGAGCATTTGGGCAGCACCTCTTATAGTCAAACCCTCCTGCAGTGTGGGGGAGCAGGGCTAAGAAAGAGGCAGGTGTAGGTGAGAGAAGACAGAAGAGGTGATTGCCCTGTGGCCCACAACTCTGGCATCTACTCATCCCCCAACTAAGAGGAGTCTCTCCCGACCTACCCCTTAGCCTAGCCTCTCTCCAAAGTTCTCTAGTAGCTTGTTCTCTAGGAATGTGTTCCACTCACCCATGAACCCCTGGAGGCTCAAGCGAGCTCCAGGCCAAGTTTCCTTCTGGCCCACCACACTCCCAAAGAACAAACCTCAAATATTAGGCCCTACGCCCCAGACTGAGGCAAAGAGAACCATCATGGGTGGGGTGGAACATGTCTGAGGCACAGATGTCAGAAGTTACTCCTATCTTCCTCCCCGCGCCTCCACCCCGGCCCCAAGCTGCTAGGGGAAGTTGGGGAGTGGTGGGAGGGAGGAGCCTGAAAGCAGGAAACAGAGAAACAAGAAACCGAACTTCAAAACTGGGACAGCAGAGACAGAAGCTGGACCCCAGAGGTGGAGGTGGGGGCTGAGGGGACAGCAACTAAGACATGCACTGAAGTAGAGAGGGAGTGGCAGCAGCAGCCCATGGATGGGAGAAAGGCAGGGCAGGCAGGCCATGGTGGTCAGTTAATAAATAATGTTGAAGGACCCAAGGATGAGGAGGGCAGGTATGTACAGTGGCCAGGCCCCTGGGCCAGCCCCTCCCGTGCCCCACTCTAGGGGCCAGGGATCTTGGAAGGGGAGGAAGGGGGGGGGGCAGAAGACCAGGGAAGGACAAGCTGTTCTGCCACTGCCACTCTCATCCTGCCTACTTCTTAAGAGGCTTCTTAAAGATTTTGAGGGGAAACTTCTTCCGGCCTGGGCTGGAGTCTGTCTCCTCGCCAATGGAGCCGTTATCCTCCTCAGCCACGGCCTTCTTGCCAGCCAGATGGGGAATGCGTGTATTTCGGCTAGCCTGCAGGGCTCGGCTGTCCCCAACTGGAGATGGTGTGTCTGGGTCTGGGGAACTGGAGCTGTGAGAACGGGAAGAATCCAATGGTGGAGAGCCACCAGGTGGGGCTGAGGGGCTCAGCTCCATCAGGCTATGGGCCTTGTCCAGCCCGTGGTTCAGCGCCAGGAGTGCCTTCTTGGCCAGGGCAGGGCTGTCAGGCAGTTTCTCCACCAAAGACCCAGGGTGGACCCCCTCAATCAGCCGGTGGCTGCCATTGGAAGTCATGGCACCGAGGGCCTCATCTGCAGCACGGACCATCTGAGGAGGCTTGGGGGCCACACGCTGGCGGTCACTCATGTGGAGGGAGGACTCCGAATCGGAAAGGGTCAAATCCCTGCAAGATAGGGCAGAGAGGAAGAAAGGGACACATACAGGAGAGGGGGGTGGGAGAAAGGTGAGGAGGAGGGAGGACAGCATGAGAAGACAAGGCAGGGTGGGAAATGGGTATGGAATGAGGGGTAGGAGAGAGAAAAGAGGATGAACAGGCAGGAAGGCAAGAGAGAAGGATGAGAAACGGAAGGAAGTTGAGTAGGCCGTAAGTACAGGACAAGACATGAGGCAGGAATGGGGACAGGTTGGGGAAGAGACAGAGAGAGGAGAGCAAAATCAGGGAGAAAGAAGGCAAAAGGAGGAGCAGGTAGAAATAAGAAGGACCAAGGGGAGAAAAAAAAGAAAGAAACGGAAAAGTGATGGAGAAAGAAGAGACAAACAAGAAGCAAAACCAAAAGTCATTACACCATCATCTATCTGGCAAAGGGTTTTCTAATGACGGGCCCCCACCCTCCTGAGTTGCCAGGCCCTAACCCGGTGCAACCATACACTTAAATCCCCCCTCAGCAAAATCTCTGCCTTCCCACAGCTGCCTGGATTTCTTAGGACTCAACCCTAAGCCGACACAGAACCCACACATCGCTCTGAGTTACCATTTCCCATCCCCTCCTCCCTGACTGACTCCTGCCACACCCAGGGACACATCCAGTCTGGGCCAGGCCGCAAGGAACAGGGCACATGCAGTAAGTGGGCCTGACCCAGGCTGGGGAGTGGAAGGTTAAAACAGCCTTGCAAACAATCCCTTATGCACCCCAAAAGGCCTGGACGCTGCCTCTTTCAACCCCCTCACAGGACTCAGAGAAGAGTTTTGGAGTTCAAACCAAAGTCTGCTGGCAGCTGGGAAGGGGGGTCTTTTTCGGAACTCTGTGAGACGGACAGTGTAGGCAGGTGCAGAAAGACAGGACACAATGCTGGTCTTTAAGGTGGCAGTGGTTCCGAAGAGCTGCCACTAGAAGTCATAATTTCCATCTCTGTTGTGTGACTTTGGACAAGTCATCTAACCTTGTTGGTTCTCAATTTTGGCCAAATGAAGAAATTACCAATTCAGTTACTTGCAAGGCTGTTTGGAGGATCTGATATGTTGGCAAATCACTTGGAAATGTACACAGTATTGTGAGAAGGAAGATGATGAGGCCAGTCAGGCTGGAAGACCCACACATGGGCCGATCACAAGAGGCTGCTTTGCAAGGCTGTTACGGGGATGTGACACTGCACACTGGACATGCACACCCAGAGATTAGTCCAGAAAGCTGAGACCCTTTAAGGGGCTGGCTATTCCTAAGAAGGCCCATGAACCAATGCCTCCTCTCCTGCCAGTCCCTTAACTCTCCCTCTGCTCTCCCAGAGGAGAACCCACAGGAGGGGCAGAGGAGAGGGCTAAGGGAAACGCTTAAACATCCAAGTCAGGAAGCAAAGGGGAAAAGTCAGGAGTGGGAGGGGAGAGCGCCACAGGACCTGGAAAGAAGGAAGCTGTGGGTCAAAAATTAGGGAGGGCACCCGAAAATAAGCAAAAGCAGATGATTGACTCATAGCTCCTGGAGGGTTAATTCTCGGTAGGAAGCAATTAACTGAGTAGCTACCCTGGGGGGCCAGTATCTTCCTGGAGACAAGGAGCAGCAGAGAACAATCCCAGCTCCAACTCCATCCTACAGATACTGTTTCAACCACATCCTCTACTGTTTACTCATGTTCAGTCTCATATTTGGTTTCATATATCTGACACCGTCCTTGCTTCTAAATGTGCCCTCGTTTCCCGAAGTTCTAAGATGATCCCCTCCTCATCCTGCCTTTTCCATACACATATGGGCCACGGAGCAAGGTGCTGAGACAGTTCTGGGGACCAACCGTGCGGGGAAAAGGGCCCCTCTATGTTGATGAGGTGAGGCTCCCAGGAGCTTACTTTTCTAATGCCAAGGGAGAGCGGTCAGGGAGTTGGGGTCCTCCCAGCCTCACTCCTCGTGGCCCACAGCCCCATTTGGCCATGATTCCCATTCCTCCATGCCTTGTCATCGGTTAAAAGCTGAGACCTTCCAAAGCCAGAAAAGAGCCCAGAGGAAGCTCTGGTAGATGCAGGAGGTCAAAGGCCTGCTGAGGCAAGCTCCCTTTCCCTCCCTGAATCTTTGAGACACTCAGGCCAGGGGTGTCCCTCCCCAAAGGCTGGGCTGCCTTGGGCTTCCATACCAAGCTACTAACCTTACTAGAGAGCCTGTTTGTCTTTAGAGACGGTCCTCTGGTGCATGGTGCAAAAGAAAATTAAGTAGTGAACAGGCCAGGTGGGTGCAGATACCTCCCCACCCGCCCTCCCCACTGCCCTCAGCTTGGACCTTTGGAGCATGAGATTCACAGTATCCCCTAGTGCCCCAAACCCCAATCCAGTCTTCTCCGCCTCTACAGGGAGGGGCAGTCTCCCTGCCTAAGCTTTTGGATGGCAATGAGAATGAGAATGAAAATGAGCCACTGTGCTGGGTGAAAGTGCTAGCAAAGGCAGTCCCTTTGTTAAAGACAAAGGAACAGCCCTCACAGATAACTATCTGGAAGTTCCAGGAGCAGAGCGAGAGGGACTGGCATCCAGAGTGAAGCGCGACCAGAAATCCACAGCAGCGTCAGCAGGCGGCAGCCCCGCAGCTAGGGCTGGGCGGGGTCACAACTTCCAAGATGAGAGGTCCCTCTAAGAGGAGAGGAACTTTTTTGAGGTTCCCCTAAGCTTTTTCCAGGCAAGGTCAAGGCTCTCATCTCTGACCCTAGCCTATCTCCTGAGGTAATTAGCCTGGAAAGGCCTGGACGCTGCTAGACCAGGCTGTGGGAGATCGGTTCTTACACAGTTCACTTATTGAGACCTCATGGAAGAACAGAAATACCCGAAGAGAGTCCAGGACTGGAAAGTCAAGTTCTATGCTATGTTCTGCTCCTAATGAGCTGTGGGACCTGGGGAAAATTACTTGACCCTTCAAATGACCTTACTTGAACCTTAAAATGAGTACTTTAAGCTCATCCCACCTATAAACTTTTCTTGCCCTAGACCCTGAACCTGTTTTCCCTCTTCGGTTCCCTAACACCGTGAAGGGTCCCAAATCCATTCGGTCGCCCAAGCCAGAAACCTGAGTGTCCTCCTACGTTCCTCCCTCTCCTCCACCCCTCCCAACCAGCAGCCCAATTAATCCTCTCCTTTCCACACCTAGACCTCACTACCTCCCCTACTGGTCTACCTCAGTGACTTCCCAATTTCTGTAGTCTCCCCTTCTCTTCTTCATACAGGCCCCTAAAATGTTATTTCTAAAATGCAAATCTGATTCTCTTCCTTTTAGAAATCCTTTTGCAGTGCTCCATCTCCTAAAGGGTAACGGCCCAAACCCCTGCTTCTCAGAGCCCTTCCCCCTCCTAGCCTCATCTGCCACCTCCTCCCACCAACACACATCCAAGGTCCTAACCACAAATACATCCTATTCTCTTGAACCTCCATGCCTCTGCACATCAGGCTTCCTGTGCCTAGACTACACTTTCTTCTTCTCCTGCACACAGGGTGTTAAATCACAAATGTCATCTCTTCTGTGAACCGTTCTACCCATTGCACACTGTTAGTCACTCCCTCCTCAACACCCCCGTAGCACTTCTCAAATTGTTCCCTAATTATCTGTGTACCTCTCCCGGACCAGACTGTAATTCTGCATGGCTGGGATTGTATCTTATCATCTATGAATCCCCATGTCCCACAGAGCCTGGCCCAGAGTGGGTATCCATAAATGTTCCAACAAAGGAGCAAAGGAAGCAAGGCCTCCACTGAAACAATGGACGTGAAGGTGCATAGTTTAGTCCAAGTGCGCTAGGACCATGAGGGAGGGCGCTGTCCTCATTTTGAGAGTCAGCAAAGCCCACACAGAGAAGGGCACAAAGTTGTGGAAAGTGAGGCTGACCTTAAGAAGGAGCCCCAGGGCCAGGAGAGGACAGGACAAGGAGAAGAGGCCCCACTGCACAACCCCCACCCCCAACCCCACTGAGCGAGCAGCAGCCAGCAGGCAGAGGCCAAGGTAAAGGCAGCAGAAAGGGAAGGATGGGAGGAAAGAAACAGAAGAGAGACAGCCAATACCCCAAGCTCTCTGAGTGCCCAGGCATCACAGCGCTGCTGTCAGAAGGGGGTGGGTCAGGGTAGGGCTCCATCTGGAGGAAATAGGAAGTGCTGTGATGGTAATAAACAGGGTGGACATGGACGGTGGTGATGGAGGTGGTGGAGGTGGTGGTGGTGGCAGAGGAGCAGGAAGAAGAAGCAGAGGCAGATGGAGAGCTGGTCCCGTGGCCTTCAGAACTGAAAGACTGTCCAGATGAAAGGCTGCGCATTCGCCGCAGAGAGACCCGGCTTGTCAAGAAGTGGCCAGCCTCGCCCTCTACCAACCTCTGAGATCCCAGGCCATGCTGCGGCTCCGTCAGGCGCTGCCGGACACTGCACTGCAGGGTGGGAGCTGCAAGGAGAGGGAAGAGGGGGTGAGGCAGGGCCAGCCTGCTTCGGGCTGGCGGGAAAGCAGGTTTGCCCCTGGAGAGAGGCTTGCTGCGGGCCATTCTGGGCCCTCGGTGCCCAATCTGGAGAATGGGGCACCACCTCCCAAAGACCTCCCACCTGGGGTCCTGAAAGGAAGGGGAGATTAACGATGAGGTGCCCAGGGCAGTTTTAATGACAGCTGCAATGGAGGGAGACCGAGGGCCACCATGACTAGAAAGGAGAGGCAGGCGGTGAGTGAGAGGACACAGGCAGGGCAGGGTGGGACGGGGGTTTGGGGCAAGGTACGGGAGAGCACTAAGAACCAGCCTTTCTAGAAAGCCAACCTCAAGAAATAACTTGCAATGTAGACAAGAATTTATACACAAACACGCTCATCACATCGGTATTAATAACCGTATGAAAGTACACATCAAGTAGGAGAAAATGACAGTATATCTGATTGCTGGCAAACTATACAGCTATTAAAAATGCTGCTTAAGATTTGAAAAACATACGAAAATACCTATTAAAATGCGCAGGGGTGACAAAAGGATACAAAATTAGATGGAAAAGAAACACCTCGAGCTATGGGACACAAAAGACTAGAGCCTGAAACGAGGCCTGTCCACTTGTAGCCATGACCCTATGCAACGTTACTTCCCGATTTTAAGTCCTGAATTATAAAGTCCTGCAGGGTTGTTGTGAAGTTTAAAGAGAGCGCAAAGTACCTGGCGCAGTTCATGGCACTCAATAAATAGTAGTAGTCATTATTACCTTGACCACATAAAAAATTATTAAAAATTCCACAGACTTCAGAAGACTGTAAGAGAAGATGCTCAAATAGGGTAGAGTTATGGGAACCCTTTTTTTTAATGCTCATATTTACACTTTTCACTTTCCAAATTTCTTCTAATAAGCGTGCCGGCAACAAAGAGCCAGCTCTTGGAACAATGTTGTAAATCAGGCTCTTGGTAGATGATGGCCACCATGCCCAGTGAAGGGGATATGTGGGCACCAGGTGACTCAGGAATGTGCTAGAGCATCCCCCTTGGGCTCACTCCCAGCTCCAGCTGGAAACAGAATTTCTACTTCTGTTTTTTTCTCCTCTACCCTGAGAGATGGGCCACCCTGACTTCTCCCTAAAGATGGGAGAAAGAGCCAGGTGACAAGGGCGCCAGAGGCCACGGAGGGGCTGCAAGGGAGAGAACACCGTTCCACGGTGATGGAGAGCTGGGAGGCAGGGCTTCTACGGCTGGTGGCTTTGAAGGCATGAAAGGGAGGCAGAAGAAGAAGAAGCGGCAAGGAATGAGAAGAGGCAAAGGGGGAAAGAGAGGAAAAGGGAGAAACATGAAAAAGAGAAAAGAGGAGAAGGATCTTTCCTTCTCTCTTTCCATCCCAGCCCAGCTGGAAGAGGAGCCACCAGGACTTCTGTCTAGCTGGGTTGAAAAGAAAAGCCCAAGCCTTCCATCACCATGCGTGTTCTCCCTCTAGCCCTCAGCTGAGCAGGCTGATTCTTCTCACCCCCGAACCTCTCCCGGCAGTTAGTAGGGGCAGTGCTGAGGGAATAGAGGGAGCAGGCAGGGGAGTGAGGCAGGCAGGAGAAGGGGCTCATGGGGTAGGAGTGTTGGTTTAGTCCCAAAAGTCGGAAAAACAAAAGCCCCAAAGGGGCTCCTCAAACCCGGGTATTTCCAGAGGGACTGATCATCCGAGCCGGCGGATGTTGAGCAGAGAGAGCGGTCACTGAACCTACGCCCCATCAGCCAGGCAGCATCTAGGGTCCAACAGCCAGGCCAAAAGGAGAAGAGAATCTGATTTACAGAGGGCTTCAGCCCACCCTTCAGTGGGATAAGGGGAGGGCCGGGGGCAAGGGGTGGATGGCTCAGAGCTAACGAAGGTCCCTCCCAATCCATGGAACACAGGAGTCTTTAGGATCAAGACCTGCCTGCCAGTGATCCTAACCTTGCTGGGACTTTGATTAAAGCCCTGATAGGCTATCACGTTGTGGTGACGACACGGCTTGGCCAGAGGCAAAGTATTGCTGAACAAATTTGCAAACAAATCCTGTCTGGAGCTGGAATCCAGCCTGATAAAGAATCTGGCTTTCTGAAAGTGCGCCCCTAAGCCAGCCCCATGGTATATGGACCCTGGACCATAGCTTTTCCTTAAAATCACCTCTGATCCAGAGAAAATTTCAACTGGGCTACTCAGGGGTCAGCCCTTCATTTACAGATTTCCCACACAGAATTGTCTCTTTGACTTTGCTCTACTCAGCTCTCATCACTAGAGGGGAGAAGAGGGGGAGGGAAGGCCCAGGAAAGGGTGCAGAGGTCCAAGAATTCAGGTGGAAAGCCAGACATGCTTGTGCAGGAGATCCCTCCAGGACAAGAACGTCTTTCTGGCTTGAAGGATTCAGAGCTATGTCTCTTTGAGGGACTACTGCTTCATGGGGCCTCACACAAAAAGGCAGAGAGAAAAAAGATATCCCATTCATCCACCTTAGCAATTAAGAATAAAGAATAAAAAAAATAAAGAATATAAAAACAAAAACACAAATAAAAACACTCGAGAGGCAAAAATGAATACCATTTTTATATTACGCACCACTAAAGGAGACCGTTTTTATACAAAAGTCACATGGGGAAGAGAAAGGAGGATAAAGGGACTTGGAAAACACAGAGTGAGCAGAGACATACTGAATACACGGCCCCACAGGGGCAGACCGAACATACAGTGAGGCAACTCCACCAAGAGCACAGCTGTGGAGGACTAGGCTGCCGCGAGCTGGGCGTAGGAGCCAGGGCCGGGCGCTGACGGCACTCCCTTGGTGCTGCCACAGACGCTGTTCCAGCACTCCAGCCAAGAGATCTCAGCCTGTGCCTCTGAGACCCCTTCCCCAACCCCCTCCCCCCGGCCAGGAGGTCACCTACACTGCAAGGACAAGGGTGACACGATCTCCTCATCCATGTCATCCACGTCGTCCGTCATGATGAAGTGGGCGGGGGTGGGGCGCGAGCTGCCCATCCAGCTGGGGTCTATGTTGAGAGCAGCCACCAGGGAGTGGATGCCGGGGTTGTTGACAATCTGGAAGCCACAGAGGATCTCAATCTGCTGCCAGCGGTGCAGGCGCTCGCGGAGGGCTGCCGTCACCTCACTCAGAGCTTGCCTGGAGCACAGGGAAACAAGTGAAGCCATGGGCGCCTGGGGGCCCCCAGCAGGAATGAGGCCTCTCAGAGGAGCAAGCAGGGGGAGTGTGTGCAGGCAAGAACCGCAGTTAAGTCAGACACGGAAGGGCAGGTGGGAGCTGGGTGAGGGCCGGGGCAGGAGACCAGTGCTGCCCCTCAGCCAGAGAAGAAGGACAACCGGGGCTGGAGACTCTGCCCGCCCTCCAGCTCGGAGGCTGGTGGACATCCCCAGAGCTGGGCAGCAGGTGCCACTCACTTCGCAGTCAGGATTTTGTGGTCCACATCGTCCAGGGAAGAGCTGTGGGCCACGTGGAAGGTGCCGAATAGCGTGTTTCTCTTCTTTTTTATCTTCTCAGCCTGCAAAGATGAGGTCCTCAACTTAAACAGAGCAGGGATCAGAGGTTGGAAATGAGAAGTGCCTTTCTGTGGCTGGGTCCCCCTCCTCCTCCTAGCACAGCTTAGGCTGCCCAAGAGAAAGGAAGAGAAGAAGGAAAAGGAAGGCAAGGGAAGCGCAAAGACTGGGGGAGGGGAGAAGATGGAGGCAATGAGAGAAGCAGCAGGACCCCGACCCCAGGAGGGCTCTGGCTCATGGCAGGCCGGGCTGACAGAGCCTTCCTTCTACCTGCCTCCACTGGCTTCCTCTTTCCAGAAGGCAGGTGGGAGCACACCCACACCCTCATTCCCAACTCCAGAAACTTGAGGACATCATCAGGAACTATATGTCAGCAAAAGAAACAGAACCCACCACAGGGATACCTCTTGGTCCCACAGGAGGGACGGAGAGAGGAGGAGGGGAGGAGGAAGGGCGGGGGAAGGGCACAGGCCAGGAGTGCAAAGGACAGCAGGGGGGCGCGTCTCACCCCCTCCTTGGCCACCAGCAGCTGCTTCTCGGCGTTCTGCTTCTTGATGTTATAGTACTGCACCTCCACCTCGTGGGTCAGCTGCAGCCACTTCTGAAGGGCCTCTGGAGCATACCACGAGCTGTGTGATTCCAGTTCTTTCTCTGCCTTCCTCAGGGCCTCCCGGACCTGTGAAGCCGAGAGGGTGTGACCCATTTACTGCGGCCAAGACCCCCTCCAGTCTTCTGTCTGATACCACCGAAGTCAGAGTTCTCACCTGCAACTCATGGGAGCTTTCAGGCCTCTCAAGAGGCAGAAAGGGCAAGGATTATTGTCTGTATTTTATATACTACAAGGACGCAAGCTCAGAGGATAATCACCTCCTCAAGGTCACACAGTCAGCAGTGTCCACCGGATCTCAAATTGAGATTTTCTCTGCTGCCTGGACTAGAGTGCTGTTTGCCCACACAATTAGCTGAACCTCCCGGTGCACAGCCAATCTCAGCAATCCTCCCTGCTCTCTTGACGCACAGGTCAGCTTAGTGAATCACCTTCTTTCTGAGAGTTGGGGTCTGTGTTTAGACCTCATGACAACACAGTGTGGCAGAAAAAGTACTCGACTGGGAATCTGGAAATCTGGTTCTGGTCCCTGGTCTGTCACTCAACTGGTCCTGCAAACCTCAATTCCGTGTGAGGAAGGATTTTCTCCCTCGAAAATACAAACCATAAGTGAAGGGGTGATCTCAGGAGGAGGTATGCGAGCAGCTCAGGTCAGAGAGACCTTAAAAATGATGGCTACTCCGGAAGGGGGTTGGCCTGAATGCTCTCCAAAGTCTCCTGTAGCCCAGAGGCTTGGTCTATGATTCTCCCATTGAGCAGAACCGGTAGGCTTTGAAGGGCACCCTCTACAAAGTGAGTAGACAACAATCACACTTACTTTTAACATGGGCATTGCCAAAAGAGGCCAAGACATGAAAGAACCAGTGTGTAAGCAGAAATCTCCTCACTGACTTCTCGAGCAAGGAGCATACAACGAAGCCAACCGTCACAAACCACTGAACGTGGAAGGTCTGAGATTACACAGACATTATCTACACTGGATCCTTGCTGTCTTCCCCAGGCTACAGCATACACTGACCTTTAGCTGGTCAGAATCCCAGAGAAAAGAGATGGAAAGCAGGCTTACTATGCCCAACTTCAGCCAATGGGGCAAGTACCCCAGGGAAGGCCCAAGGTTCTCTCCATGGCCTACGACAGACTGGGAGGGCCCCAGCTAAGGACAGAACACCTTCATTCCTTAGACAGCCAATGAGAAGACCAATCTTCACATGGTTTTTGTTCCTTGAAAAAGAAACTATAACACAGCCCCCTCCTGGCTTTGTAGATTTAAAACGAGGAACAGATACCTTAGAGTCTAATACACCAAGTCTGAAAATGTGTGATCCAGTTCCACCTTGAAAGGAGTGAAAGGAATGGGAAAAGCTAAGGGGAGAATGGGAAGAGGAGAGGAGAATATGACAGTCAGGAAGGGCTGGCCCAACAGGCTCAAAACTACTTAATGAGAGAAACACAGGACAGGAGAAAGGAAACGGGGGTGGGGGGAGGCAAGGAGACAGAGACAGACGTATCTTGCCACAAACATGGAATAAATGCCCAAAGGAAATAAGGGCTGTGGCAAGTCAGAGTATTCTTTTATTCTATGGCTGTGGTTCTCAACCTGTCACACACCAGAATCACCTGGGGAACTTTAAAAATACTGAAGTCTGGACCCACACCCAGGTTCTGATATCACTGATCTGGGGTGCTGGTCTGGGTATCAAAAATTTCAAACGCTCTCCCAGTGATTCTAATATGCAGCAAAGCGAATAACCACTGCCCATGTGCTTTACAGGGCAGTGACTCCCACTTCCCCATAGGATGCAGTAGGTCACAGAAGAAGAACAATTCTGATCCAACACAACATCTAGGGAAAGCTAAGTTACAAAAATTATGAAATTCTCAAAAGACAAATTATTATAATTGTAAAACATCAGAGAGCTATAGAAGCAATAAGGACTAGGTCTACAGTTCTCAAAGTAGGATCCAGGGATCCTTGAGTACATCCTTTCAGAGCATCTGTGAGACCAAACTATTTTAATAATAATACTAAGACATTATTTACCTCCCCTTTCCACTCCCTTTCTCTTACAATGAACTATAGATTTCTCCAGAGGTTACATAATGAGTAATATCAAAGCAGACTGACTGTAGATACTAATGTAAGAATCCAGTAGTCTATTAAGCCAGACATTGAAAATAGTTGCAAAATTATAAAACAAAAACAACCAAAAAAACCCTAAATTTTTTAATTTCAAAAAATGCATTCATTTTTCAAAAAATGTTATTTGTGTTAATATATAAGGAGTTTAATTTACTTATTTTAAATGAATTAGTTTTTTTTAAGATTATTTGTAATCTCTACACCCAACATGGGACTCAAATTGACGACCTTGAGATCAAGAGTTGCAAGCTCTTCTGACTAAGCCAGCCAGGCACTCTCAAATTAGTAAATATTTTTAAAATTTTCTCAGTTCTAACTGGGTAAATAGCAACATATTGCCCCTTTAAAAATGTTCTTTGAGGTCCTCGATAATTTTTAAGAGTAAAAGGGTCTTGAGACCAAAAAGTTTGAGAACTACGGGACTAGATGAACTAAAAATCCAGAGAAGAGGGGGAAAAAGCCTTTCTAAGGCACGTTCACAACTGTCAGCCACTTTCTTCCTTGGAGACTTTTGATGGTTCTGGGTGAGAGCTGATAACTGGGCTTGGCCCAGGCAGTGGGACTCCACTGGGGCCCGGAGAAACCAGCCCAGCTTTTGTTGGTAGTATGGTACTGATATGACAGATTGAGACAAACTGAGATGTCCCAAACATTCATGCCATTTTCTTCACTGAGCACTTACTGAGCTCGGGGGCTGTGCAGGAGAACACGCAGCTAGGCCAAAGGGTGGAATAAAATCTCCCATAATTTCATAATACTTGCGAAACAAAATATTGCAGGAAGGAAAGGACCTGCCTCAAACACACTGCTGGTCCTCCCCTCAAGACAGCTTCAAAATTGTGCAGCTATGACGAGCAGGAGGCCAAAGAGCTAAATTAAAACCTGCCAGTGACAGACATGAATCTCTCATGGGCTCAGGAGAAAGAAATTCACCAGCTCTCAAGAAAAAAGAAGGGACATCCCTGAGAAACTGGGACAAATAAGTGCTAGACCAAGTCTTACTAAAACTACAACCCAGTTCCAACATGGCTCAATTTCTGATTGGCCTGAGGTGATTAGATCCTCACCCCATGTACTTAACAGAGGAAAAGGGGAGGGGGTGCCTCTATTTGATGGAGGATAAAATCATCTGGGGTGTCTGTTATTGTTTTATACACACTGCCCAGCATTTAATGAAAATAAATTGCTAGACATGAGAAGAGGCAGGAAAATATAACCAATAATTAAGAGGAAAAATAGGCAGTCTCATAAGTGATCCAAATGCAAGAGTTACCACAAAAGGACTTTAAAATAAGCAGATGATATCTAAAATTGGAAAAATGGGGGCACCTGGGTGGCTCAGTGGGTTAAAGCTTCTGCCTTCAGCTCGGGTCATGATCTCAGGGTCCTGGGATGGAGCCCCACACTGGGCTCTCTGCTCAGCAGGGAGCCTGCTTCCCCTTCTCCCTCTGCCTGCCTCTCTGCCTACTTGTGATCTCTCTCTCTCTGTCAAATAAATAGATAAAATCTTTAAAAAAAATAACTATGATTTAGAAAATACAGAAAAGATGGACACGATAGATGAAAACACAGAAATTCTCGGCAGGAAACTGGAATCTATGAAAGAGTAAAATGAGCATTCTAGATCTGAAAACTACAGCGTTTGGGAGTAGGATCCCACTGGATGACGGGTTAAACAGCACAATGTTCACAGCGAAATACGGGATTGGGGAATCAAAGATAAATCAATAGAAAATAACCAAAACATAGAGTACGGGGAAAAAAAAAAGACACAACTAAGTAAGCATAAGAGACAAGTGGACTCCAATGAAAAGCTCTCACGTGAACACTGGATCCCCAGAAGGAGAGGACGGAATGAAGCAGAAGCACTAGGCAAACACCAAAGAGCACGTGCACTCTGCAGCTGGTGGGTGAAGTGCTCCATATGTGTCCATAAGGGCAAACTGATAATCACGTTTAAGTGTTTTATACCCTTACATCCTACATCCAAAAATAATATTTTGGGCTGCTTATTATTGACAGGGGTGCTTTACAATCTCTAACTTTGATTATAAATCTGTCTACTACCCTTTTAGTTTCTTCAACTTTTGCTTTAGATATATTTTAACTATATTGTTAGATGTATGCAAATCAAGTGTTGTTATGTGTTACTATTGGAATCGCACATTTATCATTTTTGTCTCCAGTAATACTTCCTGCTCTAAAGCCTGCTTTGTCTGATACTAACATAGCTACTCCTGCTTTAGTTTCTTCTGTGTTTGCATCGTATATCTTTGCTCATCCTTTTACTTTGAACCATTTTGTATCCTTCAAGTGTATCTCTTATACACAGCACATAGCTGGGTTTTTTTTTTTTCCAATCTGACAACTCTTTGCCTTTCAACTGTATTGTTTAGTCAGTTTACATAAACCAAGACTCAACACATTTGAAAGAACTGAAAACATATAGTATGTGTTCTCTGACCGCAGCAAAATTAAATTAGAAATCAATGAGAAAGATAACTAGAAAAGTCCCCAAGTGCGTGAAAATTAGGCCACATACTAACTCTAAATAACCATGGGCTCCCCCAAAAATTACAATAGAAATTTGAAAATCTTTTAAACTAAATAATTATGAAAATATGAAATACCCGACATTAGTAAATACAGCAGCTAAAGTAGTGCTGAGCTGAAAATTTATAGCTCTAAATGTCTATGTTAGAAAAGATTAAAGGTTTAAAATCAATAACCTAATCTTCTACCTCAAAAAGCTGGGGATGGGGGCAACTAGAAAAATAAGACGCACCAAGCTGGCTCAGTCAGTGGAACATGCAACTCTTGATCTCAGGGTCATGAGTTTAGTTCCATGTTGGGTATAAAGATTGCTTAAAAATAAAATCTTTTAAAAAAAGGCTAGAAAAATAAGAACAAGTTTAAAAAAACTTTCAAAGTGCAAGATGTCTACATTGAAAACTACAAAACATTGCCAAGAGAAATTTTAAAAGACCTAAACTGGGGCACCTGGGTGGCTCAGTTGGTTAAGCGTCTGCCTTTGACTCAGGTCCTGGTCCCCACCGTCCTGGGATCGAGCCCAGAATTGGGCTCCCTGCTCAGAGGAGAGCCTGCTTCTCCCTCTCCCTCTCCCACTCCCTCTGCTTGTCTCTCACTCTCTAGCTCTCTCTTTCTCTCTTTCAAATAAATAAATAAATCTATAAATAAATAAATAAATAAATAACCTAAATAGGTAACAGGATAAACAATGCTCATGGACTGGAAGACTTGTTCGGTTAAAATGTCAATTTTCCCCCACATTAATCTATAGATTCAATGGAAAAACTATAAAAATCTCAGCAAGGCTTTTTTGGGGGGAGTAGTAAAATGACAAGCTAATTATGGAAATGCAAAGAACCTAGAAGAGCCAAGGCCATCTTGAAGAATAAAGCTGGAGAACTTACTAGTGATATCAAGCCTTAGTAGAAGAAGACAATGTGGTAGAAGGATGGACAAATGGATGACATAATAAAGTATCTACCTGGGGAAAAAAAAGAACCTTGACTTCCTACCTCATATCATACACAAAAACTAATTAGAAATAAACTACAAACCTAAATGTGAAAAGTAAAACAATAATACTTTTAGTAGAAAATCTGGAAAAATATCTTGGGGATTGGGAAGGACTTCTTAAACAGGCTACAAAAAGTACCAACTGTTTTTAAAAAAAGACTGATTACACTGGCCTTCATTAAAATCAAGACCTTCTGTTCACTAAAAGACAATATTAAGAGAGAAAAAAAAAAACTACAGGCTAGGAAAATATTTGCAATACATACATACAGACAACAAGACTTGCATCCGGAATATACAAAGAACTCTTACAAATCCATCAAGAAGAAGACAGACAGCACAGAAGAAATTCCCAAACAAAATGGTCAGTAAATTTATGAAAAGGTGTTTCTTATTATTAGTCATTAGGAAAATGAATATTAAAATCACAATGAAATATCACTATATCCCTATCAGAATGTGTAAAATTAAAAAGCCTAAAACTAAGAAGGTTTTTAGGTTGTAGCTCAACTAGAATTCTCACACTTTGCTGGTGCTAATATAGACTGGTCCAACCATTTCTGGAAAACTGGCAATTTCTAATAAAGCTAAATATATAAATTCCCTATTATATCCAATAGAAGTGTTTATGCTCAGCAAGAGACATGTGCAAGGAAGTTGATAGTAGTGTCACTCATAAAAGGAGAAAAAAAAAAGAATTGCAAACAACCGAAATGTCTACCAAAATAAGAATGGATAAATAATTTAGAATATTCTCATGCAATGAATTATTACTTAGCAATACAAATAAACCAACTACCACTACACACAGCAACATGGATGACTCCCACAGACATAATGCTGAGTGAAAGAAACCAAGTATGAAGAAAAATACTATATAATGCCATTTATATGAAGTTCAAAATCGGGTAAAACAAATCTGCTTTAGAGATTATAACCGTGGTTACCTTCTGATGGAATACTGATGGGGGTTGGGGGAAGTAAAAGTGAGACATCTGGGGTGCTTAAAAGATATTCTGGGGGCACCTGGGTGGCTCAGTCAGTTAAGCATCTGCCTTCAGCTCAGGTCAGGATCCCGGGGTCCCCTGCTCAACGGGGAGTCTGCTTCTCCCTCTCCCTCTGCCCCTCCCCCCACCACTCAGGCCCTCTCTCTCTCTCTCTTTCTCAAATAAATAAAATCTTAAAAGAAACAAAATAACTGTTAACACCTGTTACCCCTATTCTTTGACTATTTTTTTTTTTTGCAACTTCTCCACTACTCTTATTGATAAAACTCTTGCAACTCTTTGAAGATATTCTTTAAGCCAGATTGCAAAGTCCTCCCTCATGAAACATTCCGGCCAGCCTTCTGGCCCCTGCTCGTTTCCTCCCTTCACCCCCCAGGACGTCCAGGAATTTGTACACTCTCCTACCTGCTCCAGCTCCTCCTCAGCGTATTTTTGGCGGCTCCGCTCATTCTCAGTACCCTCCCGCAGCTCCTTCAGCCGCTGGGCTTCCTGCTTGGCAAGGTTGATCTCATCACGCAGCTTCTTCTCCAGATGGACCTTCTCCACCTCCACTGTGCGGTGCTCCTCTTGGGCCTTGTGCAGCCTGGGGGCGATGCAGGGAGCTGGAGAAGGCCAGGCAAGGGTGCCAGCCAATACGCCATGAGTCATGGCATCAAAGAGGAAAATGAGGGCTCTGGCACTGAGAATACATTCTCCTTATTTTGTTGACTGGCTCTGAGTTAGCTCAGGGCTAACAGGAACCACAGTGGCTACCATGTCTCTTTTGTTGGCCTTCATTTTGCTGCCAGTAATCAAGCTAGGTTCCTGGGTATGTGATTCCCTCCTCTGAGGTGTCTCACATACTAAGATCCTAACAACTACTAGTTTACAGGGTATTTCCATGTGTCCTCCCTGCAGATAATAATATATTGTACCATTATCCGCCTAGGACAGGTCTGGATTTAAGACTTAGAAAGGGGAAGTAATTGCAGATAGAACTGAGACTATGACTCCAAATCCCACAGCTATTCCCCATATCTTGGGGCTGTCTGGAAGGTTCAAAAAATGCAGAATACCCTGCAAGCGAGCCCAAAGATCCAGAGAAGGCACAATGGCTGAGATGTGACTGGGGTGGTGGCAGTGGGGATATTTAGGGAAAACAAGAAAAGAATCATTGAGCAGCAACTCTTGGAGTCCTAAGTTCCTATTCCCAGAAGCACAGAAAAATGAAATTCATGCCAAAGGGGCTGGGCAGGGCTTCGGGAGAGCCCCCTGCTGCCCCCAGGCCTGCGTTTCCTTTCTGAATATCTTCCATGGTGGTAAGATCTCAAGGACTGAGTTATAATGAAAATATACCTTTATACCCACACATTCCCTCTGTTCACTGACAAAACCACCCAGCCTCCTTCCTTCCTCCCTTCCTTCCTCTACATATCTATATTAATCCACCCATTCATTCATCCATTCTTTCAGCAAGTACTTCCAAGCATCTACTGAATGCCAAGCCCTGTACTAAGTCCTAGATCCATGGAAATGAATGAGAAAATTGTCCCTGCCACTGAGGAGCTCAGGATGTAGCCCAATATGGAGAAGTAATCAGGTAACTATACACAGTGTGACAAGTTCTGTAAGAGAGAGACATACAAGTTGGATGAGCCCAAAGGATGGAGTGATCAAGTCTTCCTGAGAGGAGTCAGGGAAGGTGAGGCCTGGGCTAGACCCAGAAGAAAGAGCAAGAGTTTGCTAATCTCTCTGGAAGAAGGGAAGGACCTGGCCACAGTCGGGTCTTCCTATCTTAGTAAGAAACACCGAGTGATGGGGGACAAGGGTAGGAGAGGATAGGATGATGAAGACAGGGTTCTATGGCTTAGACATGAGGTGCAGACGGATAAGCTATAGAACAAAAGGAGGCCTCAGAAAAGAGCACTGACCACTGAGTTAATTAAGCTGGTGAAACAGAAGAACCAGAGACAGAACTCAACCTCTAACAATGGCCAAGTCCAGATCTGCCAGTGGCTGAAACCTCAAACAAGGTCGTGGGACCAGCAGGGAGGAAAGAGGGGAAAAGTTCTAGGCTGCAAGCTTCCTGCTGACAAACTGCAGTCTTCTGCCCACTTTGTCCCTGGAGAGAAAGGGAAGTTGGGCCTCCTCAAGGTACACACCAGGTGGCGCTAGAGGCACAGCTAAAAATAAATCCGAGGCGCCATTTCCTACCCACTCTGCTTCCCTTGCTGAATCCCCTCCTTTACTGTATTCTTCCGCAACCCAAGTGCCCGAAATTACACCATTAGGGATTCAGTTCTTCACTGAAGAGCAGCCTCTTCAGGAAAACCTATGATCTGTCTGTCTTGTCCAGCTGATAGGGAAGTCCTTTAAAGTAGAATCAAAAAACCTGACCCCCTTTTATAGTCCTAAAGAGATCTGGTAGAGATGAAGATCAGTAAATACTAGGGTGGGCAGAAAAGAGCAAACACACAAAGTCAAGCCTCCACAGAAGCCTGAGCATCTTGGAGACAGCGGCCAGTTAGCATTACAAGTAAGAGAAAGAGGCATCCTGCCTGCAGGCTCTAAGTAGCTGTGTGACTATGGGCAAGTCCGTTCCTTGTACCAGGCCTGTTTCTTCATTTCTAAATGGAAATCAAAATCCCTGCCTCAAAGAATTATCTCGAAACCCAATGAAATCCTACCTGGAATGCACATGTAGCATTACATTTATTCCCCCAAAGTACCAGGAACTCTGTAAAAAAAAAAAAAAAGGAAAAAAAAGAAAAGAAAGAAAGAAGAAGAAAAAGAAAGAAAGAAAAAGAAAGAAAGAAAGAAAGAAAGAAAGAAAGAAAGAAAGAAAGAAAGAAAGAAAGAAAGAAAAGAAAAGAAAAGAAAAGCTGGCAGCGCAGGCCCAGTAGAGGAAGGAGGGACAGGGAGGCGTGTGGGCTCTGGACACTGTCAGAGGAAGACGTGTGTGTGCACGTGTGTAAGCCTGTCTCTGGGTGTGCACATGCACTCGTTTCTCCAAGTGCCACAGTGGTCATTAAGCTCTGGAGGCCTTGGGGAGCAGAGAGGGCTGGGAGCTTAGTTTTATCCCCAAACTTGGAATGTCTCCTGCCTGGATTCTTTGCCTTTGGAATGAAAACAGTACATGCTTTTCAGACAAATGAAGAATGGGGACTGCCCAAACAGCAGCATTTAGCCCCCAGTTGGCAAAGGGCCCAGGAATAAGGGGCCCAGAAAAGTAGCCAGGAATCAATTCCGAGATAAAACTCTGCTTGCCCCTTAGAAACCCAGCCCATGGAAATGAATCTGATAAGGCCGCCTTTACCGAGACAGCACCCTGTGGGTGTCAAAACTCCTGGCTCACTACTTCCTGCTATGTGACCCTAAGCAAAGCACTCACCCTCTCTGAGCCCTCATCTCTTCGCCTCTAAACTAGGGATGATAACAGTACCTACCTAACACAGTTGTGGTGATTAAAAGATAATGCATTTAAGTAGCTAACAATACCTAGCTCATAAGAATTCATTTCCCCACCCACCAAAGAAAAGAGTATCTATCATTTAAAAGTAACAGAAAAGTGCCAGATGTCATTTCCTTTTACATGGATTCCTGCAAAGACTTCCACTGGAATCCCTAAGCTGCCAGAATAATTTTCTAAAAGACAGTCCTGAAGGAGGTTCCTTCTCTTCTCAAAAACAAAACAAAGCTCAGGCGCCTGGGTGGCTCAGCCGGTTAAGCGGTTAAGCGTCTGCCTCCAGCTGAGGTCATGATCCCAGGGTTGTGGGATGGAGCCGTGAACCCAGCTCCCTGCTCAGAGGGGAGCCTGCTTCTCCCTCTCCCTCTACCGCTCCCCCTGCTTGTGCTCTCTTGCTCTATCTCTCAAATAAATAAATAAATAAAATTTTAAAAAAATAACAACAACAAAACAAAGCAAAACACCAAATATCTGCTCTATTGCCTTTTGCATCTTACTAAAACTTCTCCATGTGAGTCTTAAGGTGCCAGAGATCTGGCCTCACTCTATGTATGTTCAACCTTAATTACCAGGACCTCCCCACACACCCATCTTTCAAGGTCGCCTTCCGGAGTCCACATCAACTCATCTCCCGCCTCTGTGCCCTCCCTGTTCTTAAGAGTCCTCATGGCATCAGTGGGCACAAGTCTCCGCACCATGTGCTCACTGCTCCTTCGTTTGTGTGAGCTTCAATGCCCCAGGAGCAGGGAATTCCTGATGATTTCCAGCACAGAGCTGGCTCCTAGATGTCAGAAAGTACTTAGGTTGACTGACTGACTGACACCTTCTGTCCACAGCTGGATCTCCTACAATATAGTCTTTAAGCCATGTTTTGTTTAAAGAGAATCCGACTATCAGAGCTAGAAGGCCATTAGTGTTCTCCTGGTCCAACCCCTTCATATTACTGATGAGGAACTAAGTCCCAGAAGAGGAAGGGGATTTACCCAAAGTCACATAACAAGTGAGTACTTATGAGATTTAGATTCCATACAAGAAAGAACTACGAGTATTAGGAAGACAGATCCGTGAGCTTTCTTTGGGGAACAGTGAGGAACAGTTAATAACGGGAAGGATAACAGTTCAGATCCGGGAAGAACGATAGAATGGGCAAGTCACCCAACCAGGGAAGCTCAAGGTCTCTGACAGAAATGAGCTCCTCCTCCATTTGCCTGCACAACAGAAATGGCAGGAACCTACCCTCCCAAAGCAGTTCCGGAAGTATGCACAAACTCGGCAGCCATATCAGCATGTCTCAGGGGCGAGACGGCCCACAACCCAGGTGGAAACAGGTGGTTCCTGAGAGCTGGCGGCACCACGGCTGTGGGGAAGGGGAAGGGCCTTACCTTTCCTGAAGATCATGCAGACTCTGTTCAGCTCGGTGTAAACCCTCCAGATCCTTCATCATCTTCTTCATGTGCTCCTTCGAGTAACGGTTCTGGATGTAGGCGAACCAGCAGCCGCCCACACCAATAACGATAGACACCACCAGCATAAAGTCCTTGAGGTGATTGTGGCGGGTCACTGCCAAAAAGGAAGCCATGGTGAGACAGGCTGCCCCCTGCACACTCAGCCTTGCACACCCCATTGCATCGCCTCCTGCACGAAGCCTTCCCACCGCAGAGGAATTAGTTTCTCTTCTTGGACACACACTTGCCACACACTAGTGTAGTGTGTGGAAGTATAGCTCCTTGGAAAAGATGAGAGGCCTGAGAGCAGTACAGAAAGCTTATTAAATCATACGTGCCTAAAAATGAGTGCCTTCCAAGGACATCCCAGCTCTCCCTGGCCTACGATGAGCCCACGCGCCCACATGCAGGCTTATGTCTGAAGGGTAAGCAATGCTAGAGTGCTACAGTGGGGAAAAGGGGAGGCTGGTGAGAGTATAAAGCCATATCTCTAGAGCTTGAGGCCTGGCCGTGGGACCAAAGTTCCTGCAGGAGCCAGGCCCCCTGGACAACTCGCCTCTTCTAGGTACAACACGCAGAACCCAGATCGGGTAACAGTCTGCAAGGCCCATCTGTGGAAGAGCATTTCTAGGCTGTGGCTTGATCCAGAGACCAGGTTGCACAGGAGGAACATCGAGAGGCTGGAATGTATAAGACACTGCACGTGCCAGGAATAAGAGGGGCAGAGCCACCTCCAGAGAACGCCCAGCGGCAATGTGGCAAAGCACTGGTGGCTGGGGTTCAAACCAAGACTGAAAAGATGAACAAGGAACGATACCAGAAGGTAAGTGCAAAAGCCATGTCCTGAGAACTGAGCCAAGCAGAAGAGGGCCACTGCTGGAGCCTGCCATTGTTCCCAGTCTACCAGATCTGGGCTCTGCGCCATGGCACAGGAGACCTGAAAAGACACCGTAAGGAGAGCAGGGCTGCTGCTGTGGCCCCTGCCTAGGGTCTTCTCAACTTGGATGGAGTAGCAGTGGGCTCAGAGGGGCCGCAGGGGTGGGAGTCAGGGTAGCGGGTTACCCTCAGGTTGAGCAGGGGAAGTAGGACTGACAGGGTCCCAGGGCCTGGTAAGGAAAAAGGCTAAGGTGAATCCAAAGGATCCAGATGGAGCCACCAAGGTAAGGCAGGTTCAAGACAGCAGGAAAAGACACATGTAGCTGAGGCCCAGTCTGACAAAAGGGTTATATTCATAGCTCCTGATTGAAAGCCGAGCAGAAGGACATGGGGACGGGTGTGGAATCAAAGACAGATTAGCACATTCTATTTCCATCCAAGGGAGGGGAATTATGAGGACCGGGGTGGCAGCCATGTCCTTTACATGTTAACGCCAGACTCTCACAGAGAAAAGCGAGGGTCCCCTGGTGGCCGTCCTCTAGCACCCAGGCGGGCCGGGTCTTCCGACCATAGGCAAGTCTTCATGCTCCTTCAGGTCCCAAGAAGAGATATGTCTGCAGCACAGTGAGGTGCCTTTCTTTCTGGAAAACACCGGCCCCTACACAGCCTCTACCAGAGGTTTCCAAGATTTCCCAACTCCAACATCCGCTTTATATCCTTACCAAAAGTCAGAGGTCCTCCTGCTTAAACAAGACTCCGTGAAAGCAGCACCCACCCCCTTTCACCCCCAACACTTCCGAGTGCTGCAGGTGGGCATGCAGATTGGGTGCCTAGCTAGTCTATTCGGCCCCTATCCTACCTTGTCCAGATCAAGGTGGAACAAGAGTCTATTATTTTTTCCAACTTCATATTCCCACCCAAATTATGAATACAAATACTGAATGACCAGGGCCAAGGACAGGAGCTGATAGTAACCCCCTCCTCTAAGGTAATACTGTTCCACCTATCAGTATCCTCTGGGTCTCTTCAACCAGTTTTAACTCCACTTAAATATACAAGCATCCACTCCTTACACCCCTCCGCCTTGTCGAACACATGGCCAGAGCTCAGAGATACTGCCTGTCCCACCCCACGAGCTACCAAGCTTGCCAGGAAGAAAATGAGCCTAGTATGGCTGACCGACACTTTTGCCCCTGGCGATCATCACCTGTCCCTATACCAGTGTTCAGCACAGCGCTGGCCGGCTCACAGACGGATTCAGGAAATACCTGTGGAACTGAATCTTTACTGATAAGTCTCCAATACGATATCTCTCTCTCCTTAACGTACACAGGAAAGCAAGGGAAACAGAGAAGATACATAACGCATCAAGCACTTACATCCACCAGCTCAGATTCTCACAGCAACTCTAGAAGGCAGGGTACTTGCATTCCCACTCTACAGACCAGAACACTGAGGCTCCATAGGAGCTCTCCCTTGCTGGAGTCCATGAAAAGTGACAGAGCTGGGTTCAGATCCAGACTTGCCTGACCGCATGGTCTTTCTGTTACACCCCACTCTCTCATTACAACTTTCCTACTTGTGTAGCAGGGATTCCTTCTGCTTTGTTACATGAAAACATCGTTCATCATGGAGATGATTCCCCCCCACCTCGTCTAGCCTGAGTGTGGCTGTAAGAGTTTTAAAACCTGAGTTTTTCTCCCAAAGAACACATGGGGAGTGGACTGTGGCATTGCCATCAGGACAGTGAATACCCAAAGGCCAAATGGCCAGGCCTTTAAGGTTAAACAGAAGGGTTCACGTAGACGGATTCTTGTGCCATCGTCGAAAGAAGCATCCTTAGGGGTGCTTAGGAACCAAGCTTTAGGGAGTCTGGCTTCTCTGCTTGCCTCTGCCCCCGCCGGATCTCTGCTTTCTCAGCTCTCAAATGCATTGTCACACAATTACTAACAAGATCAAGCACACAGTTATGAATGAGAGTGCTTTGAGGTGTTCTGGAAATCTTCAGATGGACATTTTCAGTAGGTAATTAAGAATGTGGATGTGGAGTTTAAAGAAGAGGAGAAGTTTAAAGCTGAAAGAAGAAGAGGTGAGAATTATTAGGTCCCTTCAGTGGAGCCCTGGACCGAACTCCACAGTCCTAAGGGAATCTGTGATGTTAATTTTATGTGTCAACTTGCCTAAGCTAAGGGAAGCCGAGAGAGCTTCTGGGTATGTCTGTGAGGTTGCCCTCATAACAGATTAGTATTTCAATCAGTAGACTGAATAAAGGAGACTGTCTTCATGAATGCGAGTGCATGTCATTCAATCATCCTCAGGCCACTGAGAGCCTGAACAGAACCAGAAGGCAGAGGAGGGATGAATTTGCTCTCTCAGCTTGAGCTGAGACATCCCTCTTCTTCTGGCCTCTCATATCAACTCTCCTGCTTCTCTTTGGACTCAGACTGGAACTTACAGCAGCAGCCCCCTGATTCTCTGACGTTTGGACCCGAACTTACATCATCAGCCCTCCTAGTTCTCAGCCCTTTGAACTCACACTGAATAATACCACTGGCTTTCCTGGTTCTCTGGGTGCAGATGGCAGATCATGGAACTTCTTGGCCTCCATCATCAAATGAGCCAATTCCTATAATAAACCTCCTCATATCTAACCATCTACCTATCTATCCATCCATCCATCCAGGTTATGTTTCTCTGGGGAACCCAAATACAGAATCTACAAACCATTATATCAAAAAAAGAGGGGAAATGAGGAATCTAGTCCATGCCTTACTAATGATGTACTTTTCCCCCTCATACTTCCATTCCCATTCTTCACTGCCCAGCCCACTACAGTCTACAGCGATGTTTCCATTCCTTCTCCTCCGACCAGGATTCCCTAACCAACCCACTCTCTGGACAGTAAACATGGGTTATTTACTGCTATGTCAGGGACTCCCTTGTGTGTTTTTCAACCTTCACGCTGGTTGCCTTCAGATAGTCTGTGAGTTTCTCGGGGCCAGGGCATAAGACTTATTTCTATCTCTGGCCCAGTACTCACCACGGAGCCTGACCAGAGCAGGTACTCAGCAAAGGTGGAAAGGAAAGTAAAAGGGAAGAGGGGAAGCAGGTTTTAGCAGGAAAGGGGGTATGATATAAAGTGCATGTGAGAGCACAAGGAGAGTATGGTAAGCTGGCCTGCCGGCCCCTCCACAAACTCTGCTCTCAGAACCCAGCAGAACCCAGCCCACACCTAGCAGGCATGGCCAGGGCAGATGGACCATGGACCGCCGAGCATTCCTGAGAGCAGCGGTGGCTGGTAGGTGAACGGAGCTAAGCCAGAGAAGCGGGCTAGGACCCGTGGAGCCAGAGGGTGGCAGAATTCCCAGCCTGAGTGCGGCAAATAGACTAGCAAAAGGAGGTCAACTGTTAATACAATCAGGCCTGAGGCAAGGGAGGAGAGTATAAACAAATAAGATGATACCATGTTAACAGACGCAGGAGTAATGGTGAGAATTTTCAGGATACAGTTCACAATGAGAAAGTGAGCCTCCAATCATTATCACTTTCTAGAAGAAAATGATCTCTCTCCCAATCTATTCTCCCAATCTATTCTCACTTCCTTCTCTACTACCCACAATACCCCCTGCCCCTGGCAGATACACCTAATTCATCCCTTACTGCTGAAAAGTGTGCCAGCAGTTTCTCTGGTCATTTACACAGCCGTCTGTGCTGAGGTGTGTGGTGAACCTGGAGGAATATTCCTGCTGCTTTCTCGTTACAGCCCACAGAACACACTCCATGGTACCTGTCCCAAGTGGGGCCAGACGCTCCTCCCATCTCCCTTGTCCTACAGCTCTGAAGAGGCCCAGCCTCCTTCTGTACAACTTCTAGCATACATTTCCTGACCTGTGCTCATTGCTGGGCCGGCCATATGCTGAGTTATGACGACAGATGAACAAAGCTGTTTCTACCCTCAAAGAGCTCCCTGTTTAAAGGGTAAGAGGAAAACAGACTGCTATTTAAAAGAAAGAAAGATTAAAAAAAGCAGGTACAAAGGATTATAGGATCCCAGAGGAAAGTAAGAGGGAAGGGTTGAACATGCCCGGGAAGAGGCTGGAAAGGCATTCTGGAGAAGGCTTGAAAAGTGAGTTGAAAAAAAAAAGAAAAAGAAAAAGGTGCTAAGGATAGAGTTCAGAGAAGAAAATAAGCTTTGCTGGAGAGGAGCCACTCCCACTTCCAGGGGACTTCTTCCTATTACCTGAGCTGCTGAGGAAGGAAGACAAGGTGTAGACTTGCCTTCCTCTCCACTGCCTCCCCTCCCCAACAACTGCTCTGCAGGCCTCTCTCCACACCCTTCTCCATACCCCTGCTAAAAGCTCAAAGGCTACACTAGCCCCTGGCTCAGGATTAACCACAGTAGGCATATACTAAAAACAGTGGCTACCATTTATTTAGGGGAAATTAGGACATAAGGAACTTTACGAATGTACCCAAGGTCACAAAGTCACTGAATGATAGAGCCAGTTTGCTTGATTTCAAATGGAATTCTTTACATCCTATCTTGTTTGCTCTACCAGAAGTGGAGGACAGGACAACATAGGACCAAAAAACGCTGAAATATAGGCCACAGCCTGGGTCTGAGCCTTGGCTCTGCCATTTAAGAGCTGAATGACCTGGGCGCCTGGGTGGCTCAGTGGGTTAAAGCCTCTGCTTTCGGCTCAGGTCATGATCTCAGCATCCTGGGATCGAGGCCCGCATCAGGCTCTCTGCTCAGCAGGGAGCCTGCTTCCTCTTCTCCCTGTCTCTCTGCCTGCCTCTCTGCCTACTTGTAATCTCTCTCTCTGTGTCAAATAAATAAATAAAATCTTAAAAAAAAAAAATTAAAAAAAAAAAAAAGAGCTGAATGACCTCTAAAAACTCACCTCATCTCCTGAGCCTCCATTTCTCTGAGAAATGCCCTTCCGAGGAGGAAAAGCCCCCTCAGTGAATGCTCTGGGGCCAGAGTGAGGCCTCAGTTGAGGGCTCCACCGCAAGCTGTCTTGGGACTTGGTATGTCAGAGCGCACCTAACCCCTGACCGCGGCACTGTTGGGAGAGCCCCGGAGAGGTCATGCAAGCCTAGAGCCTGCCGGTGGAGACTGAAAAGGCCACGTGCTGCTCTGCGGCCATTGCGGGAGGACAGAGATGCCTTCTACTGTCAGAAAATAGGCCCTGAGGTGCTCTGTGCTGAGCTGGTCTGATCCTTCTTCCCCCTTCCCAAGCTCCCGAGTTCCCAGGCTGCTGGGGACAGAGGGACCCCGATCACTCAGCAGACCTTTGCAGCTCCTGCATAACAAACCTCCAATTTGAGATTTCTCAAGCTTCGACTGAGGGCAGGATTTTCATCAAGGCTGGGCAAGGGAGCCATGGCAGCTAGCTGTACCTGGCCCAGGTTCTCTGAGGTGTTTATCTACTACCTGGCTTCTGGCGAGCCTGAAGAACCACAGCCTTAAGAACTCACCTTCGGCGCAGAACCAGGTCAGCGGTAGCAGCCATCACACTAAGGCCTGCGTAGGGTTGTGGGGTTGGATGGGGAACAGCGCTGAAGTGAGGATTTTAGCCCATGCTCAGATGGGAAAACAGAGCTGGAGGGACACAGATCGAGGGATTCTTTGCAGGTGCCCACCATGCACGGCTCCATCCTTGCAGAAGTCTCCTGCCAAAGAGCTTCCTAGTATTTTCCTTGGATTCCATCTGGCAATTTTCAAAATTTTTCTTTAACAAGCCATCAGTAGGAAAGTATATAAAAACAGTATTTGCCATCAGGACAGCTGGTGGTTCCAAAACCTTAGCTCCCAGGAGAACACCCAGCTCTACCAGAGCCCTTGAAGGAGGGAGCCCGGAAGAGCCTATTTAATGACCAAGGCCATCTTACAAATAAGGAAACTGAAATCTAGGTAGGAGAATTGAATTCCCAAAGGTCGCTTGATAAGGCAAGGGCCAAGGACTGATTCCTAAAAGTACAGGATACAGAGAGCAGCAGAAGGAACAGATTTCCTGTCTTTTATCCTTTTACCAGGACACTTATCAATCAAAGGGTTTCCCCTCAAAAACCATGGAATGTGCACCTGAAAAGAATTAAAGATCCTTTAGCTCAACTGTTTCATAATACAAATCAGAAAACACATCCTGAGAAAACCGACCTACACAAGGCCACACAATGAGTGGCAATTTGGAAAAGAGCAAGGTACTTTACTTTCCTAAATTTTATAAGAATTATCTAAATGGAAGTCTAAGAGTTACCAAAAAAATCAAGCTTACATGTTTTATTATCATTGATATATAATTCATATACCCTAAAATTCACTCTTTTAAGATGTACAATTCAGGGGCGCCTGGGTGGCTCAGATGGTTAAGCATACAACTCTTGGTTTCAGCTCAGCTCATGATCTCGGGGTCCTGGGATCGAGCCCTCACTTGGGCTCCACACTCAGAATGAAGTCTGTTTGAGATTCTCTCTCTCCCTCTGCCTCTTCCCACGCTTATGAGTTCTCTTTCTCTAAATAAATAAATAAATAAATAAATAAATAAATAAATAAATAAATAAATAAATTTTTTTTTTTTTTTTAACGAATTAAAATAGGGACGCCTGGGTGGCTCAGTTGCATGATCCCAGGGTCCTGGGATCGGGCCCCCACATCTGGCTTCCTGCTCAGCAAGGAGTCTGCTTCTCTCTCTCCCTCTGCCCTCTTCCCACTCATGCTCCCTCTCTCTCTCAAATAAATAAATCTTTGAAAATTAAAAATAAAAATAAAAAATGTACAATGCAGTGGTTTTATCATATTTACAAGGTTGTGCAACCATCAGCACAACTAATTTTAGAACAGTATCATTACCCCAAAAGAAACCCTATACCCACTAGCAGTCCCTCCCCATTTCTCACTTCCTCCAGCCTCTGCCAGACACCCATCTGTCTTCTGTCTCTATGGATGTATCTATTCTGGATAGTTCACATAAATGGAATCATACAATAGGTAACCTTTTACGTCTATCTTCTTTCACTTAGCATGTTTTCCAGGTTCACCCATTTCGTGGCATATATTATAACTTCATCCCTTTCTGTGGCTGGATAACAATCCATTGTATGTGTATCTACCACTTACTTAGCCATTTGTCCTCCAACAGACACTTGGGTCATTTCCACCTTCTGACCACTATGAACAGTGCTGCTCTGAATATGTGTACATGGACTTGTCTGAATGCTTGTTTTCAATTCCTTGGGTATATTCCTGGGCTATATGGTAACACTGTGTTTAACTTTCTGAGGAACAACAACACCGTTTTCCCCAGGAGCTGAATCATTTTACATGATTATTAGAAACATTCGAAGATTCTAATTTCTCCACACCCTTGCCAATACTAGTTATCTTCCACTTTTTGTTTCTTTGTTTTTGTTTTTAAGGTACATCCTAGTGGGTGTGAAGTGTCTTCTTAGGTCTCAACCCTCCGTTTTATCTCAGAAACACTGTTTTCTGCTCTCCTGACTCCCGTAGGTTAGGTTACATGTAAGCTGTAGGCTGTGTGAAGTAGCCTAGGAGAAAATACCCCTCCGGTCCTGGTATCAGTCTAACCTGCTACACTAGCTCCTCTTGCTGGCTCTGACCCCCTGGACCTATTACTTGCACCTAGGACTCTGGTCCCTATGCTCTCCAGCCCCAGCTGATGATCTTTCCAGGCAAGAATCCTTGCCTACTTTGACCTGCAGTTTCTAATGCACCCTTTCAGATATGGTAAATCCTATTTCGATACAGAATAATAACAGTCTGATAGTATGTCTCAAAAGACTAAAGAAGGCTTTCAGGCTGCTAAAGGCCTCCCTTTCCTGGAGGGGAACAGAAGACGGCCTCTGCAAAAGTAGCCTAGCTTTTATTGCTGGGTTTGATTCTTCCGGTGTAAGTGTCTTGCTGGTGTATACAAAGAGAGGGGTGTAATCTGTTCATGGGAACAGCCTAATAAAGCTCCCTTCCATCTTTCAAGACTCAGCTCAAGAATGATCTTCTCCATGGACCTTCTTGGACTCAAATTGAAAACCTGTCCCTATTTTGTGCTCCCAGCTGAACTCTGGAAAGATTTCCATGATAGCTATAACATTGCATTTGTTTATCACTTACTCTATTGTTGATATGCTTATCTCCATTTAAATGGAACTTTTTTTTTAAGATTTTATTTATTTGTCAGAGAAAGAAAGCACACGCAAGAGAGAGCAAGCTTAAGCAAGGGCAGTGGCAGGCAGAGGAAGAAGCAGGCTCCCTGCTGAGCAAGGAGCCAGATGAGGGACTTGATCATGACCTGAGCTGAAGGCAGATGCTTAACCGATGTGCCACTCAGGTGTCCCTAGATGGGACTCCTTGAAAGCAGGGACCTGGTCATTTATACTGGTACATAGTAGTTGCCCAATAAATGTTAGTGAATGAAAAGCCTTTGCTCAGTAGTGGGCCTCACGTAAATGCTAGAGTCATTCACTGTGTCATTTATTCATAACTTATAAATGAATGGTAAGCAAAAATATGTCCTAAGACCAGAAAGAAAGAAAGAAAAGCAAGAAAGAGAAGAGGAAGAGAAAGAGGAAAAGGAAACCAGTCTTCTCTCATGTTGCTTTGTTTCACATTTTCAAAAGACACAGACCTTCTAGAAAAGCCAAAACTATAGGAAAGTGGGGGAAAAAAAAAAAGACCAGTGGTTGTCAGGGGGTGAGGGGAAGGGAGGGATACATAGGAGGAACACAACAGAGAATCTTTAGGGCAGTGAAACTAGCCTATACGATACTATAATGATGGTAGGTCATGTCATTATACATTTGTCCAAACCCATGGACTATGCAACACCAAGAAGCAAGTCCAATGTAAAGTGTGGAGTCTTGAGTGATGGTGATGTGTCAGTGCAGGTTCATCATTTACTACAAATGTACCACTCAGGGGGCTGGGAGGGCTGCTAACCATGGAGGGCTATACATGTATGGGGGCAGGGAGATATGGAAAATCTCTGTACCTTCACTCAATTTTGAGGCAAACCTAGAACTACTCTTAAAAATAAAACTTATTAAAAATTTAAAAAACAAAAAAAGCTGCTTCTCTGGATGGGTTCTTGGCCCTATAGCATTCTGCTGCTGGCATTCTCAACCGATGTCAATAGCTCCCAAAGGGCAGGAAGTGGGCCCTAGGAGCCTGCTTGGTGAGGGCTAATTTTCTAAGAAATCTTACCACTTTTGTTCCCCCAGAGTTCACTTAGAATAAGGAAAAGGATGGTGGGGTTGGCCATTCCCACCTTGTAGATCTTCAGGAACTAAACTACCTAATTATCTCAAGTAACCCCTGGCTGAAGAGACTACTCCTTCCTTCAGCTTGAGTATGTCTCTGTGACTCCATGGAAGCCCACTGAGTCTTCTGTGGCTGTTCAAGGACACAAGATGTTCAGCAATCAGTTCATACGCTCTGCATGTCCACAGTGAAAGCAAGGAACAGCTACATGGCATTCGGACCCTGTGGGTTACTTATCCCCAAGCATACCTTTCATATTTCAGCTTTTGTATTCTTGCTCTGGTTGTTTCTTCCACCTAGAATGTTCTCTCCTGCCACCTACATGAATAAAGCCCTACCCATCCTTATAGGCAACGGTCACGTGCCAACTCTTCTATAGGATGCCTTCTCTATCCCTCCTCTGGACCTCAGAAGCATTGTGTTCCTCTCTGGAACATTCATTTTATCCCTTTAGGGCAGAATATGATTCATCCAGATCTTCCTCTAGGGTCCAGCACAGCAATGGCATAAAGTGGGTATTTTCTTAATGTACTTAATGAATGGACTTTAACATCTGGCTGGATTAAAATATAAGACTATTTGATACCTCATGTTTTCATTTCTTAGTGGAAAGAGCAGAGGTGTTGCCTTACAGGTATGCCCAGGAGACCTGGGACCTCAGCCTAGCCACCCCAACAGCCTCGGCTTCCATGGCACATCAGCAGCCCTTCCCTTCACAGCACTCACAGAGAGGAGGCCCAAATAGCACCGTGTCCAGGGCCTTCAGCTGCAGCTTCTGCCGATGGCTCCGGTCTGTCATCTTCAGCACAGTCCCTGTCATGGTGGTGTTGGTCACAGCAAGCCTGTTGAAGCAAAGAGGAGGGGCTCAGTTTCCTACCAGTAATACCAGGAGGGTTACTGGTAGGATTACCCACCTCTTCCATGAGCACTTCCATGACCTCTAGCTCTTGGTGATAGCTCCCCTTTGCGCTCTAGAACATAGAGTCTATACCAGTGGTTTTCAAAAGGGAGTGAGGAGGGACACATAACATCTCCTGAGAAAATGTTCCCCTTTCTGCCCACGTCCACCATCTCCTGAGAATCCTACTCTCTGAGGATTAGCCATCTGTGGCCATTCCCACACCCAACTGCAAATTTTCTGCTGTGTTTCCCTTGCCAGGGATTATCCACTATACACCTGTTCCCATACTCCCACCATTTGCAAATGCATTCTCCTGTCCAACCTAGGTCAAAACACCGTGCCACATGACCCAGTGATTCTGAGGGCCTCTAATCCTGATCCACTGCCATTAAGTATAAACCTGCTGATGACAAACACTGCATTAGTCTTGTTATCTTGTATTTGAGTCACTGCAATTTACTCCCAGTCAGATTACTGTAATTTTTTATGACCTTCAACATACTATTCATGATAACTCTAATAAGAGAAGGTCTGTAAACAAGAACATGATCCAGGAAAAACTGGACTTTGTTTCTCTTCTGCTGGAACACGGTGGGTATAGGAGGAGACAGGTATAAGATATGAAAGGTTATCAACGCACTGGTAAGGGCCCCATGCATTTACCACTATCCTGCTCTACCCTACCACTATCCTGCCTATGAAGGCAGTGCTCTTCTCTGATGCACAGTTTTGTCTCCCCAGGTAGAAAAGAGGCCCCTGGCATCGTGGTGTGTGATTTACACTCCTCCCTGGGCATGCAGGAGCAGCTACTTCCTTGTCTAGCCCTGGGAAGCAATCAAGCCTGCCTGTAAGAGACACACTGCGATGGGGGGGTTGGAGGGGTAAGGGGTCAGGAGATCAAGCTTCTGGTCCCAGCTGAGTCAGCAACTCACTTTTCTGATCATAAGCTGTTTGGTCTCTCCTCTGGGGCCCCATTTTCCTCCTGTGTAAACTTACGGAAAATCAGATGCTTCCTACAAGCCTGAGAGTTCCCAGGGTTCCTCTTTAGAGAGAACACTCCTACCAGGTGTACTGGCCTTCGTCTAACTCATCAAAATAAGTGTCATCTTTTCCACCGTCGATTTGTCAAAGAAACCTAGGAATTGGAATATTATCTACTCCTGAGCAATGAGAGAAATGAGAAAGAAGCTAACATTTACTAAGCAACTACTGTGTATCTCTTTCTGACACTTCGCATACAACAACTCATTTAGTCCTCTCACTTTAGGAACACAGTTCTTTCAGTAGCCCCACTTCACAGGTAAGAAAACTGGGACTTAGAGTTGAGTATCTTGCCCAAAGTCACACAGCAAGTAAATGGCAAAGGCAGGAAATGAACTCAAATCTTTCAGACTCGTCCCATTACACCATGCTGCCTAGTGGTGGGCTGAGAACCATTTTCCCTCCTTCTCACACCCCAAGCACTGAGGCTCTATGCTTCCTACTCTCACTAAGGTGCCATAGCTTGGCTGCCTCTACCCACTCTGCCTGGCTTGGCTGGGTCTGGCCTTGGGTCTAATCCTAGCTACAAGATGACTAAGTGAGCCCAAGACCTGAGAGCTGACTTCTTATCCTATGCTTGAGTTTTAATCTAAGCCATAGCTATTCCTCAAGATGGAAGGAGCCAGGAATCCACAAGGCAATGCTGCAATTTCCATGGGTAATGAGAAAGAAACCTAAATCCTGGAGCTTCATGGTCAGTCATCTATTCAGTGGTGTCTAATACGTTTCTTTGTCCTCAGGGCCCAGGAGAGAACCCTGCCTGGGGTAGATGATTGGTAAAGTTTTGTTAAAGAGAACTGCACTGAATATTTCCAGGAAGCCTATCTTCAACTACATGGGGAAAGAGGGAGATGCAATGGAAAAGAGCAGGGCATTTAGAACCCGGGAGATCCTGGTTCAAATCCCAGCTCCACCACTTACCAGTTTGGATTTAATCAAAAAATATTTGAAATTCAGTTTGCTCATCCAAAAGCTGGGGTACTAATTCCTTCCTCCCAGAATGGTGAGAATCAACTGAAATAATAGGTAGGCAAGTATTCTATAAGGGGATGTACCAACATTAAGATTATTACTCTCTCCAGAGTTGGAGAAGCTGAGATAAGAAGGCTGTAGGCAACAGAGGAGGGAACAGCCAGCTCAGCTAGGCCTGGACAGCAGTGCCCGGTAGCTCTGGGGCTGGAGGCTGCCATGTGTGGGCATTCCAACAGCTTCCCCTTCCCCTTCCCCCTCGTTGAAGCACATAACCAGATGTATGGACGTACTAAGATGACAGATTATACATAATCAGCACTTACCAGACAGTGAGCCCTTTGAGGGCAAGGGCAGGCTGTTGTCATCTTTATCCCCAGCACCCAGCACAAGTGCTTGGCACAGAGCAGGTACCCAGTAAATATGTGTCGAATGAATAAGTAAATGGATTAATGACTGAATGACACATGCCACCAGTTTGACATCACAAGAAGCCCACACAGTGCTCCATCCCTTCCCCTCTCCCGCCGCAGGCCCCGGCGCACTGTGCCTGTGAAGGAGGCAGAGTTAGGGGGCCACAGCCCTTGCAAGAGTCATTCTGGAAAGGAGGCTGGGGCCGAGGGGAGTCACGCCCGCCTTGCACTGCTTCTTCAGAGCAGATACACGGTATATGGATAATTCAGGGGAGGCTAACAGAGCCCTGAGGCTCCTGGGCAATAAAAGAGGCAGCTGCTAGGGGGACAGCAAAAGAGGAAAGAAACACCACCGGCTTTGAAATCTACCCAGATCTAGTTTCAAATCAGTTTTGCCTCTAGCTAGCCACGTGACCTTGGAAAAGTTATTTGGCCATGTTCACCATCTATATGCAATAATACCTACCTCACAGGATTGATGTGAGAATTACATGAGATGCTGGATACAGAGCATTGAATAGGAGGGCCTGCCACGTACTAAGCATCTGATAAATGACAGCTGTTAATACTATTCCCAGGCACAACAGAAATACTAAATAAGAGAATGGATGCCAAGTGACTGTCATGCTTTCTAGTAAGTGCACAACAGACGTGAGAAGAGAAGACGTCTACAGATTCTGCCTGAAAAGGGTGGAACCTCGCTTAACTGGCCAGAGCAACCCGAAAGTAGGCCGAGTCCTACCCAATCCCCACACCCGCAAGGGAGGGAGTCCAGTCCCCTCCTGACCTCGGCATGGCATGGCCACTGAGCTGCAGCTTCCGGAAGGTCTCCTCATACTGAGGCAGCTCCACGTACGTGATCAGCCACTGCACCACCTCGTCCACCGTCCAGTTGTACACTGTGGGAAGACACAAGCAAAGCCTTGACTCTAGAACGCAAGCACTACCGGGACTTACCATCACAGTCATATCGGCCTTCTCACTGACCCCATGCTTATGTGCTTACCCTCTCCCCCTCCCACAAAACCCTAAGTACAAAAGGAGTACATACTGTACTTTTTGTTTGACCTGTAGGGGATGAAGCCGCTCTTCCACTACCCCAGAATTTGGGATGAAATCATCCTGAACTAGAATACAATCATGATAATAGTACTACTAAATGCCATCCTTTACCTGGCACTTACTATATGACAGGTACTGTTTAGGAGCCTCCTTTATATTAACTCATTAATCTTCACAACTACCATGTGAAAGATGGGTTCCATTTTATCCCTATTTTACAGATGAAAAAACTGAGGCACAGAGACATTATATATAACTTTCCCAAAGCTGCCCAGCTAGGAATTGGTAAAGCAAAGGTCTGGACCCAAGCAATGTGGCTCCATACCCTTGCTCTAAGCCATTATGTACTCTTGTGCTCTCGCGCCATCTCTCTCTACTTGACAGACAGACAGCTGGCTAGATGGAAGATATCCAGGATGTGTGTATCAGATGACACCCCCTAATACTGGCATGCTGAACTTAAGAAGCCTGGGAGCAACTGAGTTTCAGCAAAAAACATATCATTTTATTGCATTTGAAGTTTGCTTTTACTTAATGTATCAATCTGGTTTTGTTTATATTTGTACACAAACTTTATATAGTAACTTAAACCTCATTTTGTTTATATACTTTTAAACAATAATTATTATAACAAAAACAATTTAAGTCAGTGTCATAGGTCCAAGATAAATTATTTCCCTTAAAAGGAATTTGTACATTCCTCAAGTTTGAAAACTACTGCTGTGAGCAACAAGAAGCCAAAAAAGTTCTGAAGCAGAATGAAATAGTGAGATTCTCACCCACTTCTCTTAAGGTCCATCTGTGTCTCTCCCAAAAACTGCCTTTCATCAGAACGTTGTCCAGTTTCCCTCTAAGCGCCAGACAACACTGAAGATATGGACTATGAACCATTCATTGTTGCCCACCACACACCTGTCTCTAAAACAGGGCTACTCTGGGGCACCTGGGTGGCTCAGCCAGTTAAGCGTCCGACTCTTGATGCTGACTCAGGTCATGATCTCAGGGTCATGGGATCAAGCCCCGGGTCAGGCTCCATGCTCAGCAGAGAGTCTGCTTGAAGACTCTCTTCCTCTTTCCTCTGACCCTCTCCTGCTATTCCTCTCCCCCACACTCTTTCTTGCCCTCTAAAATAAATAAATAAATCTTAAAGTAAAATAAAGTAAGATAGAACTTCTCATACAGTAGCATCAATAAGAATTTACTCAAAGAATAATGACTCCCACATGAGGAGTTCCAGACACGTTCTGATTGTGGGCTCCCAAACAGAAACAACAATCTCTTCAAACAAATACACAGCAACACGTCAGGTGTTGGGTGATTTCTGTCACTCTCAGGGAAGCTGGAGAAACTGGAAGGCTGGACCCACCCTCTCATTCTCCTATTTCCCCAACAGTGCGGCCCAGCCCATGGTGCCGAGCAGACACTCAGACACCCCCCAGGAAACAAGACTGATGGCAAAAATGCTCTAATCTCTCAACATCCTCAAGAAGCTTCTAGAGCTCAGAAGGGAACTTCTGAAGCTGAGAGACTTTGGGGGTAAACTATCTGCAGAGGCACAGGAGGTGAGAAGGGGAAGGGGCCTGGGGAGGAAGTGAAGGAGGTCTAGTGCCCCCAGACTGCATCCCAGGAGACAAGACCCCAGAGGCTTAGGCAAAGGATGCTTAGTCATTGCTTGGTTAAGTTTTGAATTCCCAGACTAGAAAACATTGGACAGAAATTAATGTCCAAGAGCTACCTTCAAACCCTAGAGTTTGGGAAAGGAGAGACAAAAGAGCAGGGTTAGAAAAGTGGGACATATTAGCCTTTTCTTCCTGAGAAGGAATGTAGCTGCCTCTGTACACATTTGTGGACATGACAAATGTGCTCGTTCGCTATGGCCTGGAATGCCAGGTAGTGAAGGTATAGTAGAGTGACACACGGATCTGAGGCAGACAGACAAGTACTGGCCTGTGAACTGCGAGGAACAACACGCTCCCGCCACTGCTGCCAAGGGCGCTTGGCCACATCTCGCACAAAGGGGCCTTTCTGCTTGGCATGTGGAGTGGAAAGAAGGCCACTTTTTTGTTGCTAGAAAGGCCTGCGGCTAGCTGAGCTACAAGGGCCTTTTGTCTCCTGGGAGGATGCCTCACTACAGCGTGAGCATGGATGCCGGCGTGGGGAACTCCTCTAGCTGCACCTTCCGCCGTGGTGGAGACAGGCAGGAGGCACTCTCGACCAGGGTTTCTCAGTCTGCACCGCTGACATTTTGGACAGGAAAACTCCTGGTCGTGGGCGCCGTCCTCTGCGGTGGAGGGTGTGTAACAATATTCCTCAGCATCTAGCCACTACGTGTAGCATGCTGCCCCTGGTGACCGTCAGAAACGTCTCTGGGTACTGCCAAATGTTCCCTGGGGGACAAGATGCCCTCCCCCCCACCCCCCCGGCTGAGAAACACTGCTCAAAACACTACATCAAGGGCGCGTGGGTGGCTCAGTGGGTTAAAGCCTCTGCCTTCAGCTCAGGTCATGATCTCAGGGTCCTGGGATCGAGGCCCGGATCGAGGCCCGCATCGAGGCCCGCATAGGGCTCCCTGCTCAGCAGGGAGCCTGCTTCCTCCTCTCTCTCTCTCTGCCTGCCTCTCAGCCTACTTGTGATCTCTGTCAAATAAATAAATAAAATCTTAAAAAACAAAACAAAACAAAACACTACATCAAATGAGACAGAGGGGCTTTAAGGGGGCCACCGCACTCCAGAGAGGATGGACTCTCAACAGAGTCAGCCCCTACGTGGCTAAGCTATGGGGAAAAGGAAAGGGCTTCAGCTGTGAGGATAAGTCTCAAGGTAGTGGGTCCATGTGTGTGCGTATGCATGCATGCATGCACTCCACACATCGTCCTGTTACCGAGGCAGACACCTTATCTGGATAGACTTAGCAGCATGGTGTGGCCACCCAGAGTCACCGAAGTCTGAGCGAAGTAAGTCAGGATGGGTTGCATCCTTGTCAGAGAGAGCAACCCTATGTCCCACTCATTCAGTAGTCAAGGCAAAGATATCAGGGCCTCTTGCCCCTAAGGTTCAAGTAACTAAAAGCTGAAGGCCAGATAGTGAAGATCTATCCTGGCCTCCATTCTGCTTTCTCATTCCAAAAGAGAAAATGGGAAGAATCTCCAGGCCAAAGGGAGGAAGAAGTTAAGAGCAAGTACTGAGGGCTGTGGCTGTCAGTAGAAGGCCACAGAATTTGGCAAGGAGGGCTTCGTTACAGATACCGTCTCCAAATGACTCACGTGTCCAAATTCCAGGAGGACACGGGAGCAAGATACAGTCTTCTAAAGTCATGAGCCTCTCATCATCCTGAGCCTGTCCATGAGGCTCAGTATTGTCTTGTAGCACCCCAGCTGATTATCTTGTGCAGTTGGAAACGGCTGGGCAAACAAGAGAACTCATACAACACAGATGACCTGAACTTCACAGCTCCACCGTGGATGCCATCTCTGTTGTAGCTCTTACCTCAGCAGAACTTATATAAAATCAGTATCTTGCACTATTTTCTTATGCATCCTTGGACATTGCTCACAGATTTCTAGGTCTTTTCTATTTCCAGAAAAGCTCTTTTCCCTCTTCAAGGCCTGCTAAATACCAACTAATCCTTAAAATCTAGCTCTAACTCTACACTTGTGGAAATGCTTTAGAGCCCATTTTCAAAATCCTCTCTTCTAAAACCTTCAAAATTAAATTAAGTACTACCTCTCCATTTTCTTAAGAAAAGTAAGAAAGGCACTTACTTACTTAGCTTGCTTACTTAGCACTTTTTTAATACAGAATTTTTTTCTAAACTGTATGTTATATTATTATTACCTAATCACATATCTCTCTTTTCCACTGTGCTCTAAGCAATATGGTGGTAAGAAGCATCTCTTTCCTATTTCCACATTCCCCAATGTCTAACACAGGGCTAGATCATTGGAACTACTCTATAAAGTTTACTGGACAAAAGAATCAATATAAATGAATGAATGAATAAACAAAGGCCATCTGTAGGTCCTGGATCAGTGGTAGCACATCCTATCAGGATTTCGATTATGCTTTCCCACCAACAGCATCCCTTTCCCCCCACAGACTTCTCATGGAAGAAAAATGCTTATCTTATGCATATCAGCAGAGAACTCCAGAAACTGATGTTTGGTTAGCTTCTCAGATAGTGAAGATCTATCCTGGCCTCCATATTATGTTTCACAGATAGGAAGGGGGCTTCTCCATTTGAGAAAGATTTTTATATAAAATGAGTAAACTCAAGGAGCCTGAGTGGCTCAGTTCGTTAAGTGTCTGCCTTTGGCTCAAGTCATGATCCCAGGATCATAGGACCCAGCCCTGCTCAGCAGAGAGTCTGCTTCTCCCTCTGCCCCTCCACCCTGCTCGTGTACTCTCTCTCTCTCACTCTTTCTCTCTCCCAAATAAATAAATTCTTTTAAAAAACAAAAAAAGCAGTAAACTCTCCTACATTATTCTGAAATAACCACGAAAAAATGAAGTCATTCAGGACTGCCAAATACCTGGCCATTTTAGAATGCTAAATTTTAACATATATATGAAAGAGGAAAGAAGCGTGAGCATAGACAGAACTATAAAATGTGAGGCCTGTTCAGAGAACACTAACTCCAGTTTGTCTGCAGTTGAAGAGTGAGGCATTACTGAGGCCAAATGATAAAAGTCCTTGGAAACAGGTAGTCTCAAACTCAAAAATCATTTATTCACTGAAAAAAAAGAAAACAAAAACATGGACCACCTACTACTTGCCAGGCACTACCTTAGGAGCTAGGATGAAAGACCTCAACGTGAGGTAGGAATCAAAATCCTAGAGGAGAACATAGACAGTAACCACTTTGACGTCTGCCACAGCAACTTCTTTCAAGAAGCAACGTCTCCAAAGGCAAGGGAAACAAAAGCGAAAAGGAACTTTTGGGGCTTCATCAAGAATAAAAGCTTCTGCACAGCAAAATAAACAGTCAACAAAACAAAGAGGCAACCCACGGAATGGGAGAAGATATTCGCAAATGACACTACAGACAAAGGGCTGATATCCAAGATCTATAAGGAACTCCTCCAACTCAATGCCCCAAAAACAGATAATCATGTCCAAAAATGGGCAGAAGACATGAACAGACAATTCTCCAAAGAAGACATACAAATGGACAACAGACACATGCAAAAATGTTCATCATCACTAGCCATCAGGGAAACTTAAATCAAAACCATACGGAGATACCACCTTACACCAGTTAGAATGGCCAAAATCAACAGGACAGGAAAACAACAAGTGTTGGAGAGGATGTGGAGGAAGGGGAACCCTCTTACACTGTTGGTGGGAATGCAAGTTGGTGCAGCCACTTTGGAAAACAGTGTGGCGATTCCTCAAAAAATCAAAAATAGAGCTACCCTATGACCCTGCAATTGCACTACTGGGTATTTGCCCCAAAGATACAGATGTAATGAAAAGAAGGGCTATATGTACCCCAATGTTCATAGCAGCAATGTCCACAACCGCCAAACTGTGGAAAGAGCCGAGATGCCCTTCAACAGACGAATGGATAAAAAACATGTGGTCTATATGTACAACGGAATATTACGCCTCCATCAGAAAGGATGAATACCCAGCTTTTGTATCATCATGGACTGGTCTGGAGGAGATTATGCTGAGTGAAATAAGTCAAGCAGAGAAGGTCAATTATCACACAGTTTCACTTACTTGTGGAACATAAGGAATAAAATGGGGGATATTAGGAGAAGGAAAGGAAAAGTGAATTGGGAGAAATTGGAGGGGGAGACAAAAGATGAGAGACTGTGGACTCTGAGAAACAAACTGAGGGTTATGGAGGGTAGGGGGGAGAGGGGATGGGTGAGCCTGGTGGTGGGTATTAAGGAGGGCACGTATTGCATGGAGCACTGGGCGTGGTGCATAAACAATGAATCTTGGAACACTGATTTTTATTTTTATTTTAAATTTATTTATTTTAAAATAAAATAAAACTTAAAGAAAAAGGGAACTAGGGATACAACAGTACACACAACAAAGCCACAGATCTCTGGTGCTTATATTCTGGTGGAGACAGACAAACTAAAACCCCATAAACAAATAAGTCTACGTTGGGTGGTGATAAGTACAATGAAGAAAAATAAAGCAGGGTAAGAGAATACAGAGTAGCGCTTCCTCGGATCAGATTAGGGAAGGCCTCTCTGATGAAGTGACATTGGAACAGAAAATGAAATGAAGGTGTAAGCCATGTGAATACTTGGGGGAAAGGCATTCCAGAAAGATGCAACAGTATTACTCCCTAGTACTTGAGCTATAGTTATACCTCCGGGAATATGCCAGAACAGATCCTTGGACTTGGCCAATTCTTTCTCTTGCCAAAGAAAGAATAAGCAGTAAGAAATGGGCTCCTGAATCAGGATCTCTTTCCCCTAATGGATGGGTGGTGCCTCCAGATCAAGCCCTCATTTACTTTTGTGGTTTCAAACCCATATTCCAAAAGAACTACGTCTGGTAGGACTGTTGCCAGTCCTTTCTTTGCCTCTCCTTCACACAGCTGTTAGTCAGTTGATCTCTCAGTCAGCTTTTGCTCAGCCCGTTGGTCAGGCAGTCAGCACAGTGGTTAAGAAGGTGGTTTCTGTTTGAATTCGGGATCTGCTGCTTCCTAGATGTAGGACCACAGACAAGTTACTTAACCTTTCTGGGCCTCTTTTTCGTCACCTATAAAATGGTGAGAATCAGAGGTCTCACATCACAAGAGCAAAGAGAAGATATGGGAAGCTCCTAGCATACATAAATGCCAAGGAAATAGCTATTACTACCATCACCGTTCACCAACCTATCCTTGGCTTCCTACTCTGGTAGCTTCTGGGCAAGTTACTACATACAGAGACTAATATGCATAACTTCCATCACAAGGGCTCTCTTCTAGAGAAGGAGACATATAAGAAAACACATGAGGATAAAACAGTGTGATAGGGCGCCTGGGTGGCTCAGTGGGTTAAAGCCTCTGCTTTCGGCTCAGGTCATGATCTCAGCATCCTGGGATCGAGGCCCGCATGGGGCTCTCTGCTCAGCAGGGAGCCTGCTTCCTCCTCTCCCTGTCTCTCTGCCTGCCTCTCTGCCTACATGTAATCTCTCTCTCTGTGTCAAATAAATAAATAAAATCTTTAAAAAAAAACAACAGTGTGATAAGTGTTACATCACAGGTATATATGGGGTGATGTGGGGGGACCGAGAAAGGAATGGACTGACTGCTAGAGTGAGACAGAAAAGGCATCACAAAGCCTAGCTTCTTATCTGGCTACTCTGGATACAGAGCACTCCCAGACCCCTACAGAATCTTACCAAAGTGGCCCTTTCTCAAAAGCAGTTTGTGGTATAGGCCTATGGTTTGTCTCTCTGAGTGGTTTCCTTCTGGCTTTCACTAGCAGCTTGCCATCTGCACCTAGAGAGAGGCAGGGGTCTTAGTTTTCTGATGTGGTGTCAAGCTCAAGCCCTGAATCATCACTGCGAAAAGAATCTGGCCCTCAGCCAAGGCCTCATGTGACAAACACACTAGGCCACCCTGCACAAACCAGGTCGACATGGCTGCAGAGCAGGAAGAGAACCTAGGTTTTGGAATGTTGAATGAGCCAAACCACTTGTTTAAGATCACACAATGGCAGAGCCAAGGACAAACTTTAGTCTCCTGCATCCCTACACTGGGCCAGGCCCTGTGCTGTGTTAAGATATAAAATCACATAAGATAATGCCCTCAAGCAGTCTGGTGTGAAAACAGGCAAGGGAATATAGATGGTTGCAATTAGTGTGCTAAATGCCATGATGAGATAAGAGTAAGAAACTGTGGGAACAGTAGGCACCTAACCTAGCCTACATTTTCAGGGAAGATTTCCTAAAGAATGATATACTTAAGTTGAGTCTTAAATGTCAAATAGGATTTAATCAGATCAACAGGGGGAAGGACAGCGGGAACAGTATATAGCATCAAGAGATGAAAGGAAATGATATTTCCTAGTAACTGCAGATAAATCAGTGCAGCCATAGAACAGATGTGATGAAAAGCTGTAGAAAATAAGGGCCGCTGCTCCTCAATGTTCCTAGAAGCAATGTCCACAATAGCCAAACTATGGAAAGAGCCCAGATGTCCATCAACAGATGAGTGTATAATGAATACGTGGGATATATATACAACAGAATATTACTCAGCCATCAAAAATAGTGAAATCTTGCCATTTACAACAACATGGATGGAACTAGAGGGTATTATGCTAAGTGAAATAAGTCAGAAAAAGACAAATACCATACGATTTCACTCATATGTGGAATTTAAGAAACAAAACAGATGAACGTAAGGAAAAGGAAGGGAAAATAGAAGAAAAGAAAAACAGAGAGGGAGGCAAAGCGTAAGAGACTCTTAACTATAGGAAACAAACTGAGGGTTGCTGGAGCAGAGGTGGGTGAGGGGATGGAGTAACCGAGTGATGGGCATTAAGGAGGGCACTTGTTGTGATGAGTACTGGGTGTTATATGCAACTGATGAATCACTAAATTCTACCCCTGAAACTAATAATACACCATATCTGAACTAAATTAAATTTAAATTAAACATTTCAGCAAAAATGAACTTTGGGGACTTCATCAAGATGAAAAGCTTCCGCACAGCAAAGGAAACAGTCAACAAAACTAAGACACAGCCCACTCAATGGGAGAAGATAATTTGCAAATGACATTACAGATAAAGGGCTGGTATCCAAGATCTATAAGGAACTTATCAAACTCAACAACCAAAAAACAAATAATCCAGTCAAAAAAGGGGCAGAAGACATGAACAGACTCTTCTCCAAAAAAGACATACAAATGGCTAATAGACACATGAAAAAATGCTGAACATCACTAGCCATCAGGGAAATACAAATCAAAACCACAATAAGATACCACCTTACATCAGTTAGAATAGCAAAAATTAACAAAACAGGAAACAACAAACGTTGGCAAGGATGTGGAGAAAGGGGAACCCTCTTACACTGTTGGTGGGAATGCAAGCTTGTGTAGCCACTCTGGAAAACAGTATGGAGGTTCCTCAAGACGTTAAAAATAGAGCTACCATACAACCCAGCAATAGTACTGCTAGGTATTTACTCAGAAGATACAGATGTAGTGGAAAGAAGGGGCATATGCACCCCAATGTTCATAGCAGCAATGTCCACAATAGCCAAACTGTGGAGAGAGCCAAGATGTCCTTCAACAGATGAATGAATAAAGACGATGTGGTACATATATACAATGGGATATTACTCAGCCATCAGAAAGGATGAATACCCACCATTTGACATGGATGGAAATGGAGGGGATCATACTAACTAAAATAAGTCAGGCAGAGAAAGATAATTATCATATAGTTTCACTCAGTGGAACATAAGGAATAGCAAGGAGGATCACAGGGGAAGGGAGGCCAAACTGAAAGGGGAGAATCAGAGAGGGAGATGATCCATGAGAGACTATGGACTCCAGGAAACAAACTGAAGGTTTCAGAAGTGAAGGGGGTAGGGAGATGGGGCAGTCCGGTGACCGGTCCTGAGGAGGGCACATGTTGTGATGAACATTGGGTGTTATACACAACTGATGAATCACTGAACACTATATCAAAAACTAATGATGCACTATACAGTGGTTAACTGAATATAGTAAGAAATTTTTTAACTAAAAATTTCCAAAAAAATAAGAAAAATAAGTAGATCATGGAAATAAGCATGGGCCTGATATGCTAAACTACTCTAGCACAATGCCAGGTATATAGAAAGTACTCAGTTAATTTTTTTTTTTAAAGCAGGCATGTTTGCATAAATTGTAGGAGAGAAATAGTACTTTTTGGGGTCAATACTACAAAGGTGAATAAGGCATGATGGAGAAACACAGCATTAAAATATGAAGAAACTCTCAGGATATAAAAGATCACCAGATTTTTATTTATACATACATATTGAACCTTATTCCCCCCAACTGAGATAATTCAGTTGAGATTACAAGTGGACATTTAATTCTAATGCATCTAACATCTCATGGATAAATATTTTAAAAAATCAATGGCATTTTCTATAATAATTTGTTTCATCAACAACAACTGAACTTTCAAGTATCTTATTTTGTTGAGTCCCAAACTTAAGCTTACTGCTAATTCTATAGAAACTCAAGTATTACCTAACCAATAGAAGAGCCAATATTTATCTCTTCAAAATAACATAAGATTATCATATATGATTACACAGGAATTTACTTGTACCATCTTCAGCAATACCTTTATTCATCCAGGTTCCAATTAAGAATATTTCTTCCACCTAGGGATTTGGTATCCTAGCATGTCTGTTTCATTATTTTTTTAAGTTTTTTTGATGAGAAGCCACTGAAAAATGTAAGCAGAGATATAGTCAGGTATTTACTTTTTTTTTTTAGATTTTTATTTATTTATTTGACAGAGAGAGGGAACACACGCAGGAGGAGTGGGAGAGGGAGAAGCAGGCTCCCCACTAATCAGGGAGCCCAATACAGGGCTTGATCCCAGGACTCTGGGATCATGACCTGAGCTGAAGGCAGACACGTAACAACCGAGCCACCCAGGCACCCCAGATATTTACTTTTGAAAGATCTCTCTGGAACCATTCGAAGGACAAACTGCTGTAGAGCTAGAATGAGCCAAGAAGGATAGCATGAAAGCATCCAAGCAAAAGATGATTAAGCTGAGGTTTCTGCTTCAGGCTAAGATGAAGTAACTAGAATGGAATTCATCCTCCCTCCTGAAACAACCAAAACAAAAAAAAACAAAAAAATCCAGGGGGGAGAAAAAAGAAGAAAATATATGAAACAATGGTTTTCAAGACACTGGACATCAGCCTAGAATGGACAGTGATCTTTGAGAGATAGTAAACAAATGAGGCAGGTGATACAATTGCCCTAGCTTCTGGCTTTGAAAAAGTTCCAGGCTACAATGCAGAGTGGAACTAAGGCTGAGAGGGAAGAAATGGAAGTACACTACTGTGTGGTTCTTACACTATATGTGATTAGGTATAATAATATCTCTTAAGAAACCTTAGGTATTATTGGTGGGAATGTAAACTGGCGTGGTCACTGTGGAATGCAGTATGGAGGTTTCTTTAAAAATTAAAAATAAAATTACCATATGATTCAGTAATTCTACTACTAGGTATTTACCCAAAGAAAATGAAAACACTAATTTGAAAAAATGTATGCAACCCTGTTTACTGCAGCATGATTTACAATAGCCAAGATATGAAAGCAATCTAAGTATCCATTGATAGATGAATGGATAAAGAAGATATGGTATATATACAACAGAACACTACTCAGCCACAAAGAAGAATGAGATCTTACCATATGCAACAACACACATGGACCTGGAGGGTATTATATGAAGTAAAATAAGACAGAGAAAAATAAATACCATATGATTTAACTTACATGTGGAATCTAAAAAACAAAGCAGAAACAGACACATAAAACAGAGAACAAACTTGTGGTTGCCAGAGGAGAGGGGACTAGGGGAAAGGGCAAAATGGGTGAAGGGCAGTGGGATGTACAAGCTTCCAGACAGAATGAATAAGTCACAGCAATGAAAGGTAGAGCAAAGGTAATATAATCAGTGGTATTACGATTGCAGTAGCATCGTATAATAACAGTAGTTACAGCTGTGGTAAACACAGCATAAGATACAGAGTTGTTGAATCACTACACCTGAAACTAATGTAATTTGCGTGTCAACTATATTTCAATTAAAAATAAGTAATACCCCTAGAAAGTAGATGGTGATAAGTTAAAGATGCAAATTTTATCTCCTAAAGCAATCATTAAAATAATAAAACTGAGTTAAACCAATAAAAAAGATAAAATGGAATCATAAAAACCACTCATTAATCCAAAAGAAGGCAGAAAAAGAAGAAAAGGGAATAAGAAACAGCAGGAAAAAAAAGAAAACAAATAGCAAGATAGTAGCCTCAAATCTAATCACATTAATAACCACATTAAATGTAAGTGGTCTAAATACCCCAAGGCAGAGATTATCAGATTCCAAAAAAATGTAAGACCCAATCATAAATTGTTTATAAGAAATGCGTTTAAATATAAAAACACAATGGGGTGCCTGGGTGGCTCAGTCATTTAAGCGTCCAACTCCTGATTTCAATCAGGTCATGATCTCAGGGCTGTGAGATTGAGGCCCAAGTCAAGATCCTCACTGGGTGTGAAGGCTGCTTAAGATTTTCTCTCCCTCGGGGCGCCTGGGTGGCTCAGTGGGTTAAAGCCTCCGCTTTCGGCTCAGGTCGTGACCTCAGCGTCCTGGGATCGAGGCCCGCATTGGGCTCTCTGCTCAGCAGGGAGCCTGCTTCCTCCTATCCCTATCTCTCTGCCTGCCTCTCTGCATACTTGTAATCTCTCTGTGTGTCAAATAAGTAAATAAAATCTTTTAAAAAAAAAGATTTTCTCTCCCTCGAAGGGAAGCAAAAGTGAATCGGGGTAAATCGGACGGGGAGATGAACCATGAGAGACTGTGGACTCTGAGAAACAAACTGAGGGTTATGGAGGGGATGAGGGACGGGGGAGGGGTGAGCCTGGTGGTGGGTATTAAGGAGGGCACATATTGCATGGAGTACTGGATGTGGTGCATAAACAATGAATCTTGGATCACTGAAAAAAAAAAGGTTTTCTCTCCGTCTCCCTCTGCCCCTCTCCCCCCAAACACACACACACACACACACACACACACAGATTAGTATTAAATAGATGGAAAAAGATACACAAAACCGATAATACTCAAAAGAAAGTTATAATAATATCAAAGGAGATTTCAGAGCAAAGAATATCACCAGGGAAAAGAAAGTCATTTCACAATAATGAGATCAATTAATCAAGAAGGCATAATAATCTTAATTCTTGGGGCACTTGGTAAAAAATGAGGCTCTTAATCTTGGGGTCATGACTTTGAGTCCTACATTGGGTGTAGAGATTACTTAAATAAATAAACTTTAAAAAAAAATCCTAAATCTTTAAGCAGCTAGTAAGAGACTTTCAAAATACATGAAACAAAAACTCACAGAATTAATAGGCAAAGAGAAACAGGCAAATCCACAATTATAGTTGGAAATTTAAATACTCCCCCTCAATAACTAATAAGAGCAATAGGCAAAAAATCAACAAAGATACAGTCGACTTGAACGACATCATCAACCAACATGGCCTGACTGACATTTACAGAACACTCCACCCAACAATAGTCAAGTGCACATGGAACATTTACCAAGATATATGATGTTCAGGGACATAAGAAAAAGGTCTTAAAAATATTTAAAGGATTCCTGTTCCTGAAACCAACATTACACTGTATGTTAACTAACTTGAATTTAACTAAAATTTGAAGGAAAAGAAAAAAAGAATAACTTAGAATTCCTTTTGTATGAAAGACTCTTCATTCATTAACGAATACATTTATAATGTAAAACGGGAATACATTTTGAAGTTATTGAAGATTGTATCAGACCAAAAAACAAAAAGAAAAGAAAAGAAAAGAAGGAAGAAAGGAAGGAAAGAAGGAAGGAAGGAAGGAGGGAAGGAAGGAAGGAGAAATAAAAAGTGATAATAAGGATTCACCACCAGTTGAGCTTTCATTTTAGATATTTTTACTCTGCCTAAGCTACCAATAAACGAGTTAGAAAAAAGCAAACAACCACAGCATACCAGAATTTGCAAAATACCTAAAGCAGTACTTACAGGAAATTTATAGCATTAAATGCCTATATTAGAAAAAAGGAGAGGCCTCAAATCAATGATCTTAGTTTCCACCTCAATAAACTAGAAAAGAAGAACAAATTAAACCCAAAGTAAGCAGAAGAAAGAAAATAATAAAAATCAATGTAAAAAATCAATGAAATAGCCAACAATAGAGAAAATCCTTGAGAACAAATACTGGTTCTTTGAGCATATCAATATATTAAAAGAATGTATGCCAGTAAATTTGATGACTTTTTAAATTTTTTTTATCTTATTTTTTCAGTGATCCAAGATTCACTGTTTATGCACCACGCCCAGTGCTCCATGCAATACGTGCCCTCCTTAATACCCACCACCAGGCTCACCCATCCCCTCTCCCCCTTCCCTCCATAACCCTCAGTTTGTTTCTCAGAGTCCACAGTCTCTCATCTTTTGTCTCCCCCTCCAATTTCTCCCAATTCACTTTTCCTTTCCTTCTCCTAATATCCCCCATTTTATTCCTTATGTTCCACAAGTAAGTGAAACTGTGTGATAATTGACCTTCTCTGCTTGACTTATTTCACTCAGCATAATCTCCTCCAGACCAGTCCATGATGATACAAAAGCTGGGTATTCATCCTTTCTGATGGAGGCGTAATATTCCGTTGTACATATAGACCACATGTTTTTTATCCATTCGTCTGTTGAAGGGCATCTCGGCTCTTTCCACAGTTTGGCGGTTGTGGACATTGCTGCTATGAACATTGGGGTACATATAGCCCTTCTTTTCATTACATCTGTATCTTTGGGGCAAATACCCAGTAGTGCAATTGCAGGGTCATAGGGTAGCTCTATTTTTGATTTTTTGAGGAATCGCCACACTGTTTTCCAAAGTGGCTGCACCAACTTGCATTCCCACCAACAGTGTAAGAGGGTTCCCCTTCCTCCACATCCTCTCCAACACTTGTTGTTTTCCTGTCCTGTTGATTTTGGCCATTCTAACTGGTGTAAGGTGGTATCTCCGTGTGGTTTTGATTTAAGTTTCCCTGATGGCTAGTGATGATGAACATTTTTGCATGTGTCTGTTGTCCATTTGTATGTCTTCTTTGGAGAATTGTCTGTTCATGTCTTCTGCCCATTTTTGGACATGATTATCTGTTTTTGGGGCATTGAGTTGGAGGAGTTCCTTATAGATCTTGGATATCAGCCCTTTGTCTGTAGTGTCATTTGCGAATATCTTCTCCCATTCCGTGGGTTGCCTCTTTGTTTTGTTGACTGTTTCCTTTGCTGTGCAGAAGCTTTTTATCTTGATGAAGCCCCAAAAGTTCCTTTTCGCTTTTGTTTCCCTTGCCTTTGGAGACGTGTCTTGAAAGAAGTTGCTGTGGCTGACGTCAAAGTGGTTACTGTCTATGTTCTCCTCTAGGATTTTGATAGATTCCTGCTTCATGTTGAGGTCTTTCATCCATTTTGAGTTTATCTTTGTGTATGGTGTGAGAGAATGGTTGAGTTTAATTCTTCTATACATAGCTGTCCAATTTTCCCAGCACCATTTATTGAAGAGACTGTCTTTTTTCCACTGGATATTTTTTCCTGCTTTGTTGAAGATTATTTGACCATAGAGTTGAGCGTCCATATCTGGTCCACTCTGTTCCATTGACCTATGTGTCTGTTTTTGTGCCAGTACCATGTTGTCTTGGTGATCAAAGCTTTGTAGTAAAGCTTGAAATCAGGCAACGTGATGCCCCCAGCTTTGTTTTTCGTTTTCAACATTTCCTTAGCGATTCAGGGCCTTTCCTGGTTCCATACACATTTTAGGATTGTTTGTTCCAGCACTTTGAAAAATGCCAGTGGAATTTTGATCAGGATGGTATTGAAAGTATAGATTGCTCTGGGCAGTAGAGACATTTTCACAATGTTTATTCTTCTGATCCATAAGGATGGAATGCTTTTCCATCTTTTTGTATCTTCAATTTCTTTCATGAGTGTTCTGTAGTTCCTCAAGTACAGATCCTTTATCTCTTTGGTTAGGTTTATTCCAAGGTATCTTATGGTTCTTGGTGTTATAGTAAATGGAACTGATCCTCTAATTTCCCTTTCTATATTTTCATTGCTAGTATATAAGAAAGCAACTGACTTTTGTGGATTGATTTTGTATTCTGCCACATTACTGAATTGCTGTATGAGTTCTAGTAGTTTGGGGGTGGAGTCTTTTGGGTTTTCCATATAAAGTATCATGTCATCTGCGAAGAGAGAGAGTTTGACTTCTTCTTTGCCAATTTGAATACCTTTTATTTCTTTTTGTTGTCTGGTTGCTGTTGCTAGGACTTCTAGTACTATGTTGAACAACAGTGGTGAGAGTAGGCATCCTTGTGTTCCTGATCTCAATGGGAAGGCTGTCTGTTTTTCCCCATTGAGAATGATATTCGCTCTCAATTGATGCAGAAAAAGCATTTGACAAAATAAATTTGAAGACTTAATGAAACAGACAAATTGAAGACACAAACTAAAAAAGCTCACTCAAGAAAAAATAAATAACTTAATAGACCTATACCTATTCAAGAAATTGACACCATTATTAAAAACTTTCCCACAAAGAAAACTCCAGGGTCATGTGGCTTTACTGGTGAACTCTAGTAAGTATTTAGAGAAAAATAATACTAATTTTATATGAAGTCTTCTGAAAAACTGAAGAATACTTCCCTATTAATTCAATGAGGATAGCATAATCCTGATACCAAAAACAAAGGTATTATTAGAACACTATAAACCAATATCCTCCATTAACAAAGATATAAAAATTTGAAAAAAAATTAGCAAATAGAATCCAACCATATAGTAAAAAGGTAATAACCAAGTGAGGTTTATCCCAAAAATGCAGGGTTGGATTAACATTTAAAAATTAATCAATGTGGGGTGCCTGGATGGCTCAGTTAAGCACCTGACTCTTGATTTTGGCTCAGATCGTGATCTCAGGGTTGTGAGATCAAACCCCAAGTTGGGCTCCATGCTCAGCATGGAGTCTCCTTGGGATTCTCTTGCTCCCTCTCTCTCTGCCCCTCCCCCTACTCATGTGCTCACTCTCTCCCTAATAAATAAAGTCTTTTAAGAAAATCAATGTAATTCACCACCTTAGCAAACAAAAATAGAAAAACCAGGCAATCATCTCAATAGACACAGAAAATTCATTTGATAAAATTCAATATCCATTCCTGATACAAGCTCTCAACAAATCAGGAATAGAAAGTCACTTCCTCAATTTGACAAAAGACTAGCAAAAAAAAAAAATCCCCATAGCTAATGTTATATTCAATGGTGAAAGAATGCATGTTTTCCTCCTGAAATCAGAAATAAGACACAGATGCCTAATCTTACCACTTCCCTTCAAGACTGTACTGAGATACTAACCAGGGCAATCAGACAAGAAGAAAAAAAAAATTTTTAAGGCCTTATTTAAGTAATCTCAACACCCAAGATGTAGCCCAAACCCACAACCCTGAGATCAAGAGTTGTACGCTCTGCCAATGGAACCAACCAGGCGCCTCCACAAGAAGTTTTTAAAGACATCCAGACTGGAAAAGAAAATAATAAAACTTTCTTTACTAGAAGACTTGATTATCTCAGTTGAAACTCTGACAGCATCTCACTAATAAGTGAGCTTATTATTGGCAAGGTTGCAGAATACAAGACCAATATATAAAAACCAAATTTTTACATATTTTACCACAATTTTAAAAATACTATTTATAATAACATCAAAATCTATGAAATAGAGAGAAATCCAACAAAAGATATGAAAGACCTGTACACCGAAAACTACAAAATACTACTGAGAGAAAGTAGGTCTCGTAAATAAATAGAGATGTACTTTATTTATGGATTGGAAAACTCAATATTGTTAAGACATCAGTTCTGTCAAACTGAGCTATAGATTCAATGTGATACCAATCAAAATCCTATCAAGATTTTTGTAGAAATTGACAAGTTGATTCAAGAACAAACAGCCAAAACAACTTGGAAAAAGGGAAAGTTGGAAGGCGAACACTCTCTGACTAAAAGAGTTACTATAAGACTATTGTAATCAAAACAGCATGGTACTGACATAAGGACAGACAAATAAATCAGTGGATCAGAATACAAAGTCCAGGGCACCTGAGTGGCTCAGCTGGTTAAGCCTCTGCCTTCAGCTCAGGTCATGACCCCAGGGTCCTGGGACTGAGTCCGCATTGGGCTCCTGCTTTTTCCACTCCCTCTGCCTCTCTCTCTCTCTCTCTCTCTCTCATGAATAAATAAATAAAATCTTAAAAAAAAAAAAGAAGAAGAATACAAAGTTCAAAAATAAACCCATACTTATATAGACAATTGATTTTTAACAGGAGGTACAAGGCAATGCAGTGGAGAAAGGATAGAATTTTCAACAAATGGTTCTAGAACAGTTGAGACATCTATGAGCACAGAAAAGAACTCAGATCCACACTTAATACTAACATACACAAATTAATACAAAACAGATCAAAGGCCTAAACATAAAAACCTACAGATATAAAACTTCTAGAGGGGAACATGGGAGAAAATCCTTGTGTGACCGTGGGTTAGGCAAGTATTTCTTACATATGACACCAAGGGATAATCCACAAAAGCACAAACTGAAAAACTGACCTTCAGAAAAATTAAAACTTACTGTTCTTCAAAGGAATGATAAGCCACAGACTGGGAGAAAAATCTTTCCAAAGCGTGTATCTCATAAAAGATATCCACTTGTATACATGTGCCAAAACTCAAAAAAAAAATTATACACTTTCAATATTCACCCTGATTGTATTATCAATTACAAAGGAATAAATATTTTAAAAAGATGAAGTTGAGCTTAGGCAGTATCATAGGAGATGCACATAAAATATTGGAGAGAGGTAGAATCCTCAGGACTTGGTAACAGAAATAGGTAAGAGATGTTCAGTAACCTTTATTAAATGTGGAATCAAGTAAGACCTTCAGGTAGCTATTTAATACAAACTGAAAATGACTGTGGTGTTAAATCACTGCATTGATGCTAACTGGTGTTTTTTTGTTATTGGGGAAAAAAGTATCTAAAAGAATCCAAGCAAAAGAAAAAGTCAATTGTATCTTTCACCCCAAAAATGTAGCAACAATGGCTGAGGTATTTAACTCAATGATTTAAAGATTCTCTTAGCAAAGTAATTTTTATGTAGCTAACAGGATAAACACCTCTGTCATTGGGTTTATGTAAAAGCAAAACAGGGACGCCTACTCTTAAATACTGATCTGACTTCTGAAATGGTTCAGACAGAAGTCCAATGCCACCTGCCCCCCACTGGGTATGTCAACAGAGAAGGGCCAGCTCTGCCAGGTTTCTCTCTAAGAGCCTCCTGGTTTGCCAGTACTATTCCAGCTGCCTCCTGTGAAAAATCCCATCCTACAAAGAATAGCACAGACAGAACTGGAGATCTGTTAAGTTTATTTCACTGTTTCCAAACTATTATTTGGAATTATTCCCAAATTACTTTCAGTAGAAAATAAATATTTTCTCAAGGCAAAGTTCAAAGTCACACTAGAATACTTGGTTCTTTGGCTTTTCACCGGAATCATATTATTTAGTTAGAATCCAAGTTGATAGTTTAAGACATCTTTGATCCACACAAATGGGGAAAGAAATTATTACTTTCTTTGGTTGATACCATCTTTTGAAATCTCATGTCCAGGAAAGGAGAGAAAAAATAGTAATGAAGCACTTTGTTTAGAAGAATAGAAAACATGTTTTAGAGGAGATTCCTCTTAGGTCAGTGCCTCCCACCATCCCTCTTAGGGCACTGTTACTGTTTCCACTGGCTCAGATATGCAAACAATAATTTGGTTTCTCAAAGATTCTACAAAATCTACCTGACCTCCCTTCCTTTAAAGAACTGCCACTCCTCCCCACTCCTTCACAGGGTCTTAGAGGGTTTGGAAATTGCCGCACCCCCTCCCAGCCCATACATATTCTCTCACTACCACTTCCTTACATAGTAAGTCTGTGATCCAAGCTATCCCAATCTGATTCTCCCTCCACCACATCTGACCGTTGAGCAGAGATACTTAGAAGAAAAATGAATGAAGCAGAGACATCTAAGAGTAGCCAGTTAGAAAAGGCCAATCCCCTAGCCCCTGCTGCTGGGATCCCTGGAGTTGTCCTTGCTCTCCATCCTTCCTCAGCCCAGTTTGTTCAGCTCTTACTTAATTTTGTATAACAAAGAATTTGGTGGTCTTTATCTTCAGGTCAATTTCCCTGGTGATAAGAATACCTCCGTTATTCATGGTGCAGCCCTTGGATCATGCCTGAGTATGAGCTAATGAGATGACTCTGCACAGGGGCCAGTCACCAGGAAGACCAACCAGGTGCCTAGTGGATTGGGGCTTTGGGCCAGGAGATATTAGCCCAACCTTCAGAAAGGAAAAGGGAATGCAGATTAAGGGCCATCATGGAGCCAGTGATTCGATCAATCATGTCGATGTAATAGGACCTCAATAAAAACTCTGGACACTGAGGCTCAGATGAGCTTTCTGGTTGGAAAACACATTCGTGCTTAATGTGCTAGGAGGATCACCCTCCTGACTCCAGGGGAAGAGACAGAAGCTCCAAATTCAGGACCCTCCCAGGCCTCGCCCTATTGGTCTCTTCTTTTGGCTGGCCCTAACTTTTATCCATTATAATAAAGTTGTAATCGCAAATACAGCATTTTCCTGAGTTCTGTGAGTTGTTTAGCAAATCGTCAAACCAGAGGGGATCATGGAACCCACGATTTGTAGCCAGTCAGTCAGAGCACGGGTAGCTGGAAACACCCAGAGTTTATGGCTGCTTGGTGGCTAAAGTGAGAACAGCCCTCTTGGGGACTATGCCCTTAAGCTGTGAAGTCTGCACTAACGGGGAGTCAGTGACAGAATCACACTGCATTATTTCATGAAACACTCTCTTTGCCTCATATTCCTCATCTGTAAATGGAGACATAGTATTTCTACTTCAAAGGGTTTTTGTGTGAAACAAATGAGTTAATCTATATAAATCACTCACGACAGTGGCCAGCATATATCAAATACTATATAAACATTAAAGTCGGTTTTTTTAGTTCTCATTGTTTTTATTACTGAAGTCTAGAACTGGCTAATGTAGCAATTATCGGGCTTTTCTGTTAAAATCTAAATAACACTGAGAAAACACTGGCTCCCACCATCCGTCAGAAAATGTTAACAACACTAATCATGTAGATGGTACTGGCACTAGCCGGCGAATGTTCTGCACACAGGCGAGATAGATACTGTTGATATCTATCTCCTCCAGCAGAATTCAGGCCAGCCGGCTTGTGCCAGCGCCAGAAGATCACGTGCTTTCTGCAGCTCTGGAAATCATCACTCCAGAGATTAGGGGCCTTGTTCTAAATAATGAAGCAAACTGTCCGAGGAATAGTCCACACGAAGATGCTCACCTTTAGCTTGTCGAACCACCAGGCAAGGCACATGGCGAGCGATCCTGAAACGTACATGTCCCCTCGCGGCTTAGCCATGAGCTACCCCCCAGCACACTGGAATGCTTCTCCTCTCGTCAGTAATGGGAACCAACCCTCCAAAACTCACTCCATTGTCTTCCATCTTCCCGTCATTTAGAACATATTTGGAAGTGTTCCAAACAGTTGCTGAGTCCAGGAATAAAGTTCTTACCAGAAAACTGTCTTGGCTGCTTTTCAGTCTTATGATTTCGTCCCTGTTTCTGCCCTCTCTTGGTCACTTTCCCTTCCCAGCTACTTCTGTGGCACTTTCAGAGAAGGCCAGGAATGCTCTCCCTGCCATCTTTCATTACAATTCCCACTTATGAAACTCACTCTTCAAACCCAGGCGCCATGTCCTCATGTTGTTACAGAAAAAAGAAGAAAACTAAAGTTAAACAGTACTAATAGAAGATTTTTCCTGGCAGTGTCAGTATAATTCCAAAGATCATTTCACTGCTTGATCTTGCATCAGGAGTCAGCCTGAGCTGCTCAGGAGCTATTAAACAAAGCCCCCACAAGGAATTCAGCTCCTAAAGATTTCCAGCAAGTTGTCTGTATAGCTAACTTATGCTTCTTCTAAATTGATAATCTCATGTTCCCCACCTACATTATACATGATCCCTTTCAGATCTAAAATTCTATAATCCTAGGTAAGATTAAAACAAAAATAGAAACTGCCTCATTTCCTACCAAAACTGGTTTTCTCTACCATCAGACCAGTGCTTTCAGCCAGGATAGCATGGAATAGCATTGACCCAAGCAAGAGGAAGGTCCAGGTTTAAGTCCTGGCTCTACTATTTACTAAGTGCATGACAACAAACAAGTCACTTTATAAATCTGGGCCTAAGGCTCCTCAGATGCAAAAGCAGGGGCCCTGGTCGTCACTTACGTTTAACCCTTCTTAGCATCAAGACCTCCCTATGAGACCCGGCAAGGAGACTGCTTCCAATCTTGTTAGCATTAAAGGACACTCTAACCACAGATGGAGATGGAGAGGAGCCTAAAGCCCTGTTTTTCCCTCTCCTGTCAAGGTTCACACAATCAAGCTCTTTCACTCAGAGTTCTGAAGCAAATGCTTCAGGGAAAAAAAATGGTAGTCATAGCTTAACAGTTTTATGCATGAGAAATAACTAAAGTTTTTATTTAATAAGTTCAACAGAAGTCCACAGAATGGCAAGACTGCTGAAGGCTCCAGGAGCTGATCAGGCTGCATGGACAGATACATACAGGGTCCAGAAGTAAGAAGTTGAGAGTCCTGCTCAACTCTGAGCTGGTCAAACCACACCTGGGGGTCTGCGTCCAACTCTAGGAGCTATGATCTAAGACATTAACAAAAGTGTTCACAGGCAGGAAACCAAGATGAGAAGGCTGAGAAAACATGTTCCCTTCAAAGAACTTGGAAAAGAGAGGACTCAAGGGAGAATCCATCTTACTTCCAGCCAATCTTTGAATCCTCTGCTGAGACCAAGTGGGGAGCTACAGAAGGAAGGGGGTGCCTCGAAAGGCCAGCAAGCTCCCTATCTCTGGAAAAGCAGCAGAAAGTGGGGTAGGTGGTGAGCAGACAGGTAGGGACAGGATGAAATTCAATTAGAATTCCAACAGAGAGCAGCTCCAACTCTCTTCGGAACACCTTCCCCCACTCCCAGCACGATGATTAGATTCAGTCTCATTCAGTGCCTATACGTAGACCCATTTTAATAATTTTCTCTTTACAAAGCATTTTATTCTCATGTACTTTTTTTAAAAAGATTTTATTTATTTATTTGACAGAGAGAGATTACAAGTAGGCAGAGAGGCAGACAGAGAGAGAGGAGGAAGCAGGCTCCCTGCTGAGCAGAGAGCCCGATGCAGGCCTCGATCCCAGGACCCTGGGATCATGACCTGAGCTGAAGGCAGCGGCTTTAACCCACTGAGCCACCCAGGCGCCCTATTCTCATGTACTTTTAAAGCCAAGTTGCTGTCCATCTTCTTCTGTCTTCTCTAAACCTTCCAGCAACTAAGACTGACAACCAAGCTGTCTATTACCTTCTGAAGACTTCCATGCCTTCCACAGGTCCTCCACACTGATGAGCTTATCCTCACCGTGGAAGGTGCTGTGTTTCACTGTCGGGTCATGGTAATTGAGGTCTTCCCTCAGGAACTGCAAGGGAAAAGCACACAAGTCACAAGAGATACCTAAGAGCCAGCCCACCAAGATCTCCACACAAGCCATCCAGCTTTCCACAGCACTTTCCATCTACCCAATGTACCTGTGTATCACATCACTCATCTGTCCTTCCATGTACCTATGTCCTAGTTGGCAACTACACTGCCTCTTCTTCTTCGTTGTATGTTTCACTTGACAAAAAAAATGAATAAGAAAGTCCTTCCTCATATTTTTGTAATTATGGAAAGAAAGATACTAAATGATAGTTAACTGGAATTCCATAAGCTAGAAGAAGGAAGACAGATAGGGAAAAAGAATTAACAATTTGTGATCACTTGTTTATATACTAAGCAATATTCCAAGAACTTTTACAATACTTTTTCATCAAATCCTCTACAACCAATGAATTATCACACCTATTTTACAAACAAGAAAAGTAATACTCTAAGATAATGCAACTTGCCCCAAATCATATTATTTATTTATTTTTTAATATTTTATTTACTTACTTGACACAGAGAGAGAGATCACAAGTAGGCAGAGAGTCAGGCAGAGGGAGAAGGAAGCAGGCTCCCTGCTGAGGAGAGAGCCCGATACGGGGCTCGATCCCAGGACCCTGAGATCATGACCTGAGCTGAAGGCAGAGGCTTTAACCCACTGAGCCACCCAGGTGCCCAATGACATTAAATTTAGAGAGATTAAATTACTTGTTATGATGGTTTTAAAATGTGTCCACAATTCTATGATAATCCTCCCAATGAAGGTAAATTCCCCTCTCCCTGAATATAGGCTGATGTGAGTGACTCATTTTCTAACAAACAGAATGTGGCAGCAGTGATGTCGAATGACTTCCAAGGCTAGGTGAGAAAAGGCAATACAGAGTCCACCTGGCTCTCTCCCTTTTGGGACACATGCCTTGAGAGTCCCGAGCCAACAAGTATGTACAAAGCCAGGCCACCCAAAAGCCACCACTCTGGAGAGATCATGTGGAAAGTCTATACTAGAAACATAGAGGGATACCTGGGTGGCTCAGTTGGTTAAGCAGCTGCCTTTGGCTCAGGTCATGATCCCAGGGTCCTGGCATCGAGTCCCACATCGGACTCCTTGCTCGGCAAGGAGCCTGCTTCTCCCTCTGCCTCTGCCTGCCGCCCTGCCTGCTTGTGCTCACTCTCTCTCTCTCTCTCTGACAAATAAATAAATAACATCTTTTAGAAAGAAAGAAAGAGAGAGAGAGAGAAAGGAAGGAAG